>CM076584.1:1412086731-1412528904 GCA_034641835.2 Pinus albicaulis | reverse complement strand
TACTCGATACCCTTGCTGGTAAGAAGTAATTTTGTTTTTTAGATGGCTTTAGTGGTTATAACTAGATACAGATCGCAACCAAGGATCAAGACAAAACCACTTTTACATGTCCATGGGGCACATTTTCCTACCGAGTGCCTCCTTTGGGCTGTTTAATGCCCCGACTACCTTTCAAAGGGAAGTCTTGGCCCTTTTTGCTGACCTTGAGTGTGTGGAAATCTATATGGATGACTTTTTTGTGTTTGGTGATTCATTTCAAGGAGCCCTAAAAAATCTATAAAAAGTGCTTCTTCGTAGCCAAGAAGCTCATCTTGCCTTAAGTGACAAAAAGTGTAGATTAATGTCCAAGGTAAGAGTGGTTCTTGGCCATCTTATTTCAGACAAAGGTATCCAGGTTGACCCTACAAAAATAGAAATTATTTTGAGTCTGCCTGTACCGAAGTGAGAGGTTTTGTAGGATATGCAGGATACTATAGGAGATTCATTGAAAATTTCTCTAGGATAGCTACCCCCCTTTTTTGACTTTTGGCTAAGAATAGTGAGTTTTCTTGGTCTATAGCTTTCCAACAGTCCTTTGAGACATTGAAGGAAAAACTAGTTCAGGCACTAGTTTTGAGAGGACCAAACTGGTCTCTGCCAGTTTATATTTCCTCTGATGCCTTAGATATTGCTATTGGTGTAGCTTTAGGACAGGAAGAAGATAAAAAATCCTATGCCACTTACTTCATCGGTAAATACTTGTCACCCGCTAAACTGAATTATTGAGAAAGATTTTTTAGCTGTAATATTTTCCATTAATAAATTTAGACACTACATTATAGGATATGAAGTATTTTTACATACTAATCATTCCGTGATAAAATATTTAATGAATAAACCATTAACCAGTGGTAGAGTGTCTAGGTGATTATTATTTTTGCAGGAATTTAATATTACTATTTTTGATAGACCAGGAAAACATAATGTGGTAACAGACTTTCTTTCAAGATTAAATAATCTTGGTGAAGCAATTTCTGTTGATGATGAATTTCCTGACGAACATCTCTTTGCTATGTCAACAGAATCCCCATGGTTCACTAACATAGCTAACTATTATTCACAGGGAAAACACCACCTCACTTATCTGCTCGTGAAAAGCAGAGTATCATATAGAAAAGTGTTGCATATTCTTGGGTTCAAGGTGAACTCTTTTACACAGGACCAGACCTTATTATCCATAGATGTGTAAGAGAGGAAGAAGTGTTTGATATCTTAAAATTTTCCCATGATGAACCTTGCAGAGGCAACTTCGTTGATAAGAGGATTGCATACAAATTTTTACGATTTGGCTATTTTTGGCCCTCCTTGTTTAAGGATTCCAAACAATATGTCAAGTGATGTGATAGTTGTCAACGATTTGGTCAACCTAATCAAACCAATGAAATTCCTTTATGTCATGAGGTTATGATTGAGCCTTTTGAAAAATGGGCCATTGATTTTTTAGGACCAATAAATCCAACATCATTAAATAAAAAGCATATTTTGGTTTGTATAGATTTCGTTACAAAATGGGTAGAAGCTAAAGCTGTTTCTTTTGCTACTGAAAAATTTGTTGTTGATTTTCTTTTTACCAAAATATTTACTAGATTTGGCATGCCTAGAGATATTGTTTCTGAAAATGGTCCGCAGTTTATTTCTAATCTGGTACAGGGTGTGATGGAGCAATACAAAATTTGGCACAGGAAATCTACACCGTATCATCCACAAGAAAATGGTTAGGTGGAGTCCATAAATAAATTAATTGAGTCCATCCTCACAAAGACAGTAAATATCCATAGAAATGATTGGGCCAATAAATTACTGGAAGCCTTGTGGGCATATCAAACCACTTGGAGGAACAACACATTACATACACCATATAAGCTAGTGTATGGGAAACAAGTCCTCCTGACGATAGATTTCTAGATCAAGAATTTCAGAACTACAGTCAAATTGGGGCTAGATCACTTTGAAGCACAACAACAACGTCTCCTATAGTTGAACGAGTTAGATGAATTCTAAAGGGATGTTGTTCAACAGAACATATTGGTTCAATAGAAGCATAAGAAGTGGCATGATAATTCTATCTGAAAGAAGCAGTTCCAACCAGGTGATTGGGTACTCCTTTATGATTCTAGATTTAAATATTTTAAAGGGAAATTCCATACACGTTGGATGGGACCTTATGAGGTAGTTAAAGTGTTTGAGAATGGAGCAGTACAAACCAAAACTATTGATGGAAGGAATTATGTGTTCTTGTTAAATGGTCATAGACTAAAGGTGTATTTTCAGCCCCTTACTAAAGGATATTTTATGCAGCAAGTCCAACAGCAATCTGAAAAGGAGATGGTAGGTGGCAACACCGACCTGTTGAAGATCTGGTTCTTTCTTTTCCTTATATAATAAAATGAAAAAAAAAAAGAGAAAAAATGACAAAAATAAAAAAATATATAAAAATAAATTTTTTTCTTGTAATTATGAAAATCACCTGACTGACATGATTGCGGAAGGATCAATTTGAAAACCAGCATGTTGGCAGGAAGATCGAAATTTAAATAAAAATGGAATGTTTCTTGATTTTTAGATATGTTGGATGTCACCAAGAAGAAGCAGGTTCAAGGAACCAAGCCCTTACCCAAGTTTGGGATAACTAGAATGGAAATTTTTATCCAAGTAACGCCTAATTCCTGCTGCATTTACTTTTTCCGACACCAATGTAGGCATATTTTGGTAAAATTCTGCCTTTCTTCTATTTCTCATTTCATAAATTCCCACTATTTTTCTTTTCTTAATCCCATAATGAATTACCCTCCTTTTTCTTCTAAGAAAACTACCCTTACCTGATTTCGTAAAATCCCTCTTTCTCCCTTGAATTTTTTTTCCACATCCCGTTTTGTTTTTCCCCCTTGGTGGTACTATTCTTGGAATCCCTGCCATAATGTTCCTTCCCATTTTGAAAATTACCCCCTTCCCACTTCTTTATTCCCTCATCAATTGATTGCAGGATCTGATGCAGTTAAATCAGAAGGCATGCTCATGAAACACCAAAGGATGGCAAATAAAACTTCTCTTGTATATTCAGGAACAAATTTTATTCTAGCCAAAGAACTATGTTCTATCAAAATTTTCTTATTCCGATGAAGTCCCTAGTGCAGAAATGCACAGTACAAGCAGGTTCAGTGCAAGCACGTTGTAGTGCAAGCAGGATCAGTGTAGGCATGACTAGTGCAAGCATGCGCCTGACTGTGAAAGCACAGTGTAAAAATATTTAACACAGTAAAGGAGTGCTTGATGCAAAATGATTATGGAATTTTTTTATATATGAATTACTACTACATTAATAGATCATAACATTACATTATTAAAATTTCAGTTAACACTCTGCCTTATCATTTACTGACTTAGGGATAAATTATTTAAGTGCAAGGTATATTAGGTTATGAAGTCTAATATTTTTAATAAGTACCGAAGTACATCTTAAATTAATTATGAGGAAAAACGTGGGATAGTACAGATCTACCCAAAACCCCATACTTACCTCCTTTGAAAATATCCTCCATCACTTGTTCATCATAACCTTATCTCATAACTCGATCATTCATGGTCGTTACACCACCACTGTAAAAACCTCTTCTTCCTCCAATTATTATTGTCTTCTCGTATCAGATTGATACGTGTATGCATCTGATCCGAGGAGTCTTTTTAATGATTGAATTTGATTGGACAGAAGGGACCAATAAGGCGGTGGACGAACGAACCTTCGGTATAAAATTCTTGGCAACCTTTGATATTTCTCACTGTGAAATCCTTCTAAAGCTGTGACAGATAATTGAGATGGATTCAAACGAATATGGCAACCGTGAGAAATGAACCATCGTCTTTGAGGGAGATAGAGCAGACTGCGAAATATCACAGTAGTCTTTCACTAATGCAAGAATCGGGATTTCTCCCATTTTTGCAGAAATTTGATGGGTTTGATATGGTCGTGGCTCTGGAGTTTGCAAAGACATTTAAGGAAGGCCGAGCTAAATTCGTCTCACTAGAATTTTAAGTCATAGAGGAATCTATAGCACGATCTATAGGATTTTCAACCACAGGGCAGCAGTGGTTCAAAAAGGAGAGGATTTAAAAGAAAATATGGCGTCGGTTCGTGGTCGATCGAAAGCTCAAGGTTGATTGGAAGAAGGGGATTTCGTGCAACGCCATGCTTGGAAAATGGAGATACCTCCTCTTTATATTATAGAAGTTCCTAACCTGTGAGGGACGTTATTCTTTAATGTACGTGTACCACATTCGGTTATTTTTTCACTTCGAATCAGGGAAACGTATCAATTTTCCTTATTACCTGCTCCAAAGTTTAGAAAAGATGGAGAAAGGCGTGTAGAAAGGAGATGCAAGACAAGTTGCATATAAGCTATACCATCATGGTCTCATTGAAATATTGTTAAAGAAAGAGCTGGAGGAAAAGGAAGTGACTTGGGAGGCATCCCTAAAAGAATTTCTGGTGAGAAGTGCAGGGAAGTCAGCCGGCACAAGTGCAAGCAAGAAAAGGAAGGCAGAGACTTTGTCCCCTACCAAGAAAAAGAGAAAAATTAAGCAGGTGCAAGAAAATGGAAATTTTTTTAAAGACACTCCACCTCAGCAAAGAGAAAAGTGATCAGGACCTCGACCAAGAAAAGGATTGTCTCTCCAGGTGCAAGTCAGTATCGGTCGAGCTCCCCGATTGTGATTGACGAATCACCCTAGGTTTCACCTGGAGATCATAACCTTTTAGTTCTTGCAGATGCAGCAGCCCACACCGTGGTAAATGAAGAGAATGTAGAGAAGGAGGACGACATATCTTTGTCATCCTTCATTCACAAATTAATGAAACAAAATATGACACTGAGTGCAAGAGAAAACCCGGCATAGGGTCAAGAATATGATGAGGCATAACACATAGAGACCCTCAAAAATTTTGATGAACAGGGTACTGAAGTCCCTGATGAGTTAGTTGTGCAGGGTACTGAAGCCCTTGGCGCAAAATACGTGGAGGGTACTAAGACCCTCGGTGACATGGAAGCTCCAGGCATATAAACCCTTGGCGTTATCATGATGCAAACACTGGATGACCAAAACAACTTTGATCTTAGTAACGATGGTACATGATTTGAATCCATTGCAGAAAAGGTGCTTGAACCAGATGAGTTGGACATGGACACCTCTACCCTCTACCTGAATAACCCGATAGTAGACCTTGAAAAACAAGTTCATAACTTGGAGGCTTTGAACCAGGTCACGAAGGAGCATAACTGGCAAAAGCAAGGCCATGTAGAGTTGGTCGTAGAGGTCAAAGAACATAAACAGAAAGTGAAATTATGGAATTTTCAGGCTTCTAAATGCTACAAGTTCCTCAAGAAGGTGACCAAACAACTAAAGGAAGCCTGAGGTAAAAATAAAAAGGTAGTGAATGCATGAATTAGTATCGAAGTGCTGGATTGAAATATGGCTCCCTATTTTTGAAGTTTGTTTTGCAGCAAGTAAAACGTTGTGTGAGGACACACAATAGCTTAGGGATGGGAGGATGTTGGTGTGCCAAAATTATCTATTTTTACCCCCTTCCTATAATCATTAACCTATGTTTTATCTCCATAAACCTTCTCATTCCTGCACTAGTCCAATAAAACTGTCTATTCCTACATAAACTGCATATTTCATGATTAAGGTTTATTAGGTGCTTTATTAATCATTTTAAATAGATTTCGTGCCATTAAATATTTCTTGTAACTTATATTTATTTTCCTAAAAGTATTCGATAAGCTAAGTATTAATCATTATGTTAGCGTGATCTAGTGCAGGCAGATTCTTACACTGCCAACAATCATTGTTCTGTGATCTCCGCAACAGCTCGATCACTCCATGCAACCATTTTGGTCCACGTCTTCTAGTTCGGTTTCGGATTATCTGAAGTTAAACACGGGCGGAGTATAGTTAGGGATGTTGCCAAAGATAAGGTCTATAGCTAGCGATTAGCTCGCGCCTTATTATAGTTGTTGGCCCAATTTTGTAATTTGTTTGTTAGTCCGTTCAGCCAAAACGCTTGATTTGGGAATGGATCTATAATTAGCAATCATGGCCATAGGCCGAAGGACTGTATAAAATATAGCTCTTAGATAGAACTAGCTTAGCGATAGCAGCGTGACTGTAATGCTGTTTAATTTGTAATTTCGTTAGCGCCCTTGCTCTAGGCTGGGCTTGAACGATAATGTATGTTTTTTGATCGAAGTTAATACAAGGAACTGCGCCATGATTTTCTCACATTGAATCTAATATTTTATTGATGCATTGATTAAAGTGTTGAAGAGTTTCGTTTCCTAAAATGAGAAACGAGCTGGTTTGCTAGGGCCTAGCCAACCTATCTCGTTTACCCTCATGCTTTCGTTATTTTAAAAGGTTTTTTTTTCAATGTATTTACTTGCAGATGTGTGTCTTACATATTTATTTCATTCTTGCTTTAGATTTCTGGTTTAATTTCATTTAATATTCAAAGTGTGAACAGATCCGTTGTGTGGAATTCTAAATTGAATTTATTTATTTCCCACAATTTCTTTCTTGTTTTTCTTCCACTTGGATCATGCAGGAATATTCTTCCTGCACCAGTGCATGTAGGATTCTGCACTATGGTTTGCTCATTTATTTACAATAAGTGTTATTTTCCTTTTCCTGCATACGATTTAATTTACTTCTGCAAGTAAGTGTTATTATTAGAAGAAATCATTCCTAATATTAACAGCTAAACTTATGAAGGTTAAGAATGACTTTGTGAAATAATAAAGAACGCCATTGCAATGTCTTAATTTATGTTTGCACTTCACGATTTAAGGAAAGGGATTAAAATTAATCTGTAACATTATAAGTGAAATTGTCGAGAGTTAAATTTGATCGCATGAAAATTCCTTTGACTGAAAGTTTGCTTTCACTGTTGAAGATTGTTTCATTTTATAATTTTATTTTTATTACAAGTTCAGTTGATTAAATCATTCTTTTCTGTGTGTAATTTATCTCAGAAATCAGCTCGAAATTGCAATTCTTTTCAACACATCCTTTGATTCTTTCAAAAGTAAATTGGAAACCTTGGTGTAGGGAGCTCTGTCCCGGTGCAAGAGCCAATTTCTTGTCACAGGAACAGAGTTCTCTAAGCCTTAAGGCTTATAGCACCTACACGAATGCAGATGTCTTCAGTATAAGAGGGTAAAATATAATTTTCACATAAGTTCTGTACCTGCACTAGTGCAAGCAGATTGCAAGAGTATAGGAACGGTTGCTTAGTATAAAAGGAAAATCATTTAGAAGGCAGATATTTTTAAGGGCCCACTTGTTAAACCGCCACCATCTATACTGAAGAAAAACATAGAGTTTTATTTCAACATTTAATATTGCTTCTAGCTGTGTGAAAGTTCCTCTACTTGATTTCTTCACAAATACATTCTTTTACATTCCAACACTAGATTTGTTTTGGTGTCGATTTCCTTTGAAATCGCTTTCTGTTTGATTCTACAATATTTCAATTAAGAAGTAGGAATAGGAATAGGAAAATTTCATACCACTTCTGGCATTACCTATGCTTCATCTCTAAGTTTACGAAACCTCCGAGTTGACAATTAAGTGTTGAAGGAGCTTGCTTAAGTGGCAATTCCTACACCCAACACTTAGCAACACATTTGATATCTTGTTGTGTTTTTCTAAAGATCAAGGGACTCGCATGATAGGTTTTCTTGAGATATTAGCGACATAATTGATATAATGTTGAACTTTCTAATATTGTTGTCCTCTTAAAATTTGAAGACAAGCAATTCATCCTCTCACTAAATGATGCTTGGATTTTTCATTTTCTCTTGTATTTTTGTGACATAATGGGCTTATAATTTTGTTTACCTCCAAATCTTAGCATTTATTTAGTATAAGTACACTTTTTTTTATATGATATTCATCTATCACCTGCTTCTTCTTTCATTGATTGCTACTTTGCTACCTTCTTGGCACATGCAATCATTTGATTTTTATTTTTTATTTTTATTTTTGATGATATATTTGGGTGTTGGATGGTTGTTATGATTTGATTTCATTCAAGAATTTACTCAATGGGAATTCTCTCTTGAAGATTGGTTTCTCAAAAATCTTGTATTAGATAGGTCAAATCATTCTAACATATTGTTATTTGTTACTACCAAGCTATTCATTGAGAACATTTACTGGTAATTTAGGAATTGTTATGTCTCTTGATTTCCATTAAAAAAATGATATTCTCTACTCTTGTGATGGAGAAAATGAAATGCATTATTGTAGTGTTAATCAGGGCATTTGCACAAGAAATTTTAAGGTGATGAATTATGAACGTAATTTCACTATGTAAGTAGTTGTCATGAATGCACTATGCTAGATAATATATTGTACAATTAAAATTTTCAAGGCTTATTTTTTATTTCACTTACTTCATAGGGTAGTATGAGTCCAACATGATTTCAAACAAGAATTGGTAGAATTCTTGCAACCACTGCAGAAAATGTTGTATCAATTATCTATGTTGACATTGAGCACAATTTTCATTCTTTATAGGTAAGTTTTGCACTATCTTTCATTCACATTTAGTCTTTTGTTATCCACATTAAAATTTTAAGCAATATTGGACGAAGATTCTAAGTTTGTTGATTCTCTTATTTTTGCTAAAATTGGTTTACTTAAGGTATCTGCAGTTTCCACATGTGATGCATGTATCTTCTATTTTTTAAAATATTTTCTAGAACTATCTTCAATGGTTGTAAACATTTATCAGATTTTGGATAAATAAAGGCTTGGAAATGATTAGTATCTTTAATATAATTATTATTTCAAAGGAATAAAAATCCCGTGCACTCAGTTTGTTGGGATACAAGTG
Source organism: Pinus albicaulis (assembly GCA_034641835.2). Classification (NCBI taxonomy): domain Eukaryota; kingdom Viridiplantae; phylum Streptophyta; class Pinopsida; order Pinales; family Pinaceae; genus Pinus; species Pinus albicaulis. Next base: position 1,412,519,972 of record CM076584.1, on the reverse strand, counting down.
GAGAATATTTCATCGTTGTAAGTGAGGATTTTTTTAGGGTATGGTATTTTCATTTTGGAAAAGAAGGTGAATGTGTACATGGAATGAGTTGTAGTGGAAATAAATACCATTCATGTGTCTCCCATACAAGCTATTCAAAACTTTTTTTAATTGGATGTTATCAAGTTAGACACATTCAATATTTGACTTCAAAACTATTACTTATTTAATATGGTTTTTTTTACTTGTAAGAGTTGTTAAATTTTGGTGGTTGGTTGTTATCAGGTTACTCACATTCAATATTTGACTTCGAAACTATTACTTATTTAATATGGGTTTTTTCCTTATAATATTTGGTAACGTTACATGTTGTGACTGAGATATGTGATATGATTATCTTTATTGTGTTTGATTGCAGTCAATGGAGCTATGGAATATGGCATAAAACAAGAGTATGAACCTACATGCACATGATACCCAAACATGAATTGAAGAAAGAGGAGAATAATAATACTGGAGTGACAAGTGAAAAGAGAGGGAGAGAAGATAACCAATCTAGTGATACCCTTGAAGCCAATATCCTACTTGAGACACACACACACATACTGATGGTCAAGACTTTAGAGTTGGTGAATTCACCTGCAATGCCTTGGCAACACACTGATAATGTTTTGAAGTGATGAAACAATATTTCATGTGTAAATTGTAGTCTAACCAATATTTAATTGGAAACTCATATTGTAGTACTTGACATTTCATATAATATAATTTATGTGGTTGAAGTTATTTATAGTTGTACTTGATATTATTTAGTATTGTAGTTAACATATGTAACGTTGCGTTTTCATATTAGATGAACATGCACATAGTATGGCATTTTGTTTTAAAATTTAGTCGCAAAATAATACTAATTAATTTATGTTGATTAATAATGAACATATAAAATCAATATAAAACTATGAAATTAGTAATTTATATTGATTAATGATGAACACAAATAAAATGAATATACAACGACTAAATTAGTCATTTATAATGATTATTAATGATTGTAAATGAAATGAATATAAACTACTAAATCAATCGTTTATATAATTAATATGAAACTACTAATAAAATATAAATTAATACTATAAATGAAAAATTTGTGGTTACAAATGATGACTAAATTTCACAAATATACGACTATTAGTAGCTAATTTGCAATATCTTATATCACGACCAAAATTTAGTCATATTTCTTTGGTCACTAATTCGTTTCATACGATGACTAAAATTTGCATATATATGAATATTATATAATGAATACGAAACTACTAAATTAACTACTAATTGTCATATATATGCAAAAATTTAGTCATATTTCTCCACAAAATTTTATGCTTTATTATAAAAAAATATTTCTACCATCCTTATTTGCATATTCACCCCCATTATCTGTCTGATTTTCTACAAGCTACTTGAAATTTTTGAAATTCTCAAAAGCTTCTAATTTCAATTTAAGAAATTTAACCCATGTATAACTTGAGAAGGAAGCAATGGATGTTAACGCACACCTTTAATTTTTGATGGGTGAGAAAAAGGTCCAATAATTTCACTATGCAGTTGGTCTACCAATGAGGAGGCATTCCAAACCTTACCTATCTCAAACATTTCTTCATAATTCTTGCTAAGTATGAAACCTTGATAAAGTCCATCAGTGTATTGGATATGTGGCATCCCTTCAAACATTTCTGATTTGGATAGCTAATCCAAATACTATTATTAAGGTGACCAAATTTCTCATATCATAACTGGATCTCCTCATTAGCACGTTTTGGGGTAGAAAAACTATGTTTAGGAATAAATAGAGAGAAATCGTATAACATGGAATGCTTGTTCACCTCTCGAATAACAACTATAGAACCATATAACATGTTGAAAATCACCACTATATCTAGAGTGAATTCTAATTTCTTTACTAAGCTTGTATGAGTGATACCATAATTGAAAAGGAAGTTATATGTGAACTAAGGAAAATAAAATACCTTATTAAAGATACCATGCTACAATTTAATTCTCTTTTCTCCACAAACCTCCACAGGTTTGTCATATCCCAAAGAGATAGGTGGTCTAGTACAAGTTTCTAGGTGAGAAAAAGAGTGTGCTAAATAATCCATGTAGTGCGAGGCCCTTGAATAAAGAACCCAATTATTATGAGATGGAGTAGTAGTTAGGAATGCATGAAATTTACCTTCGTAATCTTGTGACATGTTCTTCATTATTATTATTGGCATTATCTAGTAGGTAATCATACAAGTGGTACTGCTTGACTACCTATTTTATCCAATCAATGGTTTTCTTCATACGAGAGCTCTTAGGATGGAATCCCCTATTTAAATATGTGCACTTATTCTTCCCTTTATTTCCCTGTCCTCCCTTGGAATTTGAACCCTCCCAAGTAGGATTTTTATTGGATTATTTCTTGTTATCTAGTTTATTCTCACTCTTGTTCTTCTACTTATTTTCTTGTGCTACAAGAGTACCACGTGAGAAAAGGAATGTGCTAAATAATCCATGTAGTGCGAGGCTCTTGAATAAAGAACCCATGTATTATGAGATGAAGTAGTAGTTAGGAATGTATGAACTTTACCTTTGTCATTTTGTGACATGGTCTTCATTCTTATTCTTGGCATTGTCTAGTAGGTAATCATACAAGTGGTACTTCTTGAGTACCTATGTTATCCAATCATTGGTTTTCTTCATGCAAGAGCTCTCATGATGGAATCCCCTATTGAAATATGTGCACTTATTCTTCCCTTTATTTACCTGTCCTCCCTTGTAATTTGAACCCTCCAAAGTAGGAATCTTATTGGATTATTTCTTGTTATCTAGTTTATTCTAACTCTTTTTCTTCTACTTATTTTCTTGTGCTACAAGAGTGCTAGGTGAGAAAAAGAGTGTGCTAAATAATCCATGTAGTGCGAGGCCCTTGAATAAATAACCCAATTATTATGAGATGAAGTAGTAGTTAGGAATGCATGAAATTTACCTTTGTCATTTTTTGACATGGTATTCATTCTTATTCTTGGCATTATCTAGTAGGTAATCATATAAGTGGTACTGCTTGAGTACCTATGTTATCCAATCAATGGTTTTCTTCATGAAAGAGCTCTTGGGATGGAATCCCATATTGAAATATGTGAAATTATTCTTCCCTTTATTTCCCTGTCCTCCCTTGGAATTTGAACCCTCCTAAGTAGCATTTTTATTGGATTCTTTATTGTTATCTAGTTTATTCTCACTGTTGTTATTCTACTTATTTTCTTGTGCTACAAGAGTGCTAGGTGAGAAAAAGAGTGTGCTAAATAATCCATGTAGTGTGAGGCTCTTGAATAAAGAACCCAAGTATTATGAGATGAAGTAGTAGTTAGGAATGCATGAAATTTACCTTTGTAATTTTGTGACATGGTCTTCATTCTTATTCTTGGCATTATCTAGTGGGCAATCATACAAGTGGTACTGCTTGAGTACCTATGTTATCCAATCAATGGTTTTCTTCATGCAAGAGCTCTCAGGATGGAATCCCCTATTGAAATATGTGCACTTATTCTTATTAAACTTTATCTTTGTCATTTTGTGACATCGTCTTCATTCTTATTCTTGGCATCATATAGTAGGCAATCATATAAGTAGTACTGATTGAGTACCTATGTTATCCAATCAAATGGTTTTATTTATGCAAGAGCTCTTAGGATGGAATCCCCTATTGAAATATGTGCAACACGCTTATTATTCCCTTTATTTCCCTATCCTCCCCTGGAATTTGAACCCTCCTAAGTAGGATTTTTATTGGATTCTTTCTTGTTATTTAGTTCATTCTCACTCTTGTTCTTCTACTTATTTTCTTGTGCTACAAGGGTGATAGGTGAGAAAAAGAGTGTGCTAAATAATCCATGTGGTGTGAGGCTCTTGAATAGAGAACCCAAGTATTATGAGATGATGTAGTAGTTAGGAATGAATGAAATTTACCTTTGTAATTTTGTGACATGGTCTTCATTCTTATTCTTGGCATTATATAGTAGGTAATCATACAAGTGGTATTGCGTGAGTACCTATGTTATCCAATCAATGGTTTTCTTCATGCAAGAGATCTCAGGTGGAATCCCCTATTGAAATATGTGCACTTATTCTTCCCTTTATTTCCAGGTCCTCCCTTGGAATTTGAACCCTCCTAAGTAGTATTTTTATTGGATTATTTCTTGTTATCTAGTTTATTCTCACTCATATTACGAGGATTAATCCCTCTTGCATACAAGAGCGATCTCTCTAGTACTCCAGCGAGTAACTAGAAAAAAAGATCCATTTGAATACCTCTTTCTTTAGATTAATTGTATTTTAATACCATTATAATAGTAAATTAGATAGGACATGCTCCTACCTTGAAATCCAAATGTTTGACGTAGCCCTTTGTCCTGTCGCTCCAAAGTAGTTCTCGAATGAGTACATTAGGGGAATTTTGAGGTCTAAAATGGGCCTCCTAAGAAAAATGTACAACCGAAATAAACTTTATAAGAATAAATAGGATTCAAGATGATGATGTCAAACATGGGGGATGATTCACAATTTTTGGAGTAAAAAAGTTAAAAGAATAAAAAATAATAAAATAATAAAACTACTTTTCCAATTCGTATTTTCAACTTATCTCCCTAAGTTTTTACTCAAATTTCTAGTGGGAGTACTTGTTGGATGAAACATTTAATTTCTCATCAAAGGATTACCCATGTTGCATACTTTTGATGCATCCTCCTACACGAAAATGGTGAAATGCATAAAAAAACGTGATTGCAATCATGTTTTTCATGTGTTTCTCATTTTTAGTGTAGCAGGATCCATCGAAAGTATGCAACATGGGTACTCCTTGGATGAGAAATTAAGTCTACATCCAACGAGTGTTTCCGCTCGAAATTTGAGTAAAAACTTAGGGAGATAAATTGAAAATAGAGTTGAAAAAATAGTTTTATTATTTTATTCTTTTTTTCATTTAAAATTTGATGATGTAATCTAATATTATTTTATTATTTCCACTATTATTTTATAATCTCCTTAGGAGGCCCATTTTAGACCTCAAAATTCCCCTAATAAGAACCTGCAATCAAAGACAAGAAAAATAATCAAAGCATCTGCAATATATAATAATAGACAAATACTAATCCAACTTAGTGATCAAGAAGTATAAATATTGACATTATTCCCATAAATACAGAAACAAGACAATGAGAAAAAGAGATCCATATGTATCGTCATATATTAGAAATAGAAATCTTACAACCATATTCCTTGATGTTGTACATATTTCTCTCGGGGTCCTGAACAATCGTTCTCCTTCAGTCTGATAAGCCTTCCTCTCTAGAATAACCAGCATGAAGTTATGGGCACAAAGGTGTGATCTTCAATGTGTCAAAAACAAATCACTACTATAGAAAGTATGCACTCTATGAACTCTCTTTAGCTTAGAAACTATATAGATCAGTCTCTAATCACATTGGTATCTACCCTTCAAAATGAAACTTGAGCTCAATTTATAGGGAGATTGAGTGAGTTTCATTTCCATGAAGAGGGGGATGGATTCCTCTCATGAAGGGATTTGAGCTCCTTGGACCAAGGGATAAGCTCCATGATTAGAGGGATAAAGCTCGAATTGGCACGAATCTAGAGGCTTCCGTTTGGGAGAATATTCGACCAACAAGGTTTCTAGAAGTTAATTTTTCCTTTTACTTGATTTTCATGGGGGTTCATAGGTTTTAGTGGCAAACAGTGGGTAGTCGCCGCAACTAATGGAAGGATCATCAGTGCATGCGTAGGGAAATACTAGTAAAACTGCATCGACAAAAAATTAAGGGTTTTACAGAATTTTACTCCAATTTCTAAGACTTGATTCAAGAACATAAGTGTTTTTGACCTCTAAGGGAACATGATATGGATGATAATGGACCCATATGAACAGTCAAATGTCATGGTGAAAAAATGACGTGTAACAGATTGCCCCCTAAAGTGCAAATTTTGAGAGTTTTTCCGAAGAGTGAAGTGATTTATCATTTTGAGGATTGGATTAGAGACGTCGGTAAAAAACCTGTAAAAACATTCAATGCAAATATATATCATCACTAAGGTAGGCATTCCCATACTCAGATAAAAAAAAAAAAAATGTTCTAGTACAAATTTGGTTTCGATATTACATCAAAATTATACACAGTATGGATCAGCCATTTGTCATAATTAGTTTACTGTATCATGAATAATAAAACTCCTCGCAACCTAGATGGTGGAAACTAGATCCAGGGTCTTGATTTCCGCTTCTCGAACTAGTATGAATCTATCCATGCGATTGATTGTGTCAAAGTCGAACATGGTAGAAACCACTTGATTATTGGTTGATGATGAGAACCGTTAACAAGTGTGAGAGAAACCACCAATAATGACAATGGATCTCAAAGTACTTCATTAAAACCTATGAAGTGTGAATGAATTATTTGCAGTCGAACACTCATAGAATTGTTCGATAAAAGCGCAGTGATGAAAAATTATCGTCGTAGGAAATAAATATACCATTAGGGAATGTAGATCCCAAGGTACTGATAGGATTCTAGATCAACTTTCTAGGTAATGAGCTGCTGTCGATAGAAAGTGATCCGTTGTAGGAAAACCTATGACACGAAACCATTAGATCAAGTTTTGAAGAAATTTTTTGCAAGGACTCAATTAGGGATGGTCAACGCAAATGGAGACAAATGTTTGCAATGAATGGTTTATTGAAATTTCTCTTGAACACATAATGACACTATAGATGGATTGGCGGCATTTGACCTAAATCTAAGACCTAGAAACCAGCTGAAGAATTTTAATGTGGTTCGATTAAATATTAGAAAATGGATTTCCCAACCCAGGTACAAGTGTAACAAAGCGTCGTGTTCAAGAGCGACATGATGCTTTATAAAATAAGGACGACAACTAGATTCTTTTTCTCTCCTTTTACTCGACCATTATTGGCAAGTACCTCTTTATTTTTGTCAAGCTTGACAAGGAAAACATTTTCTTGTTTGTGTAAGCTCATCCTTCGGATGAGTCCATCTTAGTATGAAAATTGAACCCTAAGAAGGAGTGGTTCAGTCTTGCTGTGGTCGATGGGTCCTCTACTGTTAAATTTTAATGAGTCAAGTATAGGAATAACTCGAATTTTTTTAGTTTTAGGGAGTTAGAAGAAAAACATAAGTAAAATCCATGGTTGTTATTTTTCGTAAATTTAGTCCCTCAAGCCCGAAAAAGGATAAAATAATGCAGGAGAGAACTCTATTGACCATAATTAGTCAATGTATACCTTTTCATAATTAGTGCAATTCAGTCTGAAAAAGGGGTAAACTTATACTGAATGGACGACTGTTCATTTTCTGTAACGAGTTCGAATAGTCAAGTACTCAACGAAATTTTCATGTTTCAAGAGTCTAAAAAGGGCTTAAAAGAGGACTCCAGGGTTTCTCTTTTTCATATTTTTATAGATCTCGAAAAGTGATAAAAGTATACTCGATGTCAAAATAATTCTTTTCACAAAATTCCGGTATCCTGCAAAAAAACTCAAACGATTACAAATATCTGTTCTCAAAAAGTAGAAATATTTAAATTTTACTTTTTAAAAATAAAAATAAATAAAATAATAATATTTTATTCATAAAAAACTACAAAAAGGAGTTAAAACAAGTCATTTTCACCTCTCTTTTTTTTTTTTTTTTTCAGAACAGTGTAGAGAGAGCTTTTGGCTAAAACATTCTGGAGCTGATATCAGAAGAACTGGCCGTTCATTTCGAGAACCATCAGATCTAGGTAATCCACATTATCCTTCTATTTGTTTTCATCCATTTCATTTCTTGTTTTAAGCTTTCATGGAATTTTTTGGAGGAAATTATGTTTCAAAATATGTCCTCGGGGGTGCACGGTTTCTCTGTGTGAAAACCGTGCACCCCGACGATTTTTCTTGCTGTGGGTTTTATGTGGGACGCTTGTGGACAAACACATTGTGTATATATAGAGCCTGTGCAGGTATCATGAGCTTTTGAAAAACCTAAATTCTTCCATAAAAATGGTTCAAGTGTCCTCCAACTAATTTCTAATGTTTAATTTGTTGATTTGTAGGTCTTTAATCATGTTGGAATGGCGAGAATGAGAACATGAGCTCGTGGAAAATGAAGCCATGGATGATCCAGAAACCATGCGTGTATTAAAAAACTATGGCTTATACAAGTTCTAATAAATTCAAGGCATGAAGGCAGAAGTTGAGCTGCTGACTTGGCTTGTGAATGCATGGGACATGCAAGATAAATGTTCCATAATTGGGGACCACCGGCTTGAGATTGAGCCAGAAGACATATACTTCTTTAACAGATTACCTCGGAGAGGGAGAAAATTTCCTTATTTGGGACTAGACAAGGAGGTCTTCCCACTGCTAGCTACAAGGCTCAGTATTGTAGCAATAAATCAGAGCTAAAGGACGGTCACATAGAAATCAAAACCATCTTGTGATTGGAACTTAAAATCATAGCATTCACAGTTACCAGGTTATGTGGGAGTGAAAATACTCATGTGGATACCAAAGAAAATATGAAAACTATAGTTGAGTGTTTTGAAGGGACAATGTTTAACTAGAGTGAAGGAGTGTTAGCCAATATGAAGGGCCAATTGACTAGAGCTAAAAATGGAAAGTTGAAAAACTTTGGTTATGGTGTCATTCTTATCTCATTTTCTTTAGAGAGGATTCCACTCCTTGCACCCCAACTAATTCTAGTGGATTGTGGAAGTCCTTAGGAACCTCAGACGCTGTGTTGGGTAGCATTGTCCAGTGGTTCGGTTCACTCTGTCTTATTTTTCATGGCTCAGGAACTAGATCTTCACGATAAAAGATTTTCCTTATGCAGTGATGGACTATAGAGGTGATCCTAAAACATCCTTTCCACTAGGGGCACAGTGGGATGATACATGTTAATGAATCATTTTGAAGTTTGTAATCTAATTTTTATTTGTTTTTTTATCTTCCAATAAAGACAAAAAATTTAAATGCAGATGTTGGTCTGCCACGACCACCAACACTTCGTCACTTTGACAGGCAAGAGGCACAACCCGTAGCACCTTGACAGGATGATGCAATAGAGATCTTGGTAGGTATGGAGCAAAAACTTGAGAGGTTGACTATTGATATTCATGAGACATGAATCGATTATATCCCTCTCAGGCTCCAGAGACACATGACTGGTGTTTGAGGTCCACTGAGGAGATTTTTGCGCAAGGTGGCACGTGGAACGTGCCATAGTTTGTTATCATGACCATCATCATGGATAGCTGAAGGTAAATGTAGATCAATATCTATATATATATATATATATATATATATATATATATATATATATATATATATATATATATATTTGTATCAGTATCTTTTAGATCATAAGGCATTTGAACCTATGATCACAAAGAATGTAATATTTTTTGACACAAACTTATCTATCCTAATGATATTACTACTTTCATTCTCTGAGTATCTTGTTAGAAACAGATTGAATTTTGTTTTGATTTACTTTTTTAATGTTGCATATGCCTATTTAAATCTCAATTAGCTAATGCATCAGCCAACGTGTTTAAATTTATTGAAATATGTTGATATTTGATATAATTAAATTTTCGTTCCAAGAGATGAACCTTAAAAAATAATCTTAACTAAACTAGATTTCTAATAACATGGACTCTGTTTAAATGTAATAAAATGAGTTTTGAATCTAACCTAATGATCAAATGTCGAATACTAAATGTAATGGCATCATATAATAACTCAATGACTGCCGTATATTCTGAAATATTGTTTGTTGTTTGGCCAAGGCATATCCCATGAATCGAGACTAACTCATCGGTGGGTGAATAGATAAATCAAGTCATGGAAGAGATGTTCCATGTACTACGATAGGTGCCATCAACAAAACAAATGTAAGTTTGAAGGGTTGTCGACATATGCAATATCAATAGTAATCAAGATAAGCAGTGATAGTAGTAACAACAAAAACTAATATAGGCACACTAGTCTAATCTAAGGCACACTATTCTAAAATGTAACTAATGTACAAGTGAGATCTTCACACGAAAATTCATGCATAATATCTCTTAAGTTAAAGACCATTTATGGGTTTATCTAAAGAGACCCCGTCAAAATCAATTAATTCATAGGATCCTTTTGCAAGCACATGCTTGACAATATAGGGACCATGCCACATCGGTTCAAATTTACCAGAACCTAGCTTATCATTAGCTTGATCATATACTAAAAATAGGTCACCTTCTGAATGAATGTGAGGTTTAACACTTTGATCATACTGAGATTTAAAAAATTTCTTTTGAGCCTCGACAACTAATGCAGTGGTACGACGAGTCTCATCTAATTGTGCTAGGTATAGAAAGCGTTTCTCTTCTTTAGAGGTGGCTGGTAACAAATCAATGGATAATTTGAGTGACAATATTTCACATTAAATGGGTAACACAACTTATAAACCATAAATTAGTTGAAAAGGAATGAATCCTGTATCATTTTTTGCAGAGGTACGATATCCCCATAATGCCAAAAAAATCATGGTATGCCAATTAGATTTATGAGTCTCGAAAATATGTTTAATCATAGTGGTTAAAACCTTGTTGATGACCTCAACTTGACCATTAGGATATGGGTAATATGGTGTAGAATTATCATGGCACATGCCAAGTTGATCAAAAAGTTCGGTCATCATAATATTTTGAAAATCCCATGGTCTGTAATAATAGCTTCAGGGAACCCCGGATGTGGGTGGTATTTAGTCACACAGATTTCCATGAGGTAGCCATGTGGCTCACCACATGGCGCACCCATGTGTTCCATCCTTGGGATACATAACGCCATCAAAACTCGCATGGGCTGGGCCTTAAATTCCCACGCACCACCTTAAACTCTACGTACTCTGCGAGCTGGTTAATTACTCCTTCTCTCAGCATGTTGCTCTATCTTCTCGCTCCACCTTTAGCTTTCCAACCCACCCTGACTGTCATCCCGTCACTCCTTTTGATTCGGCCCTCATCTTCTCTGGTGTGAAGTCTTTGGGCTCCCGCCTCTATAGTGACGCCTTTGTCTTATCGAGCTTTATAAACGCCGGCCAGAATGCCGCGTCACCATCGCTAGCCTATCAGAATAGCAGGGGGAAGGGGCCTCCCTTCACGACCTCCCCTGCCCATGGCCTCCCCTACGGACTTGAATTTCTCGGTCTTATGGGACCCTGTAGACTTGCATCCTCCCTCCCTTGTGCTTGCTATGCTATTTGACCCCAAGGCTCCTCCTGCTCCGCCCTCAGCTCCTCCCGCTAGACCCTCCTCCTCCTGCAGCAAGAAGCGTGCCCGCAAATCGACAATCTCAAAGGAGCCTCCCTTCCTTCCCCGTAAGCTTAAGGCACTCCTGGTACAGTCTGCCTCCAGCCCCTCTTAGAATGATAGTGACTTCAAGCCAACCGAGGAGTTGCAGCTGTCAGGTCTTAGTCTTTTGGGTTCTATGAAGGGAAAGGAAGTCCTCCACGTGACTGGTGCCATGAACATTTCAACTTCTCTGCAGGATAATGCTCCTTAGGACACTCCAGCGAAGCGACTTAGACTTCTACCCTCCCCACGCGAGCATCATGAAGACAATGAACCGTTGGATTATGACTACATCTGCCGTATCCTTGAGGAGGACCCTCCAACCAGCGACAAGCATGAAAGCTCTCCTTAGCATGTCCTCGTTGAGCTCCTTAGTTTTTAGGTTTTGGATGTCTCTCTTGTTTGTTCTTTCAGTTTCTTTTTGCACTATGTTAAAGGCTGGTTTCTCGCCAAGGGAAGCTTGGTATATTTGGACTATTTTGGCCGATTTCCCCACCAGGGGCGGTCTAGTTTTTACCAGCAGTTTTTTGTACAATCCCTCAGTTATGGATTTCTCCATTTCTGAGGATGTGCCTTGTAAAGTTTGTTTGAAAACTTAATAGAAATAGTATTACTTAGAAAAAAAAAAATAATAGCTTGAGGGAAACAGAACCAAGCAATCACATGATTGAATTTGAAAGTAACTGCAGTTTTTCCATCAGTCGCGAATGTAGGCATCACCTCAACCCATTTGGTAAAGTAATCTAATGTGAGAATAATATACCCGTGCTCCCTAGCCGAGAAATTGTTACATGTAATGAGATCGACGCCCCATTTGGCAAAAGGACCAACAATAATGATTAGGTGAAGAGGAGTTGGGGGTGTACACATATTTCGATAAAAAATATATCAATTGTGGCATTTTCGAATCGCGATAATACAATCTTTGAATAAGAACGACAAAAAATAACTAGCGTGAAATATATTTTGGGCCATGGAAAACCCAAATATATGACCACCACATGCTCCAGAGTGACAATCATTCAAAACCTTTTCAGCCTCTTTGTGAGTTATGCATTGTTGAAAAACAAAATCAACACCACAGTGATAAAGAGTGTCACCAAAAATATTGTATTGCTGGGATTGGTATTTGATTCTCCGTCGATATGATCATGAAAGCTCTGGGCAAAATTTTTGGGTTTGAAGATATATAATGATATCTCCATAATAAGGATCTAAAGCATTGATTAGAAACAGAGATTCATCCACGATAGGATTTTCTGCCACTGTTTCAGACTTAGTATTGGGAAATTAACACACAAGCTTGGAAAACACTAATGATTTCTTTGACTTGGAATTCTCAAACTCAAAATCAAACTCTTGCAGGATAACAATCCATTTGGAGTATTTTACCCCGAGAAATTGTTTTGTCAATGTGTACATCATCAGGTTGCAGTTAGATATCACTATGGTTTTGCGTAACAATATGTAATGATAGAATCATTTGACATATTGAACTGTCGCCAATGCCAATTTCTCCACATGTGAATACTTGATTTTTGTTAGGTTAAGATTCCGACTTAGGTAATAGATCACATGTTCGTTGTGAGATGAATCTTCCTGAACCAAAACCATTCCAATTGTCGAATCGGAGGCATCTAAGTATAAAAAGTAATCTTTGTGGTAATTGGGTGGATGCAATAATGGTGCATGGGTCAAAACGTTTTTAAGTGCATAAAAAGATTTATCGCCAATCTCATCCCAAATAAATCTAACATTTTGTTTCAAAAAACGGGTAAAACATTTTGTTAACTTAGCATAGTTCGGGATAAACCTACGTAAAATGTTTGCCTTCCCCTGCAAACTCCGAAGTTGGTGAAGAGTGGAAGGAGTAGGTAAGTTGATGATAGCCTCAACCTTCGATGGATCGACATGAATGCCATATTTCGAAATGATGAACCCAAGTAATCGTCCTAATCATAAAAAAAAAATACATTTGTGTGGATTCAAATGAATTTTGTAGTGCCTACGTCTCATGAAGATAGCTCGTAAGTGTATTGGATGATCTTCTTTGCATAAAGAATGAGCTGGTAAGTTGTCAAGATAAAGTTGTACAACATGCTTGATATCATGAAATGCATAAGACATGGCTCTTTGAAAAGTTGCACCAACATTTTTTAGTCCAAAAGGTAGCTTGCAATATGCAAATGTGCGCCAGGGACATATAAATGTTATTTTAGGTTGATTGACAGGGAGTATGTTGATTTGATTGTAGCCAGAAAAAAACATCCATAAATGAGAATATTTCATTTCTGGCACAATCGTCAACAATTTGATTGATATAGGGTGTAGGATAGTTGTCTTTTGGACATGCCTTGTTAATGTGCTGATAATCGACACATACTCTGATAATCCCTTATTTCTTCGTTACGGGAACTATCTTAGATACTCAATCTGTGAGAGGAATATGATAAATAAATCTTGCTTGCAATAGCTTCTCAACTTCAGCTTTGATTGCTGCAGATTTTTGTGGATGTAATGGACGTAATATCTGTGTAATAGGCTTAGCATATGGGTATGTCTTGATTTCATGAATAACAATCTTAGGGTCAATACCTGCCATCTCTTCGTAAGAGCAGGAAGAAATGTCTCATAATTCTTGAAATAGGGCTTTGTAAGTGTTAATATCTTCCATTGAACAAGAAGCACCTATATGAATTTTTTCAATAATTCCAGGTTTAATATGTTGGGTATGTGTTATATTCTTTTCATGACTAGACCCATGCGATGTACATTACACTGGGTGCAGCAGGGGGGCGGAAGTACCCCCTATAGGGGTTCGGGGCAGTGCCTCGACAATTTTTTTTTTTTGGTGTACAGACCCACTCATAAGTGGACCCACCCATGGTTTTGTGCATGAGTTTGCACATGGTTTTGGGGGATGATGGTTTTCGGCCCCTGGTATTTTGTATATCTGGTCAAGGGAACTACAATTATGTTCTAATACAGGGTTAATGGATTAGGGTTTATGTATGCTTCGATATGTATATATATGTGTTGTAACACTAAAAGGAATATAATGAAAAATAAACTCGGTTGCCCTGATTTTGGATCCAGGGGAAAATATTTGTGTTTATTTGTTTTATGTTTTATGCTCTTGCTATTGTTTATTTTCTATTTTAAGATTCTTTTGTAGATAATTTATGTACAGGGTTAAAACCTACATTTGGTATCAGAGCTATTTCAGCTTCAAGGGGATGCCTTTGCTGCTTAAGGTTTTTTTCTCGAGCTTGTGGTAGACCTTGTTCAGTGGGAAATATGCAGGATCGATTCTTGCGGTGAAAGAAGATGGCAAGCAATGGAAAGATAGAGATTGAGAAATTTAATGGTTAGAGTTTTGAGTTGTGGAAGCTCAATATGGATGACCTGCTGGTCGATAAAGATCAATGGATCATGGTAGATCCAGGTACTAAACCAACGACAATGTCAGATGAAGACTGGAAGAATTTGGATCAAAAGGCGAAGAGCACAATACGGTTGTGTGTCTCATATTCGGTATTGTTGAATGTATCTGGGGAAGCTACGATGAAGAATTTGTGGGACAAACTTGGGACTTTGTACCAATCTAAGTCTTTGGTGAATAAAGTTTTCCTATAGAAAAAGCTGTATAACCTGAGGATGAAGGATGGAGACTCGGTGAAAGAGCATCTGAACGCCTTCAATGTTGTGGTAATTCAGCTGTCATCTGTTGATATTAGAATCTCAGGTGAAGATAAGTGCATCAGTTTTTTGTGTTCTCTACCAGATTCGTGGGACAATCTAGTTATTGCAATAGGTAGCAATACAACTACCTTGAATTTTGATGACAATGTCTCATCCTTGCTGTCGGAGGAGATGAGACGGAGAAATATGGAGGGTCAGAATGGAGATGCCTTATCTGTATGATGAAGGTCCCAGAACATAAACAAGAATAAGGTTTTGAGTGAGAGATTTAAATCTTGAGGGAGATCTAAATCTCTTGGAAATTTCGTAAAGGTGTGCTGGAAATGCGGAAAGGAAGGACACTACAAAAAGGACTGTAGATCTAAAGCTCCTGAGAACGGAAAGGGATCTGATGATTCTCCTTCTGCAGAGGAAAAAACCACCTTGGAAGAAGGTGGGGATGTGTATTTGGCTTCTTCTTCAAATACGCATGTAGATCATGAGTCATGGTTGGTTGACTCAGGCGCATCCTTTCACTTCACTCCCCATAGGGAGTGGTTCTGTGAGTATGAGAAATATGATGGCGGTAATGTCTTCCTAGGGGATGATGGGAAGGCCAGAATCATTGGACGTGGAAAAATAAAGCTGAATCTGCAAGGTTGAAGGATTAGAACACTTCCTGGTGTTGTGCAAATTCTTGCATTGGCCAAAAATCTGATTTCTGTAAGCAAGAAGGATGATGCAGGTGTAAAAACAGTGTTTGAGAAAGATACCTGTAAGATGGTTCGAGGAGCACTCGTATTAATTATGGGAGTTCAGATTGGAAATCTATACAAGCTTTAGGGCAGCACTGTTATTGATGGGTGCAATAGTTATGTGGTTCCTGAAAGTGGAGCAGAAAGCCTAGTGGTCTCTGGAGAAAAGACCATGCTATGGCATCAAAGGCTTGGACATATTAGGGCCTTCAGATACTTCATGGAAATGGTATGGTAGAAGGTATGTCTAATAGCTCTCTAGATTTTGATTTTTGTGAACATTGTGTATATGGGAAACAGAATTGGGTGAGTTTTCCTTCTGGTGCTAAGAGGGCGAACAAGATATTAGAGCTTGTGCACAGTGATGTGTTTGGACCTGTGTCGGTTCCATCATTGGGTAAGTCTGTCTACTATGTTTCATTCATAGATGACTTCTCAAGGAATACATGGTTATATTTCTTGAGGAAAAAATATGAAGTCTTTGAAAAATTTAAAGAATTTAAGGCTCTGGTAGAAAACCAGACAGAGAAGAAGATAAAGGCGTTGAGGACAGATAATGGTGGGGAGTTCCGCAAGAAGGAATTTGAAGAGTTATGTAAGAAGTGTGGTATAGCATGGCAGAAGACTACTCCATACACACCTCAAAAAAACGGAGTTGTAGAAAGAATGAACAGAATGCTGATGGAAAAGGCAAGAAGCATGCTCAGTGGTACTGGGTTAGGACGAGAATTCTGGGCAGAGGCAGTGGAGAATGCATGTTACCTGGTTAACAAATCAACGTCATCAGCGTTGGAGGATAAGACTCCACATGAGGTATGGACTGGTAAGAAACCCTCTCTTTCACATCTAAGGGTATTTGGATGTGATGCATATGTACATTTTCCAAAGGAGAAAAGGACCAAGTTGGATAATAAATATGAAAGGTGCATCTTTATTGGGTATAAACATGGTTTAAAGGGTTACAAGATTTGGAACCTGGAAACATGGAAGGTTGTGTACAGTTGAGATGTGGTGTTTAGAGAGGTGAAATATGTTGTTAAACATGAAGTCCTACCAAAGGAACCTAAGAAGATAGAGTTTGAGCTAAAGGAGGATGAATCAGAATCTGCAACAGAAGAAGACTCAGAAGAGGAAGAGCCACAAACTCCAGCTGTGAGAAGATCAGTTCAGGAAAGAAGGAAACCAGAAAGGTATAGTCCATCTACTTTTTGTTCAAGTTTTTCCTTAACTATAGCTGATGATGATCCCAGAACTGTCAGGGAGGCAGTAGATTCAAAGGATGGAAAACTTTGGAAGGAGGCCATGGTTGATGAAATGGCATCCTTTCACAAAAATGAGGCATGGGATCTGGTGGAGTTGCCAGCTGGAAGGAAGCCCATTGGGGGTAAATGGGTGTTTAAGAAGAAGATGAATGTAGAAGGAAATTTGGAGAAATACAAAGCTCGGTTAGTAGAAAAAGGTTATTCCTAGGTGCCGAGAATTGATTTTGGTGATATTTTTTCTCCTGTTACCAAAGTTACTTCTATTAGATTACTTTTATCTGTTGCTACTGCATTTGATTTTGATATAGAACAGATGGATGTGAAGACAACATTTATTCACGGGGATCTAGAAGAAGAGATCTACGTGAAACAAACTAAAGGATTTATGGTGAAGGGGAAGAAAGAACTGGTATGCAGGTTAAAGAAGTCTCTGTATGGGTTAAAACAGTCACCAAGGATGTGGTATCAGAAGTTTGATACCTATATACGGGGACTTGGCTTCACCAGAAGCAAGGAGGATCACTCTGTTTATTTTAAATTAACTGGTGATCATGTTATTTATTTGGTATTGTATGTGGATGATATGTTATTGATTGGAAATGAAAAAGAAATTATCCAAGATTTGGAAACCCAAATATTCTCCAAATTCGACATGAAGGATATTGGTGTTGCAAATTATATTCTGGGTATGGAAATTAAGAGAGAACGGGAAAAGAGGAAGCTCTGGTTAAACCAGAGGAAGTATGTCATGACTATATTTTAGAGGTTCAATATGCAGGATAGTAAACCGGTGAATGTTCCTATTCCTGTAGGTGTAAAGCTATCTGCTGAACAGTGTCCCAAGACACAAGAAGAAGAGGAGGATATGTCCTATGTTCCATATGCAAGTGCAGTGGGTATCCTGATGTATGCAATGGTCTATACTCGACCAGACATTGCACATGTAGCGGGAGTATTGAGTAGCTGGTGCTGTGTCCCAGGAAGGAGCATTACATTAGGGTAGTTGCTTTTCATATGTTTTTTCTGGCAATTTGGTGATTATGGCTGTTGTCTGCCTAGGGAAGACCAGGATTGGAAAGAGTGTTGACATTCATACTTTGTTGATGCAGACTGGTCAGACTGACCAAAGATGATCTAAAAGGGTATGGCATTCTATTTGGAGGTGTAGTCAGTTGGATGAGTAAAAGACAACCTGTAGTGGCTCTTTCAACTACAGAAGCAGAATACATGGAAACCACTCATGCAAGCAAGGAAGAAGTTTGGTTGCAAAGATTGTGTTCAAGTATGGGGTTGGTGCAGTGAGCTATAAGGATAGTATGTGATAGCCAAAGTGAAATTTTCTTGGCTAAGAACCCTGCTTATCATTCAAAGACAAAGCACATTGATGTTCAATATCACTTTTTGAGAGATATGGTTGAGGATAAAAGGGTGTTGATGGTAAAGGTGGACACTTTAAAGAATGTTGCAGATGCATTGACGAAGTCTGTGAGCACTCAGAAGTTCTCTTCATGTATAGAAACAATGGGTGTTGCAGAGCTAGGATAATGACTAAGCTCTCTTGTGGCCCCCTTGCGGAAAGAAAACAACAAGTGGGAGAATGTTGGGTATGTGTTATATTATTTCCATGACTAGCCCCATGCGCTATATGTTACGTCGGGTGTAGCAGGGGGGCGGCAGCACCCCAAATTTTTTTTTTCTGGTGTGCAGACCCACTCATAGGCGGGCCCACCCATGGTTTTGTGCATGAGTTTGCACATGGTTTTGGGGGACGATGGTTTTCAGCCCCTAGTATTTTATAGATCCAGTCAAGGGAACTATGATTATGTTCTAATCCAAGGTTAATGGGTTGGGTTTTATGTATGCTTCGGCATGTATATATATGTGTTGTAACACTAAAAGGAATATAATGAAAAATCAAGTTGGTTGTCCCGATTTGGGATCCAAGGGAAAATCTCTGTGCTTATCTGTTTTATGTTTTATGCTTGTAGGTTTTAACCTTGTACAAAAATTATTTTCAAATGAATCTTAAAAACAGAAAATAAACAGTAGCAAGAGTATAAAACATAAAACAGATAAACACAGAGATTTTCCCCTAGATCCCAAATCAGGACGACCAGCTTGATTTTTCATTATAAACCTTTTAGTGTTACAACACATATATATACATGCTGAAGCATACATAAACCCCAATCCATTAACCCTGGATTAGAACATAACCGTAGTTCCCTTGACCGGATCTACAAAATACCAGGGGCCGAAAACCATTGTACCCCAAAACCATGTGCAAACACATGCACAAAACCATGGGCGGATCCGCCCACCGAAAAATAAGGACCAAATTTTTTTTCCGGTGCGTTGCCTCAGACCCCGAAAGGGGGGGCTACCGCCCCCCTTGTGACCCCCTCATGCGTGATTAGTTATGGAAAGAATATAACACAAACCCAACATTCTCCCACTTGTTGTTTCTTTCTGCAAGGGGCCATAGGAGAGCTGAGTCATAAGCCCAGCTTTGCAACACCCATTGTTTATCTACACCAAGAAAACTTTTGAGTGCTCACAGACTTTGTCAATGCATCTGCAACATTCTTCAAAGTGTCCACCTTTACCAGCAACACCCTTTTAGCTTCAACCATATCTCTTACAAAGTGATATTTAACATCAATGTGCTTTGTATTTGAATGATAAGCATGGTTCTTAGCCAAGAAAATTGCACTTTGGCTATCACAATCTATCCTTATAGCTTTTTGCACCAACCCCATACTTGAACACAATCTCTGCAACCAAACTACTTCCTTGCTTGCATGAGTGGCTGCTATGTATTCAGCCTCTGTACTTGAAAGAGCCACTACAGACTGTCTTTTACTCATCCAACTGACTGCACCTCCAAATAGGCTAAACACATACCCACTTGTAGATCTTCTTTTGTCCAGATCTACAGCCTAGTTTGCATCAACAAAACCGCGAATGTCCAACACTCTTTCCAATCCTGGTATTCCCTGGTAGCACAAACCATAATCAGTGGTGCCACGTAAATATCTGAAAACCCGCTTCACTATTGTCCAATGCTTCTTCCCTGGGTTTGACATAAACCTGCTCAATACTCCCACTGCACGTGCAATTTCTGGTCTAGTACAGACCATTGCATACATCAGACTACCCACTGCACTTGAATATGGAACACGGGACATATCCTCCTCTTCTTCTTGTGTCTTGGGACACTGTTCAACAGACAGATTTGTACCTACAGGAATTAGAACATTCACCTATTTACTATCCTCGCAGGCTTAACCGTAACATAGTCTCGCACGTTCGGTTTAACCGCAGCCTTTCGCTCGATCTTCCACTCCCCCATCTCGTGGTCAATGTGGTCATAGTCATGCAGCACAAGTCCTTGATCATTTAATTTGGAGAATAGTTGGGTCTTCAAATCTTGGATAATTTCTTTTTCATTTCCAATCAACAACATATCATCCACATACAAGACCAAATAAATAACATGGTCACCAATTAATTTAAAATAAACACAGTGATCCTCCTTGCTTCTAGTGAAGCCAAGTCCCCGTATATAGGTATCAAATTTCTGATACCACATCCTTGGTGACTGTTTTAACCCATACAGAGACTTCTTTAACCTACATACTAGTTCTTTCTTCCCCTTTCAACACAAAGCGTTTAGGTTTCTTCATCTCCTTCTGCATCCGTGAAGAAATTTTGTCTTCACATCCATCTTTTCTACCTCAAAATCAAATGCGGCAACAAAAAATAAAAGTAATCTAATAGAAGTGACTTTGGCAATAGGAGAAAAAATATCACCAAAATTAATTCCCGGCACCTGAGAATAACCTTTTGCTACCAACCGAGCTTTGTATTTCTCCACCTTGCCTTCTACATTCATCTTTCTTCTCAAACACCCATTTGTTCGATGGCTTCCTTCCAACAGAATTCCACCGTATCCCATGCCTCATTTTTATAAAGGATGTTGCCTCATCAAACTGCTGTCTCTGGACTTTTTCCATCCTCTGAATCTACTACCTCCTTGACAGTTCTGGGATCATCATTAGTTATTATTAGTTAAAGCCAAATTTGAACAGAAAGCAGATGGACTATACCTTTCTGGTTGTCTTCTTTCCTGAGTTGATCTTCTCACAGCTGGAGTTCATGGCTCTTCCTCTTCCGAGTCTTCTTCTGTTGTAGAGTTTGATTCATCCTCTTTTAGCTCAAACTCTATCTTCTCAGGTTCCTTTGGTAGGACTTCATGTTTAACAACATCTTTCACCTCTCTAAACACCACATCTCGGTTGTACACAACCTTTCTTGTTTCTGGGTTCCAAAGCTTGTAACCCTTTAAACCATTCTTATACCTAATAAAGACGCACCTTTCAAATTTATTATCCAACTTGGTCCTTTTCTCCTTTGGAACATGTACACATGCATCACATCCAAATACCCTTAGATGTGAAAGATAGGGTTTCTTACTAGTCCATACCTCATGTGGGGTCTTATCCTCCAACGCTGATGAAGGTGATCTGTTAACCAAGTAACATGCAGTCTCCACTGCCTCTGCCCAAAATTCTTGTCCTAACCCGGTACCACTGAGCATGCTTCTTGCCTTTTCCATCAGCATTCTGTTCATTATTTCTGAAACTCCATTTTTTTGAGGTGTGTATGGAGTATTATTCTATCATGCTATACCACACTTCTTACAGAAATCTTCAAATTCATTCTTGTAGAACTCCCCACCATTATCTGTCCTTAACACCTTTATCTTCTTCTCTATCTGGTTTTCCACCAGAGCCTTGAATTCTTTAAATCTGTCAAAGACTTCAGATTTCTTCCTCAAGAAATATATCCATGTATTCTTTGAGAAGTCATATATGAATGAAACATAGTATGCAAACTTACCCAGTGATGGAACTGAGACAGGTCCAAACACATCACTATGCACAAGAACTAATATCTTGTTCACCCTCTTAGCACCAGAAGGAAAACTC
Source organism: Pinus albicaulis (assembly GCA_034641835.2). Classification (NCBI taxonomy): domain Eukaryota; kingdom Viridiplantae; phylum Streptophyta; class Pinopsida; order Pinales; family Pinaceae; genus Pinus; species Pinus albicaulis. The sequence goes on along the minus strand of CM076584.1, from coordinate 1,412,497,853 downwards.
ACCCGATTCCGCTTCCCATATACACAATGTTCACAAAAATCGAAATCTAGAGAGCAGTTAGACATACCTTCTACCATACCATTTCCATGCATTATCCGAAGGCCCTTCTCTCCAATATGTCCAAGCCTTTGATGCCATAGCATGGCCTTTTCTCGAGAGAGCACTAGGATTTGCGCTTCACTTTCAGGAACCACAGAACTATTGCACCCATCAATAACAGTGCCGCCCTGAAGCTTGTACAAAGTTCCAATATGAACTCCCTGCATTAACACCATTTCTCCCCAAACCATCTTAGAGGTATCTTTCTTGAACACTGTTTATACACCTGCATCATCCATCTTGCTTACAGAAATCAGATTTCTGGCCAATGTAGGAATGTGCAAAACACCAGGAAGTGTTCTAATCCTTCCCACTTGCAGCTTCAGCTTGACTTTTCCATGTTCGACGATTCTGGCCTTTCTATCATCTCCTAAGAAGACATCACCACCATCATATTTCTCATACTTGCAGAACCACTCCCTATGGGGAGTGAAGTGAAAGGATGAACCCGAGTCAATCAACCATGACTCATGATCTACATGTGTATTTGAAGAAGAAGCCAAATACACATCCATGCCTTCATCCAAGGTGGTTTTTGCTTCTACAGAAGGAGTATCATCAGACCCCTTTCCTTTTTCAGGAGCTTTATATTTGTAGTCCTTTTTGTAGTGCCCTTCCTTTCCGCATTTCCAGCACACCTTTACAAACTTTCTAGGAGATTTAGATCTCCCTCTAGATTTATATCTCCCACTCGAAACCTTATTATTGTTTCTGTTCTGGGACATTCATCGTACAGATAAGGCATCTCCATTCTGACCCTCCATATTTCTTTGTCTCATTTCCCCTGACAGTAAGGCTGAGACAATGTCATCAAAATTCAAGGTAGTTGTATTGCTACCTATTGCAATAACCAGATTGTCCCACGAATCTGGTAGAGAACACAACAAACTGATTCAATTATATTCATTTGAGATTTTAATATCAACAGATGATAACTGACTTACCACATTATTGAAGGCGTTCAGATGCTCTGTCACTGAGTCTCCATCCTTCATCCTCAGGTTATACAACTTTTTCCGCAGGAACAATTTATTCACTAGAGACTTAGATTGGTACAAAGTCCCTAGATTTTCCCACAAGGTCTTCACTGTAGCTTCCCCAGATACATTCAAAAATACTGAATCTGAGACACACAACCGTGTTGTCCTCTTTGCCTTCCGATCCAGCTTCTTTCTGTCTTCATCTGAAATTGTCGTTGGTTTAGTACTTGGATCTACTGTGATCCACTGATCTTTATCCACCAACAAATCCTCCATCTTGAGCTTCCACAGCTCAAAAATATGACCATTAAATTTCTCGATCTCTATCTTTCCGCTGCTTGCCATCTTCTTTCACCGCAATAATCGATCCCGCAGATCTCCCACTGAATAGGGTCTACCTCAGGCCCGAGAAAAAAACCCCTCAGCAGCAAAGGCGTCCCCTTGAAGCTGAAACTGCTCCGATACCAGATGTAGGTTTTAACCCTATACAGAAATTATCTACAAATGAATCTTAAAAATAGAAAATAAACAATAGCAAGAGCATAAAACATAAAATAGATAAACACAAATATTTTTCCCTGGATCCCAAATCAGGACGACTAGCTTGATTTTTCATTATAAACATTTTAGTGTTACAACACATATATATACATGCCGAAGCATACATAAACCCCAATCCATTAACCCTGGATTAGAACATAACCGTAGTTCCCTTGACCAGATCTACAAAATACCAGGGGCCGAAAACCATCGTACCCCAAAAACATGTGCAAACCCATGCAAAAAACCATGGGCGGATCTATCCACCAGAAAATAAGGACCAAAAAAAATTTCTGGGGCACTGCCCCAGACCTTGACAGGGGGGGCTACCGCCCCCCCATGACCCCCCCAATGTTTCTCTCACTATAGTTTATTTTTTGTTTTAATATTTTTTTATAGATAATTTTTGTACAAGGTTAAAACCTACACAATATATATGTCAATAGTAACTATTTTAGAAATATTTCCCAAATTTGTCTCAGAATGCGAATGTGTAATCAATGTAGGATTATGTGGTTCCTTGACATAATCAATTGTAATCAGGCAAAAAAGAAGATCGATGATGTAGATCATCCCATGGTAATTCTTCCGATGAAAAAATTTCTCGAATACTTTCATCAGTTGCAAATACATGTTGAAAGGGATCTAGAAATGATGTCAAGGTTCACCTTGATTTAGAATATGATTCTTCTTTGATCAAATTCATTTGATCAAGAAAAGTTGAAGGGTTGTCAGAATATGATTGTACTTCTACATATGCCGATTCAAAAGGACTTAAAGGAATCTTGCCATTATAAGAGTCCAATTCTGATTTTGAAGGCAAAATCCATGTGTCATCATATGGTATTGTGCTTGATGTGATCATATTGATATTGGAAATTATTCGTGGTACGTTTGGTGGGGGTATAGTGAAAGTTACCATGAGAGAAAAATCGTTCATTAATCCTACACCAACATCTTCATATGGGATAACCAATTTTCTGACATGCTGAATGCTATATGTAGAAGTAGGGTCTGAAGAGAAATATGACGACTGGTCGATTTTAACAATATTTTCTTTGTGAGGGAGAATAATTACCCAAAATACAGATGAAAAAACAACATTCATTTCATAAGACAAACTATGACCCAGAAGAAGGTTGTAATCAATAGGGGCATCAACAACTTCCACCTCTAGGTTAATGATTTTTCCTTCTACTTCTATAGGAAGATCCCGGAGTATTCCATATGGATGAAAACCTCTTCCATCAAAGGCTTTAAGGATATTTTGATGCCTCGGAATTCCTTTGCAACAACATGGGGGGATAACCACTCAGTCTAGACCTTAAAATAACTCCTTTTATATTTGGAATGGTGGTTCCAACTGGTTAAACTAGGTCCAATTACCTTTTCCCTATTGCTATTGGTTTAATATGTGTCTTTTAGTTTCCAATAGGCAGGGATATCAGGTAGATTCTTCTTACTGGACAAGCAAGAGAATGACCCTTAAGATGTTTTAATGATACAACCAAACTACCACTAAGATCTGCCCTAAATTTAACCTAGCATAAAATTAAGAGTTAATCTATCCATGCCACACTAAGTTATTTTATGTAATATTTATTGTTAATTCATAAATCTAATGTAATCTATAATTAGATTTTATTAAAAAATAATTTAAACAATATTTAAAAAGGACCAAACTAATATATAAAACATATATAATTGCAATTCCTTTTATTAATATATTAATGATATAAAATTAAAGAATTAGATCAACATAAAGGTTTGGTCAATTTCGAGGGTTTGATCAAAACTCACCTTAATGAGTGCGCCTCTTTAAAGAGGCCTTAATGCATAATTAATCTATAAATGTAAAACTAATTTAAAACAACGAACTAGAATGGGATAACTATCTCCTAATCCGAGAGAAAATTAAATAAGACAAGGGGAATGACTGATATAATTCATCACGTGATTTTGTATTAATTAAAGGAAAAAAATTCACATTAACTAATACAAGTGAAAACAAAATAAACCTGTAAATGAATAATAAATAGTTATCAATCACCACAGGAATACTTGAATGAATTAAAATTTTATTTCGATCTCATTTTGTCATGCAAAGTTAGATTTAACAAGGCTTCAACAGTAAAATATTGATGACACAACAATAGTGCATAATATCAAAGAAACATAATATTGTTTAGAATTGAGATCAAAAACAAAAATGAAATTTTAATAGTAAGATAATAATCCTTCGTTCTGGTAATAGTACACAAGAACAAGAATTAATTAAAACCATATTAAAATTCTATTACCATAGTCCTGAGAGTAGCTCTAACCCTTAATAAAAGTACCTGCAATAGTGCGAAGCACCTTTATAACAGAGCCATAGATTCTCTACAATCTCTACAATCAAACTCTAAACGCTCTGCAATAGTGCAAAAGCACAAATCGATCAATTATAGAGAAATCCCCTGTGCTGGATCGCAACCCCTGTAGAATGGATTGCCTCTCCTTCGAGTATTTTCGTAGAGTTCCTCTCCGTAGAGTTCCCTCCACAGAGTTTCCTTCTCCTTGAGCTCAGGCTTCAAATCCTCCATTATTCCTCATCCATTGTTTGTTGTATATTGAGGAGATCCATGGCCTCGATGTTTGGAAATTTTCATAGGATCGTTGAGTTCCTGCAACTATTTACCAAAAATAAAAATAGAGATAAGAGCACATATAAAAGGAGATTCATTTCAAGTGTACGCAATATAAGCTATTTCTATCTGGAAGCAATGTGGAAGTTATGATTTTCCACGTAGGTGCGGAGATGTCAATGCCTCTAATAAAGTAATTACACAATAATTACGCATTTTGAATATTATTCCAACCCCCAAAATTCACAACAAGATTTACTATAAAATAAAAAATCAAGGCGATCCAATAAGGATATGTAGAGCTTGGCATAGAATGTGGTAAATATTGAAAAATAAATGCGCTTTTTATGATTTTGAATTGACGTTTATCATTGGCTTTTCTCCTTTGCTAAAAATGGGAAAATCACGGATTTTTCATGCCATATCCTTTTTTGAACACCATTTAAATTCCTATTACATTTCTTAGAGGTTTAAAATAGTTTCCCAAAGTTGAGTTGAGAGGGATTGGATCATTAAGGAAAATAAATAATGCATTCTCAGTGTTCAGATCAATTTTCAAGATTTAGGGAGGATCTAGGCTTTAAAAAAGGCCACAAAGAATCTGGTCTTGAGATTCATTTTAAAGTGCCATTGAAATAGAGTGTGCATTTTTGTTTTCATAAGAATTAGTTGTTCTGTTGGATTTCCCTGCAAACGTGGAATAATCGACTATTAATCATTCATTTGGATTCAATGCTAAAAAAAACAAAAAAAATCCGAAATATATGTAAAATATCCCATCTGTTACACAAACACAATAACAATTATTAAAATAGTGGGTAGGGTTGTTGATATGGTGCTGGTGACTTGTGATTTGTTCAAATGCAACATTGTAATTTTTAGCCAAATAAAATATGCCCCACGTGCAGGATTTAAAATGTCGAGTGATGTTTTTATATGTTCGAGTTTTGATGTTATTTTGTCATGATATGGAAATGCCACTTATTTAAGAAATGAATAAAATTTTAAACATTTCATCACTAATTTATGATTTGATTGAGAGATTTATTATACATATGATTATAATATAATGTGTAGCTTTACAATTTGTTGTATATATTTTATATGTTTAAATTAAACATATAAAAATGTATGTGTTAGTATATTATAATAATATGTACAAATGCAATATGATGTGGTGACCAAAAGCATGACATCCTTTCATCAAAACCCATTTGGTGATGTAGGTATAAAAATAAGTGCATGAGACAACAACCGATGTGACCAAAAGTAGAATGTGAAGTGATGTGCCAAACCATCTAGAAGGAATGCCGACTAGTGCAATCAAATGCCAAATGTGAGGTGATGTGGCAAGCTAAGGTTCCCCTTTGTCTTCAATTGACCAATATGAAAATGTTTCCATGAATGCGAAAGAAAGCAAGGAGGTGCCAAAACCAAAAATCATCAATCAGAATGACAAAACACAAATGTGTGCAAAATATGATCAAAACCAATATTATTGTAAACTTCTGAGCCAAGTAATACAGATCCAAAAAGTCAAGAATTTTCCAAAATTCCATTAAAGAAGGGAGTTGAAAAATGAAGGGTCCCTACGATAAATATTCACAAATTATAAAAAATCTAAAATAAAACAAATGAGGTAATATACAAAATAAAAGGCCAAAGCGGCTAAAACACATCCAATCTTCAAACAAGTGTATTTCATAAAAATTAATCCAAATGAGGTCAAAACAAATTTATATAGACAGATAAGGAAAAATCAAACTCATTTAGGCCTTTCCTCATTCTCAAAATCCAATTATAGTAATATCAAGTGATCGGTTAAAAGGGTCCCCATTTTTCATTTATAACTGAAAAATGGGGGGGTTGTGTTTTACCACAACAGGATAGTCGGTGATTGGTTAAGTGCTAGAGAACCAAGGGTTTTCCAACAATTTAACGACATTATACACGTAGATGCCCCTCATCAATTACAGTACGAAAAAATCATCTTGATCTGACTAATACTAGAATCTAAAAAGCCATTTGATGGGGGAGTCTAGGTATAAAATTTTCGAGATCAAAGACCATTAGGTTCGAGTATTGAGGATCAATAGCTCCGATAGGTGATAATAGTAATTTCCTTTGTGATGGACATGATTGCAGCACTTCTAAGGCCAACATTGCTGAAGGGGATATGGCCAAATCTTCAACAATTGTGTAATTCTGAGCAGTTCTCGCATGTGGATTGAAAGCCGATTTTCAAAGTACACCTTTAGTAGGCAGTTTAATAACTAAATTAGGGTTAGGTTTCTTGATTTGAAGTGGTTCAGAAATTGAAGGAGGTATGGCTGGTGTTTGACTGGAAGATTCAGTTTCTTTACCAGTTATAGGACTCTTAGATCCATATTCTTGAGATCGTGTCGCAACCATGACCTGAGACATCATTAAAATATTTTCCGATGAATTAGAAGAATATCCGATCATTTTAATATCTTGAGAAGGAAAAGATCCTTCAACATAGTTGGTGTGGGTGAACCTTTGAAAAATTTGGATACCTCAGCCCGATGTGGACACTCTTTGGTATACTGATCCTTGTCACAAATTAGATAAGGATAACGAGGTTTCCACTTTTCATCAGCTGGTTCAATTTTTTTATGTTTTCTCTTTAGGAGATGTGTGTTTCTTATTTTTATTCTTTCCTTTCTTCTTATTTTCAATTTTAGCTTAAGTCGTGGATGAATCTACAACGTGAAAGTTAGCAGAAGTTTCAAGGGAAGAATCTCCTTTAGGTGAATATGGTAAAGATATTATGGGAGAATTAGGTTTAGATGACTTCTTCTTACTCTTGGTAGTAATAACTATACCAATTACACCATCTATAGAATGAGAACTAGATGGAGTTGCAGTAATTTTACCTGGGTGTGGTAAGTCAGGAATTGTTTCATATAGAGTACTAGACTGTGTGTATACAAGGTCTAAGTATTGTGCTTGAGCTATGACATGTTCTTCTATAATTACACCTCCCTTGGCCACGTCTTCAGTGATATTTGGAAGTAGAGGTACTCTATTTTAATAAAGTTAATAGTTTCGTGCCATTGTCATAATGGACTGGCAATTGTAAGTGAGTTAGGAAAGTTGTTGCTAACGTGTTGAAATTATTGAAAGATCCACGTAGTAATTCAATATACCACTTTGTAGCTAAGCCTATCAATATTTTCTGAAAAAGTCTCAATCGAATGGAATCATCAATTAAGAAGTTGGATGCGCCCCAAGGATGATAAGTCATTATATTATTTGAGGGGTCTTCTCCTGATTTTCCTTCAAACTTAGGTATATCATTGGGAAACTTAGTTGGAATTACTGGCCAAAACGAAAGATAATAAATTGGATCATTCATGAGGCACGACAAATATGTTAAGTATAATGCTGAAATGAATGGTAACTGACAGTTAGGGTCTTGTTGATAAAACTAATAACCTTGAGAAACAATGCCAATAACTGGAGGAGGATATCCAAGATAACCTGGAATATCCTGTGCAGATGGGATTGGAATACCTCTAGGGTATCCAGGGTTAGCCATACCAAACTGAGGTTGAGATGGTATTTGATATGTATAACCAGGGTATGGTTGACGTTGGTAGACTAGATTTTGTCCTATTGGTCCATTTTGAAACTGCCCTTGAAAATTTTGATTGACAAACTGACCTACAAAAGGTTGGCTTATTGGAATTGTAGCTGCACCAGGTTGTCCTGTAGAGGTTTGAACAATAGAATGAACAACATGTCCAGTTTTATGAGAAATGACTTGAGGGATTTCTTATGTTATTGTTTATTTTGTTTTTTTAAGGGTTGTAACAATGGGGACTTGAGAAAATCCAGGGATAGGTGTACTTGGTTGTTGAGCATAAGTTTGCATAGTAGATTGGATAGGAGTTCTTGAAGTACTAGGACCAGATTGCTGACTAATAGGTACATATACTTGAGGTGTAATTTGAAGTGTGGGCTGAGTAGGTTGCTGGACTTGGGTGTAACCAAATTGACCAGTTATCTGACCAGGTTGATTATAAGGTACTTGTACAGTAGGTTGCAAATGTTGTTGATTCAATGATGAGTTCCACACTGTATTAACACTGGGATAAGGAGCTCCCATTAAAGGTTTTGGTGCATAAGGTTGACCATAACTAGTTTGAGGTATTGGAATGTAAGTTTGATAATTTTCTGGATAATTTCCAGTAAAAGGTTGGCCTCCTTGAAAGGACGATTGCTCTTGATAGAACTGTTGCCCTTGAGGAGGCGACTGCCCTTGAATAGGTTGTGGTCCTGGCAAAGGGTACTGCCCTTGAATAGGTTGTGGCATTGGCATATGGTGTTGCCCTTGAAGAGATGGTCCTTGAGGAGTATACTTCCCCCCAAGTGGTAAATTTCCACCTTGAGAGTCAGTTGAAGGAATATATCTAGTCATCATATAGACTTTCTCCATTGTCAAATTTTCAGTATTAGATTCATTAAGACTAGTTGATCGTGTAATATTTTCAGAAGAGGAAGTTTTTCCTGAGAAATTACTAGAGAGCGACTGGTATCCAAGAGGAACTAATGGACCACCATACAAAAAAGTTTCTGGCGATGAAGAAAACATGGATGACTCACCTGACATGCTTGATGAAGACATGTAACTACCTCTAGGTATGGAGTAGAAAGGAATGCGACGTGGTGAATAATTGAGACCAATACTATGTAGAAAGTTAGTAAATTATTGATACCAATGGTCTAATTTAAAAGGAATATAAGGGTAAATCGGTTCAATATACCTTAGATCAAAATATTCTTAACGCGAAGGAATTGTGATCTCTTATTCCATGTCAATAATATCTTCAATACTAATAAATCCAGGAGGAAGGTTATTATTAATGTGAAGCTTCAAACAAGGTGAACGAGGACGACCAGGAGTTGGGGCTATGAATTCTGAAGTTGACTCAGACAAATTAGATTCAGATTTAGGCTCAAATATTTCAGGTTCAATAAGTTGAGTATCTGATAATTCACCAGTCGCAGACTCAAGTGTGATTACTTCTAAAATTTCTACTTGTTCTTGATTTCTTCCTATTGTATGAGGTTGATTTACTTCGTAATTAGGATGTATTGTTATATATGTTTCCCCTTGTTTAGTAGACCCAGTTCCTGATTGTTGACCTCTTTCAGATTTAAGAATTTCCAATTGACTCGGTGTATACTTAGGGGGATTCCCCTGCATTCTACGAGAGTGTCTAGGTAATTCAGCCACGGTTAATATTTAACACACAAAATCAAAAAAAATTTCAACAAAATAGACCTAATACCTCTAAGAAAACAAGAAATTTGAACACACACCTACAAAATCTAAGAGAAAAACCATGCAAAAAAGGTATGTTTCCACTCTAAAAACACTAGTTAGTGATGAAATCCAACGTCGTAGAAGTTAATGTGGAAAAATTGGTGGTTGGAACAGTTACCCCAACAACCTGGTTAATGAAACAGTCTAGTGCAAGTCCCTCCAATTATGACAGCTCAAAGTGAAGAGTACGCTAAATTCCAAGTGAGTCTAGTTGATGTTTGTTCTAGGTACACCAGGACCTTCCCTCCACCGTCACCTTGGGAAAAACCCCAAATATTTTGGCCACTAAGGTCCCCAACGAAGAAAAATGTACTTGGGGAACAATCTATGATTTGATATACACGCAAGGGTAGAGTATCAAGCTCAATCCCTTTGAAGGCTCCTCAACATGGTAAATCCGATGTTTGCCAACAAGTGTGTTGTGTAACCAGCTCCAAAAATAAAATAAAAGAGATATCAACGCCTTAGAAATAAGCCACTTCGAGGGGGCAACCTCCAATACATTACATAAATGAACAAATCTTGGGTGATCCAATTTACAAAACCTCCTTTCTATATATAGAAGTCCATGGGGCCATAATGTAATCCTAGTGGGCCACAATGTAATCCTAGCCGACCTAACAATAATAATTTAAGGGCACAATAATAATAAAATGGGGGTTACAAGGGTACAATAATAACAATAAGGGGTTACACTAACAACAATAAGGGACTATACTAGTAATATAGGGACCTAACATGCCCCTCTCCTTCAAAAAAGTGTTGTCCTCAATGCTTGAGTAGCTCTGGGTGCTTCTGTATAAAATTCTCATCCTCCAATGTAGAATCTTCAGTGGGTAAGTTCTTCCACTTGATGAGATACTCTGAAATTGATCGATTTCGTAGTTGTCGAGTTCTTGTTTCCGTGACCGCTTCAGGTTCCAATATGATTTTTCCTTCCTCATCAAGTTCTAGTAATATTGTTTGAACTGGAAGATTTTCACTGATAACCTTCTTTAAGCATGAAACATGGAAAATTGGATGTACTCACGAAGAAGCAGGAAGCTCCAATTTGTATGCCATAGTACCAATCTTTTGCAACACCTTGTAAGGACCATAGTACTTTGGCGATAATTTATTATCCTTCTTTGCTTGCTTGAGGAACATTTGTTTGTATGGTTGTAGCCGTAAAAATACCCAATCTCCTACATCAAAACTTCTCTCGCTACGATGTTGATCTGCCTGTTGTTTCATTCGATTTTGTGCCAAATTCAGGGTATCCTTTAAGAGTTGGAGAACTTCTTGCTGATGCTCGATGTGATCTTCCACTGCTTGAACCTTCGAATTTTCCCTTAAAGATGATGTGATGGATGGTGGATGATGTCCATAAAGTGCCATAAATGGGGTCATTTTTGCTGCAGTATGGAAGGAAGTGTTATACCACCATTCAGCGAGAGGTAACCACTTGACCCATTGTGTTTGTTTATCGAATACAAAACAACGAAGATATCCTTCCAAACATTTATTTACTATGTCAGTTTGACCATCAGATTGAGGATGATAAGATGAGCTATGAGCTAATTGAGTACCCAAACAAGAAAATAACTCCGTCCAAAAATTTCCAGTAAAAATGGGATCTCTGTCGCTCACAATAACCCTTGGGCTTCCTTGTAGCTTTTGAATTCTATCCATAAATGTAGTAGCAACTGTACTTGCTTTAAATGGATGAGATAATGCACAAAAGTGTGCATACTTGGTAAGTCTATCAACTACCACCATGATGAAACTCTTTCCTTCGGACTTAGGTAAACCTGTGATAAAATCCATTGAAATCTCCTCCCAACGTTGACTTGGAATGGATAAAGGTTGTAGAAGTCCAGGGGTCTTAATTGTTTCCACTTTATTCTGCTGGAAAACCAAACATTCCGCCACAAACTTTTGAATATCAGATTTAAGGCCATCCCAAAAAAATTCTTTCTTCACCCTGTGGTAAGTTTTTAAAAATCCTGAGTGTCCTCCTAAAGGAGAAGTGTGCAATTCGAGAAGAATCTTTTGTTTTAGTTGGGAATTCTTACAAAGATATAAGCGATCTTTGTACCATAAGGAATCATTTTTCCAACTAAATGTATCAGATGTACTAGGATCTTGCTGCAACTTTTGAATGAGTGTTCATACATCTTTGTCCTTCTTCCATTCATCTCTTGCTTCGGTTATCCAATCTGGTTGGATAATAGAAATGGCACAAAGCAATGCTTCCACCTCTTCATTCTTTCTTGAGAGTGCATCTGCAACAACATTAAACTTTCCTTTTTTGTAGATTATTTCAAAGTCATAACCCAACATCTTTGTGACCCATTTTTTCTGCTCTTCTGAAGATAGTCTTTGTTCCAAAAAGTGTTTAAGACTATCATGATCAGTTTTACCTTGAAGTGTCTTCCCATTAGGTAAGTTCTCCATTTCTTTAGTGCATGCGGTATTGCTAACATTTCCTTCTCATAAATAGGTTTATGAAATACTTTCCTTTGATTGGACGAATTTCAAAAGAAATGGGTCTTCCTTCCTGCATTAAAACAACACCAATTCCATTTCCTGAGGCATCACATTCCACAATAAAGGTTTTTGTGAAGTCTGGCGTAGCTAAGACCGGTGCTAGGCACATTGCCTCTTTAAGATGTTCAAAGGCCTTAGTTGCTTCGGGAGTCCATGAAAATGCATCTTTATTCAATAATGTTGTTAGAGGTGCTACTATTCTCCCATAATTCTTAACAAACTTGCGATAATACCCTGTTAACCCGAGAAATCCTCGCAACTGCTTTATGGTTGTGGGGACTTTCCATTCCTTAGTGGCTTTAATTTTGTTAGGGTCTACTTTAACACCCTCGTGAGATACAATATGACCCAGATATTCCACCTCTTGTACTCCAAAGAAACATTTGGATTTTTTTGCATATAATTGTTTCTCCTACAATAGTTTTAGCACCTTGTCAACATGTTCAACATGATCCTTCCAAGACCTACTATAGATTAGTATATCATCAAAAAATACTAGCAAACATTTTCTAAGGAAGGGTTTGAAAATGGAGTTCATCAACCCTTGAAATGTAGAAGGTGCATTGGTAAGGCCAAAAGGCATGACCAAAAATTCATAATGACCCTCATGAGTTCGAAATGTTGTTTTTGGAATATCTTCGATCTTCATTCTAATTTGATGATATCCTGAACGAAGATCCAACTTGGTAAAATAAATTGCTCCATGTAATTCATCCAATAATTCATCAATCACAGGAATGGGAAATTTGTCTTTAATGGTGAGCTTATTGAGCTCCCTATAATCAGGACACATTCGCCATGATCCATCCTTCTTGTGTACCAATACTACAGGAGCAGAGAAAGAACTTTGACTAGGTTGAATTATACCCGCCTCTAACATTTCTGCAATCATACGTTCAATTTCGCTCTTTTGGAAGTAAGGATATCTATAAGGCCTGATGTTTGGACCAACAGTTCCTGGAATCAAATGAATAGCATTATCATGATCACGAATAGGTGGGAGTCTTTTGGGAGTTTCAAAAACCTTGTAATGATTGTCCAAGACTTGTTGGAGATCTGCAGAAATAGGTGATTTTGATGTCGGAACTTCTAGTGAGCATAATTGTGCAATTACGCCTCGTTGTTCTTTCTTTAGAATATTTGTCATGACATTAGAGCTTATTATCCTTCCCGGCTTCCCTTCAATACCCCGTAATTCGACTTCCTTTCCTTCTGAAAAAAATTTCAAGAAAAGTTCTTGAAAATTAAAAGCTACCGTCCCCAAAGATTGTAACCATTGTACTCCTAATACAACATCAACACCTCCCATAGGAATGGAAAGCATTGGACTAGTCAATACATATTCCCCCATGGTTAGCTTGATATTATGGCATTTTCCCGAGCAATTTATAGTTCCTCCATTTGCAACCATCACTTGACATTCTGGTGCTGGGTATAGGAAACAATTTAATTCCTTGGCTACCTTACAATGAATAAAATTATGGGTGCTACCTGAATCAATCAACACTATTACCTTTCTCTTCTTGATTTGTCCTCTTATCTTGAGAGTTTGAGGAGTGGTAATTCCTGCCAGTGCATTACACGATATGGTTGGATTCATTTCTTCCTCTTCTGGGGCTGGTTCCTGGTGTATATCCTCTTCTTGTTCATTTTCTTCTTCCTCTTCACAATCTAAGTAAAATAATTTCTTCTCAGCACACTTATGACCTTTAGTGTATTTGCTATCACAACTGTAGCAAAGCCCTTTTGCTCTTTTTTCTTCCAATTGTTGTGGTGTCAACCTTGTAGGTTGTGGAAATCTAGACGTAGCAACACTTCCTTCTTTGTAGAATTGAGTGGTAGGCTTCCTTGTCGCCATTATTTTACATTCAACTTTTCTTGCCAACTTGAATGCCTTCTCCAATGAATCTGGTTCCAAAACACGAACTTCATGTTGGATGTTATCCTTTAAAGTGCCTATGAAGAGATCGATCCTGTGTTCCTCTGGAATATCAGTTACCCTTATATTCAATTTTTGGAAGTCCTCGATGTGCTGCCCCACTAAACCCTTTTGTTTGAGATTTATCAATTGGGTAAAGAAGGTGTTGCTCTTTGTATCCTCATAATGTGCTATCATTTCCTCCGTAAAAATTGACCAAGTGACAATTTTTTTACGGGAGCAAAGCCATCGATACCATATAAATGTATTTTTTTCTAAATGTAAAGTTGCAATGCGTACCTTTTGTGTGTTTTGCACGTTATGGAGATCAAAATATTGCTCCATCTGTAGTATCCATGTTACAGGATCCTTTCCATCAAACTTCCTCATATCCATTTTTGGAATATGGTGGTTCTTCCCGCCAACGTTAGAGTTTATGAAATCACGATTAACATTTATTTTGTCCTCATCATGAGGTTCTTCTACTATCTTTTCACCATTAGGAAACATTTCTTGTATCAACTTTTTCAAACCTTCGATGTCTGTTTTTAGATCATTCTTCATGTTTTCCATCTTAGCTTCCATGCCATCCATCTTTTCTTCGACACCTTTCTTCAAAACTTCCATTTCTTTTTTTGTTGCTCTTTGCGAGAGTGAAATTTGTTGCACTTGCTCTTGTAATTTTGATAGATCATGTTGCAATTCTTCATCTTCATGAGTCATAGTAAAGCCTTCTGAAGGCTTAATGGGTGTTGAATTATTTTTACGGGGCATCTTTTAGAACCCAATACTAATATATATTCTACAATATGCCCTTGGAATCAATTAAAATTGATTCTTCAAATAAGATTTATGCAATTCGGAAAAACAATACACACATTTTTCTTGCTTTTGAGGAGCTCGATATTGAAATTGGATTATATTTTTGATTGCAGCACTTCAATATCTGAATTTTGGTACCAATGCATCCCTCTGAATTATATTTTGAATTCCATAGGTCTAACCTGATTTGGATTCTCCAAGACAAAGTTGTGTCCAATCTCCCACAATGACCTAATTATGGACTAGTTTAGTAGAGTGAAATTGTACGACTTGCCACATATCACTGTTTCATCCTTTGTCTCTAAAATTGTTAGATAATAAACTAAAGTCTATGTACTTGCGACCAATTTTTACGGCACTCCAATTCGATGCCCAGAGAGAGAGTTATTTAACTTTTCCCACGATCACCTCTTTGAGATGCAATTCAGGAGCCTGAAAAAGCACTACCTTCCACAGATCATATCTCCAAAACTATTATGAACCAAGCTCTAAAATTTTTTGACGAATTTCCTCAAGATTTCAGCTTCGCACCATACAAATTTTAGATTTTGAACCTTCGTATAAAAAAATTTATAGCGCAAATTCCACGATGACCTGTTTAGGAGCCTGAACAAAGACCTAACTTCCACAGATAATATCTCTGAAAATATTGCGAACCAAGCTCTAAAATTTTTAGACACTCTTCCTCAGGATTTCGGCTTCGCACCCTAAACATTTCAGCTTCTGAAACTTCGTAGAAAAAACGTTATAGCGAAAATTCCACGATGACCTGTTTGGAGCAACGAAACCCTAGAATCCAAAGCTTTGATACCAAATGTTGTGTAACCAGCTCCAAAAATAGAAGAAAAGAAATATCAACGCCTTAGAAATAAGCCACTTCGAGGGGGAAACCTCCAATACATTACATAAATGAACAAATCTTGGATGATCCAATTTACAAAACCTCCTTTCTATATATAGGAGTCCATGGGGCCATAATGTAATCCTAGCCGACCTAACAATAATAATTTAAGGGCACAATAATAATAAAATGGGGGTTACAAGGGTACAATGATAACAATAAGGGGGTTACACTAACAAAAATAAGGGACTATACTAGTAATATAGGGACCTAACAAAGTGACCCTAGGATCCTTGACAATGGTTAATCTGAGGTTTACCATTTTTATTACATGCACATCTTCTATATTTTCCAATGAGATAGGTACGATTATCTCACTGCGTCCGACATGATCTCGTGCTTGACTCTTTTAAGAAGAGCTTCCCAGAGTACAACTGCAACAATTGGATTTCTCTATCCCAAGATTCTACTTGTTTGTTTAAGCTGCTTTGGAACGTTTATTACAAGCTATTCCAAAACACTAACCTAAGCTATGTTGGTGGAATGAGCCCTAGAAAATGTAAAAATTTCTAGATTGATTTTATTAGGCGTTGTATTGATTTGGCTGTTATTTAACTCAAAGGTTATGGAGTTGAAATTTTGATGATGTTATGAGCCAACACAAAATAATCTAAATGCATCTATATGAGAAAGCAACTCTTTCTTTTCAATGAATTATATTTAGGAGAAAGTTGGGAGATTTATTGATTTTCAAAACATAAACTTCCTCATTCATAAAAAAAATTCTTTTTGAAAATAAGGAAATTTCATTAAGAACTAAATTTGCAAGAATGTTCAATTTCCCTTTTTGAATGAAATTCTCTTATAACCAAGAAAAAGCTACAATTTCAAACAATAAATCAATTCCCAAGAGAAAACCATTCCTAAAAAAACCCTAAAAGGTATAAATTTCAAAATCAAAACAAAATTCTAATTCTGAATCCTAACTAGGATACTAATGAATTTTTTTTGGATGATTTCTCTTAATTGTGATCAGAATAAGAAGGTTTCCACTTATCTCAACAGAAATTAAATCATCCAAGAGTTCTTCGTATTGAATCATGCTTCAGTGAGCTAGAAGCTTTTCTGGGTTTGCAAATGACTAGGGAACTAATATTCATAAAATCAAGGTTAGCTATAATCCTGATGGCTCAAGAAGACAAGATCAGAAAACTAGTGAGCTAAGGCAAATGAAGGTATCTTCCATACAGAGAAACAATAAACCAGGGCTAACCCTAACTTGTAAAATGCAAATAGGATGATCAATCATACAAGACTCAAAATCACTGAAAATGAGTTCTCACATAGGATCTGACAACTGGAATGGATCATGGAAAACTTGAATTATTTGGTTATCTAACTATGAAAGAGAGAAATTAATTTTTTTCAAAAATTTCCAGGGGTGTGCAGCTTATCAATCACATAACAATGTGCATGCGCACTAGATTGAACTAACAAGGTGTACAGGTTGACGCTTTGTCTTCCAAAGAGAATCGTGCAGGCAAGGAAAAATTTGGAAAAAATAAATATAAACTTCATTTCTCAGAGATTTTAAAAAATTTTCTACTGAACCACACTCAAAGAAGTCAAAATCAGAAAACTAAAGTTTCAAACTGAATACAAACAAAGAAAACTAAGCTCTAGATCCCCAATATGGTCGCCAATTTGTTATGAGGATTAATCCCTCTTGTGGAAAACAACGATCTCCATAGTACTCCAGTGAGTAAATAGAAACAAAGATCCATTTGAATACCTCTTTTTGTAGATTAATTGTATTTTAAGACCATTATAATAGTAAAGTAGAGAGGACATGCTCCTACTTTGAAATCCAAACGTTTGATGTAGCCCTTTGTCCCGTCGCTCCAAAGTAGTTCTCCAATGAGAATAAACTGCAATAAAAGACAAGACAAATAATCAAAGAATTCACAATATATAATAATAAAAAAATACTAATCCAACTTAGTGATCAAGGACTCTAAGTATTGACATTATTCCCATAAATATAGAAACAAGACAATGAGAAAAATAGATCCATATATATTATCATAAATTAGAAAGAGTAATATTGCAACCAAATGCCTTGATGTTGTACATATTTCTCACAGGGTCCTAAAAAATCATTCTCCTTCAGTCTGATAAGCCATCCTCTCTAGAATAACCAACATGAAGTTATTGGCACAAAGGTGTGATATTCAGTGTGTCAACAAGAACTCACTTGTAGAGAAAGTATGCACTCTATGAACTCTTCAGCTTAGAAGATATATAGATCAGTCTATGATCACATTGGTATCTAACCTTCAACATAAAACTTGAGCTCAATTTATAGGGATATTGAGGTAGTTTCTGTTCCATGAAGAGGGGGATGGATTCCTCTCATGAAGGGATTTGAGTTACTTGGACCAAGGGATAAGCTCCATGAGTAGAGGGATAAAGCTCAAGCTGGCGCGACTCTAGAGGCTTCCAGTTGGGAGAATATGTGACCAACAAGGCTTCTAGAAGTTAATTTTTCCTTTTACTTTCTTTTCATGGGGGTGCACAGGTTTTAGTGGCAGACAGTGCGGTAGTCGCCGCAACTAATAGAAGGATCATTAGCACATGTTGTTGGGTGATATTATTGTCATTAATTAATTGTGTTGTAGTACTTTCCCAACCGTTTAATTGTCAATTCTAGGATTGTGGACTTATGAAGCACACACGAAATATATGCAGGACTGAGGTGTAATTAAGCTAATCTAAATTGCTTGACTGAAAGTAAAATAGCTTGAAAATAAGTGAACTAAGAAAGTAGGAAATTTCATAAAGAAAACAACTTATGAAGAGCAACGAGACAACATTTGTGAGCTCACAATAACAATGGAAGAATCATATCACACTATGACAAATGGAAAGCATAACAATGAAATATTACAAAATCACTATTCTAATCATAACTGACTCCCTAATAATAATAACTTAATTACCACTAGTAATGACTTCCTCTCCTTTTACCTAATCTCTACTTAAGAATGACCTCATCATGAAGATAGAGCACTCTCTTTTATACATGAATTTCCTTTGAAAAGGAGACAAGCATCTCATAATTACAGATCCATTATTCTCTCAAACATTTTCCCATTATTGCAAAATATGATCCCTTTAAATCCTCACACATATCTATCATAAATCTTTAGATAAGATATTCTACACAAGTCTCCATGATTTTCTCCTTGGAATGAGCTTTGAATATTTATCTCCTTGAAATGGTGGAGGAGATATTCAAAAATTATTTTGAATTAATCCTTCACATATTCCTACAAATCACAAAACGCATCCATACTTGAGATATTAATGAAAAGCATATTAATTTTCTAATATTTAATCATTAATTCACTTATAATACTAAAGTGAATAAAGTGGAATATAGTAAGGGAATAACCAAGTATATTTATGGAAATGGTATGATGAAAGGTTAATGGGAAGATGAAATGTAAGGAAAAAGTGGATGAAAATGTGACATTTTTGAGGCCCAACACATACATAGGGAAAGGCTAGTAAAATTGCGCAGGCAGGCTTTTAAGGGGTTTACAGAGCTTTTCTCTAATTTCCAAGACTTGATTTAGGAACATTAGTGTTTTTTACCTCTAAGGGAACATGATATGGATGATAATGGACCCATATGAATAGTCAAATGTCATGGTGACAAAATGACGTGTAAGAATAAAGAACCCAAGTATTATGAGATGAAGTAGTAGTTAAGAATGCATGAACTTTACCTTTTTCATTTTGTGACATGGTCTTAATTATTATTCTTGGCATTTTATAGTAGGTAATCATACAAGTTGTTAACCTCTCTAAAATAACAATAATAAATCCAAAATAATTAATTAAATATTCCTAACTCTTGGGTTGTTGGGTTGTTCCTCAAAAGATGGAGTTTTTTTAGGAACTCCTATCTTGGTGGGTTTTTGGTGAGAAATTATCTCAACCAAAAGAGACTAAGATAGCACAGACTATCTTCTCTCATCTATTTAAAATTGTAAATTAAAATTCTTTTTATAAGAGAGATTACATGAAGAAGCCATGAGGCTTCTTCCTTTTCCGCCTATATTTTTTTGTCTAGTTTCGTAATTATGTTTTCTGCAATATGCTTCAGAGTTGATTTAATATTTATCACAAGTGGTACTGCTTGAGTACCTATGTTATCCAATCAATGGTTTTCTTCATGCAAGAGATCTCAAGATGGAATCCCCTATTGAAATATGTGCACTTATTCTTACCTTTATTTCCATGTCCTACCTTGGAATTTTAACCCTTCTAAGTAGGAATTTTATTGGATTCTTTCTTTTTATCTAGTTTATTCTCACTCTTATTCTTCTACTTATTTTCTTGTGCTACAAGTGCATGGGGTTTGATAGATTTAAGATCCCCCGTGAGTATGAGATTGGTAGCATATTGTATTAAGGACTCAATAAACTCATCCAAATATGGCATATTCCAATTTTCACCAACAAAAAAACTAGCATTATGGAAAGAAGAGACAAAAGCATATTACATAGGTCCTAGCTTAGAAAGAACCAAGAATGAGTTCTTCTTCTCTCCTATCTGTGCAAAAATATTTTACATGAGTTATAAATATATTGAAATTGGATAATTAGTCCTATACGGCCTCAAAGTTGGATGGTTCCACTGTGATCAACACATTCTCAAGCTAATGTCCCCTCAACCCTTCTCAGTTTCCAAGTAGATCCTCCAAATTGGTATAAAATTATTTATCACTTTTACACCATCTATATTAAAAAACAAATAATCCCATCATCTTCATCCATGCCACAAGCAAAGAGTCCCTTTCTATGTTGGAACATTGGAATCTTAGGCTTATAGTCCAAGTAGTAGAAAGGAATGAGGATTACTTATATTTGATCCATTTTCTTTGTAGGTTGTTCTAACTTATTAAATATTTAATAAAATATCAATATTATTCATAAAAACTCATGCTATGATACTATGTAGTATTTTAAACACAAGCTCAAGATCCATGTATGAAAGAATACTAGACTAACTACTACATAACAAGAGAGAAAAGAGAGAAAGATTGCTTAGAAAATTGACTAAGCATTCAAGGAGGAAATTCAAATTACAGAAGAGACATGATATGAAAATATGATATATTTTTATTACTGAACTTGGATACAATATATATACTCTCTAGGAGGAAGAACCAATTCGAATTAGGTTGGGATTCCTTTGTGCATGCACTCAGATAACTGGAGTAGTTTCCTAAAAGTAGATGAAAATCCAAAATTGGAGTTGGTGACCCTTAAATTGGAAAAATATATAATAAAAAAGTTAATTTAAGGTAAATGGAGTTATAAAAAAATTATGATTAATCCAATAACTTATACATGTAATCAATTGATCAGGTGGTCATGTCCAAGTGGAAGAAAATTCTCAAAAATGGAATTTCTTAGAATTGGTTGAAACCTAAACGACCAGATAGGCCTCGTCACTATGATCCTGGTGCCACAAACGAGACTCAAATCCGATGTCGTATGTGAAAGTTATGCAGGTTTGAAGTTTTCAATATCCTTCAAAATCCAGTTTGACTAGGGTTCACTTTGACTTTGGAATTATTAAAAGAAATAATCTTCCTTGGAATATTCTAGGAATATTCCTTGGAATATTCTAGGAATATTCCTTGGAATATTCCTCAAAATATTCCCTGGAATATTCCACAAAGACGAATGAGATTCAGACAAGTGGCAGCGCTGGATTGAACAATGGTTTGACTTTTCATTTTTTTGATGAATTACAGGCTGCCACGTGGCCCCTAGGTCAGATAGAAATGGTTGTTAAATTTTTTTTTGTGGCACTCCACTGGATTTGAAACAGAGACCTCTCACCTGCTAGTACAAGAGCTTACCAACGCATCACGACTTTAGTTCTTAACATATTACGGGTTGAAGTTGTATTTATGGTTTAAATTTGTTTTGGGTGGAGGTTAAAGGGGCCAGCCCTTAGACCTAGCCCCCATTCAACGTGACCACACTTTATGACCGGGGGTGCACCACTATTCAAACCTTATCCACCCAGCTAAAATGTTGGCAGTTATGCCATGTGGCCACATTCCAAAACAAATGTTAAACACCATGGTTGTTGTCAATGCAAACTTCGCCGGCGGGTTCAACCACATGTGACTGCCACTTCTAACCTTAAATTCCAGCCTAGCTAACCACTGACATCTTTGGTTTGTTTCACCAAATTTTGGACTTATGCCATTTTTAGTTGGGCTATCTGCTTTAGTGGGGTTTTTACTCGACATTGGGAAAAATCTTGTTTTTGTCATAAATTCTCCAAAATTGGACCAATTTGGACAAAATTTTGGTCAATTTAGGGTATTATGAGCATCCTAGAGCCATTGGGATAGGTTTTAGAGCCAAAACAGGTGTTTTTCAACCATTTTTTCTTCAGGGAATCTTGGAGAGCCATAAGGGCCATGACAGAAATGGAGCTGCATTGGGATACACTTCACTTTTTGAGGTGAAATAAAAGTCATTCTTAGCTTATTTCTGCCTTCTGAATTCATTTTCACAGCTTTTTTTTCCTTTTTAGGCCTTTTTATCACTATAAAACCAATTTTAGCATCATAATATAGCAAGGACATGCCCATTGGGAGCCTTGGACCCGGCAAATGTAGCCCAGGAGGGGTGAATTGCCTCATCATGTTGTTGTGTTGTTATGGTGAAGTTATTTTGCTGTGTATTTCTGATTTAAGATGTTAAACAATAATTTTAATTAATATTCCCTCACACATAAACTCAAAAAAAGTTACCAAAAACCCTTTGTTTAATTTGCAAGACGTGACAAACACTTTGCACACTTAATTTAATGGAAATGAATATTTTGCACAGCATTACAAATACTTTCATTTTTAGATCAGATGGTATCAGAGCTCAGGATTTGAGTATTAGGAGCTAGAGTTTAACTCAGCATTTGTTTTGTGCAAAGATACAGTTGATTGTTTGCAAGTTTTGATGCTTACTAGGCTTAAACTCAAGAGAGTTGAAGGTGTTGGAAATATTGTCATTGATGGAAAAAGAATTGGCAAAGAAGGAGCATCTGAAACTGTAACCATGAAAAGAGGAAAAGAAAAGTAGCAGCAGAAGAAGAGTGCATAATTGAAGCAGAATTGTTCAGAGACAGAGTAGGAGAAAAAGGCCATCGAATAGAAAAGAATAAGTGAATGTTCTAGTAAATGGTAATTCACCCTGATGGAATTCGTGATAAGTAAGAAATCCATTGAAGGAATTAATGGTTGCGGAGAGATGATGGTTTTGCTTGCAGAATCAAGAACTTGAATGTACAGTTAGAAGCGGAACTGTGACAGGATAAAACTCCGAACATGCAATGGAAGGTTGATATATTATAGCAGAATTGAAGACAGAATGACATTGAATTGTCTCGAGTTGATGTTTATGAGGAAATCCCATCCATTGATTCTTCATTCCCCTCATAGAGGAAGCCTGCGTATAACTAACTCTATCCAAATGGTAGTGAAAATCCTGTCGGAAGAGAACTACATTTGTTCGTTGTTTATTGGAAATCCTACCGAAGATAGACCAAAGTTAACTAAGTAAGAAGGATAGCGCAAACCCAAACTAACCCTTTGGAATCATGAACGGAACCCTGCGTGGAAGAGCGGAACCGTGACCGAGTGAAAAGTGAAGGCGGTTTATGGTTTTCATCGCACCACCTATGCGGAGTGAGCGGTATTTGAGGAGTTGGGAGCGATTCCATAAATCATTCGTTACGTGGCAAGGAGGACCCATGGAAAAACGCTTGTCACTGTGCGCCATCGCGTGTTATTGTTCGACCCAGGATGCCCAACGATATTGATATATACCGTTGATCTGGGAAGATGCCATCGGACAGTGGCTGTGTTCGGAAGGTGCATGAAGGATAACCCAGGTATGGTGCACCATCGCGCGTTATTTCCCGTGCAAGTTACCCAAGCGATATCCATTGATTTGGATGTTGCGGTGCGATGGAACGTGAGCCCTTCGATCGGGTCGATTGTTAGTGCTAGCCCCAATTTAATTTATATTGCTCATTGTTAAGGACTATTTACAAGCACTGATTATTAATATAAAGTTCTATTGTATATTTTAAATTGCCAAAGGTTGTGGATAATGTTTCTTTATAAAATTCCACGAATTTGATAAATAAAATTCCAATAAAGGAAGGAATACCATCAACAGTTGGATGGTTTTACTAAAGGAAAAAACTATATAAGGAGAAGACGATTATTGTACAAAGTGTGCATGCGTAAGGGTGGTGAATAAATAAATTTCTCTAAGGAATATATGCATGGATGAACTCTGTTCTTAATTGATAAATCTGAATCTACGATGCACCCATGGATATAATGATCTGACGATGATGAATCTCTGGTTTGATCGAATGACGAAATCATGAAGAACTGGTGCGAGTGTACTGAAGAAAATGAATAAATCTGGTGGCCTGCAAGGTATGTTGTGTGGAAACTGGTGGATCCAGTATGAAAATTGATGGAACATGGTCCGCAGTGGTGTTGAGGATCGAAGCCTTCAGTGAGGGGGTTGTAGCTCCCTTCCAGTGGTAGCTGGTAAACGAGAGAAGGTTGTAGCCTTTCTACAGGTAGGTGCCTGCGTGCTGGTATAAGTCTGCGCCAACATAAATTGTAAGAAGTTTTCTTTATAATAAATATTGAAGATTGAGATAACAACAGTGGTGTTTTTCTCCCAAATTGGGTTTCCACCTTAAATACTAGTGTTCATATGTGTGGCTTATGTTTGATGGTTTGTTCTATTATTTCTGTTCATACTTACTGCTTACTAAACATCTGATGAATGAATGATGCAATGATCTAAGTAAATACATAATAAGATCTCTGGACATACACATTTGATTCTGTAAAATAGCGTATGGTTTTAAGAGAAAGAAAAAGTAAAAAGTTTTCAGCCCTAAATACTGATTCACCCCCCCTCTCAGTATTTTTCGCAACAGGACACTTGGTTAGTGCACAAAGTAATCAACAACCAAGAAGGGTTAGAAATCCACCTCCAAGAGTTATTGAAGAATCCTCAAGCATGTTTTCAAGAGAAGGAGAAGCTCCAGAAGACATTGATCCCAAAGAAGAAGAACGAGTATTCCGAAAAGATTTCCTAGACATGACAGAGATGGTAAGGATACTCTACCAAGAAAGGAATGATAGGCTTACTGAAGAAGGGTCTAGACACCATGAAGAAGGAGAGGGTTATTCAAGAGGAAAGAAAAGTGATGACAAGTCAAAGAAAGGACACGGAGGAAATGGTGATCCACCATCCCCATCTTCATCCTCTTCCTCTACATAGTCATCCTCAACTTCGGTGAATCAATCTCACAAGTCTAAAACTACTGGTAAAAGTCCATTTTTAAAGCTTGATTTTAAATTTGAGTTGCCTATGTTTAACAGTGAAATCAATGAAGAGAAACTTGACAATTGGATAAGACATTTGGAAGTTTACTTGAGGATACAAAACCTTCATGAAGATGACACCAAGATTCAGTTAACCTCTTTGAGGATGGAAGGAGCAACATTGGTATGGTGGGAAGACAAGACCAAGGATGAAATTAAAAAACATGGTAAGATTACTTTATCATGGGTTGAATTTATTTCCGCAATTAAGTAGAAATTTTATCCATTAGCTCATTTACAAAAGGCTATCATGAATTGGCAAAGTTTTATGCAACTTAAAGGACAAAGTGTTCAAGATTACACTTAAGAGTTTAGAAGAAGGGCTTTGTTTTTATGAATTGATTTGCATAGTTAAGATACTTTGCTGAAATATATGGGTGGTTTACATAGCTATCTTATACATACTATCCTTATGTTCAATCCTACTAGTCTAGATGAAGTTTGTGTACAAGCTACGCATTTAGAGGCTAGAGGGAAACAATATTTTGATGGGAATATGGATAGTTAATTTAAAGGAAAAGGGAGGAAAAGAAATGAAAACTCTAGGAAAGAAAAAGGAAAGTTATTTTGTAAAAACTGTTCCAAAACAAGCCACGATGAAGACCATTGCTGAAAGCTTCATCTGGAGTTGAAACTAGAGAAATTTAAAATCAAAGATAAGGCCAAAGAAAAGGGAAAAAATGTTTCAAATGTTGAACAAGACTTAGGGTTTGAATTAGGTGACGAAACTAAAATCATAGCCATGGTACTAAAGAAAATAAAGGGGAAAGAGATTGTAAATGAAACAAATCCCAGTTCTAGCATGTTAAACTGTCACATAGAAACTCAAAATGAAAAGAGGAGGATAGAGCTATTTCACATAAGGATAATAGCCAAACACACAAAGATAGAGACACTATTTGATAGTGGGTCTCAAGAAAATCTCATCTCAGAAGACTTGGTCAAGAAGATGAAAATTGAGACCATACCTCATCCAAAGCCATATCCACTTGGATGAATTTGCGAGGATGCTAATTTACAAGTCTCAATAAAGTGCATGTTTCGCTTCGCCATAACATCTCATTATGTTGATTGGGTTGAATTAGATGTTGTACCTCTTGACATTATAGGTGTTGTGTTGGGTAGTCCATACTTATATGACAGAAAAGTGATCTTCCATCGCCATGAGAACAAGTATCATCTGTTCAAGGATGGAAAGGAGTTTATTGTGAGAGCACATTGGAAGAAGCTAGAATCTTCTTTAGTCCATGCAGGACAATTGAAAAGGCTTGTCAATGCAAGTCAAAATCTGAATTTGTTGATGGTTAAGAAAAAATATTTTGTACATAAACCTTTTCATGTTATTGCTGATATAAATGATGATATGTTTCAGCCTAAAAGCAAGTCATCTTTTGAAGATGACAAGATGTTGCAGAAAGTGCCTTTGGTGTCAATCGATGCAGAGAACAAAGTGTCAGTGCAAAGTGGTGCAAGAATCCAAGAGATCGTAAAGCATGCAAGAAAAGAGGGCATAAAGTTTAGCATGGGTCATTGCTGGTTTCAGTATGGCAGATTGGTATGGCGAGAAAACTTGGCTGGGATTCAAGGCAAGTACATGGCTCATTTGTCAAAAATTCATCATGAGGATAGTTGGCAAGGTGAATCTCAATTTCAGTTTTCTTTGAAGGTATACCATTGTAGAAACAATATGTATTCTACAAATTATAGCCGATGACTCAATCAAGATTAGCAACAGTTGGTCAGTGGATTCAAGGAAGAATTTATCTTTTTATGAGAAGCTCAAATTGATGAATTCAGGAAGATTTCAATGGTTCAAGGTTGGAAGAGTGGAGAATCAGTCTCCTCATCTTCAGTTTCTGTAAATCAGAGAGCTTTTGGGGTCCAAAAGCTTCCCATTTGGGAGGTGTGATCAAGTGATCATGTCCAAGTGGAAGAAAATGCTCAAAAATAGAATTTCCCAGAATTGGTTGAAACCTAAACAAATGTATAGATCTCGTCGCTGCGATTTTGGCTCCATGAATGGCACCCAAATCTGACATCGTATGTGAAAGTTATGCAGGTTTGAAGTTTTTAGTATCCTTCAAAAATATAGTTTGACCAAGGTTGACTTTGACTTTGGAATTAATAAAAAATGAATATTCCCTAGAATATTCCCTAGAATATTCCACAGGGATGAATGAGATTTAGACAAGTGGCAGCGCTGGATTGAATAGTGGCTTGACTTTTCATTTTTTTGGACCAATTACGGGTTTCCACGTGGTAGGCTCAGAAGTCGCCACGTGCCCCCCAGGTCAGACATAAATGGTTGTTGATTTTATTTTTTTTGTGGCACTCTGTCGGATTTGAAACGGAGACCTCCCGCCCGCTAGTACAAGAGCTTATCAACGCACCACGACTTTAGATCTTAACATATTACGGGTTGAAGTTGTATTTATGGTTTAAATTCGTTTTTGGCAGAGGTTAAAAGGGCTAGCCCCCATTCAACGTGACCACACCTTATGACCAGGGGCGCGGCACTGTTCAAACCTTATCCACCCGGCTAAAATGTTGGCGGTTATGCCATGTGGCCACGTTCCAAAACAAATGTTAAATGCCATGATTGTTGTCAACGCAAACTTCGCCGGTGGGTTCAACCACATCTGACCACCACTTCTAACCTTAAATGAAAGCCTAACTAATTGCCGACATCTTTGGTGCGTTTCACCAAATTTCGGATTTATGCCATTTTTAGTTGGCCAATCTGCAGTTCTCCCACATTTAGTGGGGTTTTTACTTGACATTGGGCAGAATCTTTTTTTTGTCATAACTTCTCCAATATTGGACCAATTTGGATGAAATTTTGGTCAATTTTGGGTATTCTAAGAATTCTGGAGCCATTGGGATAGGCTACAGAACCAACAGAGGTGTTTTTCAGCTAGTTTTACTTCAGGGAATCTTGGAGAGCCATAAGGGCCATGAGGGAAATGGAGCTGCATTGGGCTACACTTCACTGTTTGAGGTGAAATAAAAGTCATTATTAGCTTATTTCTACCTTCTAAATTAATTTTCATGGCTGGTTTTTCCTGTTTAGGCCTTTTTCTCATTGAAAAACCAATTTGAGCATCACAAAATAGCAAGGACATACCCATTGGGAGCCTTGGACCTGACAGATGTAGCCAAGAGGGGTGAACTGCCTCATCATGTTGTTGTGTTGTTATGGTGAAGTTATGCTGCTGTGTATTTCTGATTTAAGATGTTAAACAATCATTTTAATTAACATTCCCTCACACATAAACTCAAAAACAGCTACCAAAAACCCTTTGTTTAATTTTCAAGACATGACAAACACGTTTCACACTTAATTTAATGGAAATGAATAATTTTCACAGCATTACAAATAATTTCATTTTTATATCATCAATACCCATGCAAACTACAAAAATGGAATTAAAATTCAACAACAAAAGCTAGTAAGTGAGTGGATAAGGTAGTTTTCCAAAATAAGAAATGGAATTCATATTAGGAATCCTAGGGATCAAATAATGGAGAGGAAATCACTGTGTCATAGCCTAGTTAGTGCCCAATCATTGCCATATGTCATCTTAGGTGTCATCCCTTACTAAAATAGAAATTACCAAAATAAGATATGATCCCAAATCATAGGGAATGTCTAGCAGTAAAATAAAAGTGCTCATATGTGTTTGTAAGAATGCATGGAAGAGAGTCAAATGATGGCATGAGTGTAGGTCTTGATGAACTATTGAGTGCAATTTACCCTAACACCAAGCACTCATATCCACATTTCCAACACTACCACCTACCAGAAACTCATGCACCATAATTTTTTTGAGAACTTTTAAAAAGAATCACTAAGATGTAGAACACATAGTAGTTAAACCAAAACAAAAGATTTAGAACAATAAAATCATTTTATTAATGAAAATAGTAAGTAGTCCAATCCTCTTATACACAAACTCAAGCTTCAACTTGTACAACAAAATCTTTAGCTCCTTCAAGGCTCCGACCTTGAATGAGGACTCCAATCCTCAACTAAAAATCTAGACACCAACCTGGTCTCTCACAAGGCTCCAAAATTTTCTGAAGAATCCACTCCTTAAATATAAATCCAGGCTCAAATTTCATCTACAAGGCATTCTTCAAATCTAATTCAAGAAGGACTATAATGTATGCTCCAAATTTATGCTCCAAGACTTCTTTATATATTCTCTGAAAATAACTCCTAAATTTTCTGCTTCAAATTTCTTCAAGTCTACAATAAGGAATCTCCAAGTGTGCTCATAAAAGGATACTTCAAGAGAGATTACAAGGTTTTTCCATAAGGTTCCCAAAAGTTTTCCCAAAAATGTACTTCTTCTACTTCTAGTTCAAGATCTATTCAATATGCATCAAGATTTCCAGAAAAATCTTCAAGATGCTTATTCAAAATGCTTCAAATTTTGTTCAAGAGGTTGATCCAAAATATCTGCAGAAGTTGCTCCAAAACTCTTCAAGGGTTAGTTAAAGTAATTTGAAGGACATCACTCCATATCACTGGTTTGAGATCATTGCACTAGTCAATGTTCTGATTTGGAGTGAGTAAAGACATATAACCTTTCTGCTCAATTACATTGATTCCTCGTAATTATTCCATTATTCACCATTTATTCCATTGTACAGACCAATGTTTATTTGGGACATGCATTGAACAAACATGGATAGTTTTCCATATCAATAGAGATCTAAGCCCTGCATATTACCCCATGAAATTGACTCAAACCATTCAATTATACTATTATATGCTTGTTTGCTAACAACTTCAAGAATATCCAAAATTATTCTTCAATTAGACCGAATAGAACTTCAGATGATGTGCGTTAGAGAGACCTTTAAATCCAAAGAAATACAAATAATTTGTCAGCAATAATAAAAAACAAAACTTTGGTCTCTGCTTCATAATAAATCTTTTTAATGCGGCCTCCTTTCATTTTAGGGCTTTGGTTTGCAATTTTAATCATGGGGTTGTTCCTCAAATCTCCTTGGAAAGTTCCTTTTCTTCACCAAATTTTTTGCCAAATGGGGAGACGAGATATTTATTTCTATTAGTTCAATCGATAGTGAATTTTAATGACTATAGGTTAGACCAACTCGATCTTTGAGCTATATTGAATTGAATTTGAATTTTTTATTTGATTTTGTAAGAGCTAACCTTAAACTGATCATAAACCCTATGTGTCTTAGGATGATAGATTACTTCCTATGCTAATTACATTCTGTCATTGATCCAGATTTATGCAGGAACACAAAATAATAAAAATGTAACCATAAATACAAATATGCAGTGGAAATAACGCTTCATTTCTTTAATATCAAAGAACTGAAATTTGCTTACAGACATAATAGAAATAAACTAGCTAGGGCGTTGGTAGCTTATCTCTGAGAAGAAATGTGGCGGATATAGGCCTTTGAATTAGTTACAATGAGGCTCGAGGGCCTATTTATTATTTAGAAACAATGGAAAAACCTAAACATCCAAAACCCTAACCCTAGGAGATGAAGCGCCAAAACTATGGGCCCCGTTTGGGTAAATTAGTGTTTCAACTTCCTGGGGACGTAACTTTGGCATGTGATCTCCGTTTGACACGCTCAATAGCTTGTTAGAAAGATATATAAAAGGAGTACAACTTTATAGGCTTGGTCACTCTTGGTTTTCCCAAAAACATTGTTTAGGGCCTCAAAATGGCTCCGGAAGTTCAGGACCCAAAAAAATGTCAAAAATAGTAAGTTGTGCCGAAACTAAAAGTTTGAAAGAGACAATGGTGGGGCCCCAAGTGGAATAGGTGGGTGGCCACCAATATCCACCTATATCACTCATTCTCTCATCATTTTTTGGGCTTCATACTTACATGTATTCTTTGGCCAATGATAGCGAAAAATGGAAAATGAATGAATAAAATATCAGATAATCTACCATATTATGATAAGAGGCCAAAGACAAACACCGCTTATATTGATTTCTAAGTTTAAGTAAACATAGTAATATGTAGGTGCATAGATATATGATGTGCAAAAATGTTTGTATAAACTTTTGAATAAAATTTTAGGATATTTAAGAAAATGTTTTTTTACAGTTCCTATGAGAAGTAAATGGGATCAAAATAGGAATTTCAAAGCCAATGAGATTAGTTGCAGATTCCACTGCTTTTCAATTTAGTGTCCTTTATATTCAGATGCCCAAACAATTTGGAAATGTGAAATTCGACCTCACAATGCCTTGTAGAAGCAAAGATTTACATGATCCTCCCCTTCGAGTCACATTTGCAAAAATGTGCAACATAAATCAAGACTTTGAAGATATAAAAGCAAGACTTTGAAAATACAAAAGTTCCTACAAGAAATAACATATCTTTCACCCTGACCTTTCGCAATCTTGGTTAACCAGATTCACTACAAGAAATAACATACCAATACCAAATAACATACCAATACCAATGATGGCACCTTGAAGGACTTATGATACATAAAGAGGTGTTATTCTTTGTGGCTATGAAATTAATGAAAAATTTCTCAATGCCTATGTTAAGTAAAATATTTCAATGTGAATTGTGTATATATTATATATGATGGATGTTGACACTATTGAAAATATATGTGTATTCCTCATAATAAATATGCAATGTTGTACTTATTAAAAAATACACACAAGCAACACAAAAAACATTTTAATGTGGACAATGTACTGCATAAATAAAATATTTCAATACCCATGTACTTAACTAAAATATTTCAATGTCAACTATGTATATATTACATATGGTTTTAGGTATATTATATTATCTGAAATCCAACAATAATTCATTGGAATTGGAAGCTTAAGCTATAGAGTCTGTACAATCCAAGTGCCAAAATAGGATTTTAAAGTGTTGAATCCATTTATAGATTCAAAAAATGTACTTTTTTTTGAAGTTAGGCACTTTGCATCATGTCAAATGAGGATTACATAGATTAAAATTTTCTTCTATTGGTTTTCCTGAAGGGAAACTAGAACAATAACATAAGTTCAAAGTCTTGAGGTTTCTAAGAAGTCATCTAACTAGAGCATCTTGTAAATAGAAACTTATAAAATCATGCTATTTATGTTAGACCTTGACATATATCGACATGAGAAGACACAAAATACTACTAGTCTGCAAGAAAAAAAACCAATGAGTCATAACAAATATTGGGCAGAATATCCAAGCATCTTCAATGACTAATTACTACCCTAATATGAGGATAAGGAGATGTTGGTTAACCTATGGCTAGAATGGTAAACATGTGGTTTATACTATCAATTTTTTTCTCTAGCTCTGCTAATCTGATATAATTATCATGTTGAGTCCTCATGTACCTCCCTATGTTTTCTAAAATATTCAAATGGAATTTAACCTCCAAATCCTAGAGACTTTAGAAGGATCCTATACACATTGGATTTCACGGATGAAATTGATAATGGTCTTGAAATATCCTTCAATAAGGAACTTGTGAAATTGTTTGTTGATAGAAATTGAGAGACCTCACTCTACTACCCATATTTTAACAACATTATTAAGGTTGAGTTCTATGAAACACGAATAAACAAGTATAATCTTCCCATTAGCAATATCAAATACTCCACCATAATTAGCTTGACCTGGATTTCCTTTTGAGGCCTTGTTGAAGTAAAGTTTGAATAAAGTCCTCTAGAGTGGGGGACTAGAAAGAAGGGTTGGAAGGGAAGAAATTTGGGAAAGAGGGAGATTGCAATAAGGAATTAGGGTGAGAGACCCATTTTGGTTAAAATGACTTTTCAAGTTGATTACCCAATCTTTGGAGGGCCAAGGAATAAAATAATTCGTTTCCCTTATTTTATTTATGATATCTTTCCAAACAAAGTATGTGGAGGCTATGATTTATTAAATGTTTGTTTATTATTCTCCTTCCAAATATCTCATAGGATGAATATGGGGATGAGTTTCCATGCTTTGACATTGATAATGGGATTAGTAAAGGAGGAGTCACACCAAAATTGTAGAGTGGAGAGGACATTATTTTTTATTTTGTTAGCATGTCAAAATATCATAGCAAGGTGGTCCTAGATAGAAGTAGTGAAGCTATAGTTGTTACGAAAATGATTCATTTTGTGAATTGGAGAAACAAAGAAGACAAATTGATGGGACCTAAAAGCCATGACTTTGAATCTTGTCCCATGTCAAAGTTTTTTTCCATAATAGAAGCCACATAAAAAGAGTGATTTTGGGCTAGCGTTTTAGATTCCATATTTCATGTCATTTTCCTTGATCATTCTCATTGTTGTTTCTTGTGGGAATACCACAAGCTTCATAGAGGTTAAAAATTCCTAAATGGTGATAACCCTAATGAAGAATATCCTTTCCCTCTTGAATCACAATTCTTTTGTTTGCTAATTCTTGCTTGATAATTGTGCTTTCACTTTGGGATTCAAGAGGGAAAGGATATTATTTTATTTTTTTGATAATTGTTCTTTCATTTGAGCTAATATTTAGCTCCCAGAGAAGAGGTATTCCTTGGCTGAGCACAATTTTTCATTATGAGCTATGTTTGGACACCAATGCCACAAGTTATCTTAAAATAGTGCAATGGTCCCATTTCTAATTTCCAAAAAAAAATGCTCTTGGACAAGATGCTTGTTTCTTAGGGAAAAATTCCAAATATGAGAACCTCTAATATTTCCTGTTAGTCTGATGAGATGATATTCTTGGGTATTTGGGGCATACTTATGTTTCCAAATTTTTCTCCACAAAGCCTCTAGGTTTTTGATCCATCTACACTAGGTTTTAGCACTTAAGTATCTCTTGAGTGTATCTAGATCACAGAGACCAAGGCCTCCTCTTTGTTTTAGATGATATATTTTGTCCCATGCAAATAGTGCTCATTTTGGTCTCTTTTTTTGGCTCCCCCCCAAGAGGAAGATGCATTGAATATTTATAATATTTCTTAGGATGTATTTGGGGGTTGACACTGTTGAGAGAAGATAGGTGGGGAGGGATTGAAGGACATATTTGAGCATGATCAAGAAAATAACTAGATTAAGTGATTTTAATGTATAATACGAAAGTTTGGCTTCAAATTTAAGAAGAATATTTTCCCATACATTTTGTCTCATAGGATTGCTGGTTAGAGGGGATCCTAAGTATTTGGATGGAATAAATCTCCTTTGAAAACCAATGAAATGAGATATGTGAATTTGGATAGCTAGTGGGGTATTAAAAAATAAGATTTGAGATTTTTCCATGTTAATGGAGGTTCTCGAAGAATTATAGAAGTCTTAAAGGATGATTTTAAGGGTAGTAGATTATTTTATAGTGGGGATTCCCAAATAGGAGTAACATCCACAAACTGCAAGTGAAAATAAGAGTGATCAAGGGAACCAAAAGGAATACCTTTTAGATGGCCAAGTTGTAGGGATGGGTTGATAGATTTACCCAACCCCTCAACCATGAGGAGACATATGTAAGGGGAAATGACATATCCCTTCCTAATACCTCTTGAGGGGAAAAAAGTGGGAGTGGGAGAGCCATTAATTAGGATGGAGAAGAAATTTTTGGAAACAAGGACAAGAACCCAATGAATACATTCTTTTTCAAGCCCAAAATAATTGAGCATGTGAAAAATAAACTTATAGTTCAAATTTTCAAATGATTTTGATATATCAAGTTTGATGAGAATACCTAGAGACTTGCTAGAATTAAGTGAGTTTATGTGTTCATGGGATAGTATGATGCTATCCATAATTTTTTTGCCTTCCACATCACTAGTTTTCTTAGGAGAGATAAGTGAGGGAAGAGTGGGTTTTAGTTAGTTTGCGATAAATTCGGAGATGTTTTTATATATAGCATTACATAGGGAAAGAGGCTAGTAATATGAAGGAGAATCAACACAGGATTTCTTAGGAAAAATAGATATAATGGTAGAAATAAGGACTATTAAGATAAAAGAGGAGCATTGGGATTATTATACCACTTTCCAAACATCATGCTCAAGATTTGTTTAGCAAGCCTGGTAGAAATCAATGGTAAATCCATTGGGACCTGGGGACTTGCATTTAGGACTTTCCATAATAGTTTCTTCCACTTCCTTCATGGTATTTTCCTTCCAAAGGAGATCATTTTGTTCCCTTGTTACAATTTTTGGAATGTTCTCTATTATTTTCATGATAGTAGGCCTTCTATCTGAAAACATTAATGTGAGTGTGGCTTGGAATTTATTCATGAGTTCATGGGATACTACATCATGGATTTCCACTTTCTATTGATTGGGTGTTTTTATGCTTGATATTATATTACTTTTCCTATGGTTGATCATGGATTCATGGAAGAATTTATTTTTTTACCCCCTCAAGAAATTGTAATCAATATTTTTGTCTCTAGAGGATTTTTTTTCTTGCTTCAATATTTCCTCGAGGTGGAGGTGAATCATGGGGGCTTCATTGGGAGAGAAATATCATACCACATGCATTCATATTGGGGGATATATATTGAGGAAAATATGAAATAATATATTGAGCATATAATAGGGGACAAAGGTTTTTTATATATACAAGCATACAAAATGAAGCTCAAATGAAAAAATATAAACACGTATAAAAAATGTTAAAGAAAAAATGGATACTTACACTGTCTAGTGAAAGTAGTGGTTTTTTATATTGGGAAGGTGTATTGGTATCATATTAGTATGGGGTTAATTAATAATGTTATTTTTAAAGGTAGTTTCCAATATATGGTCAAATTAAGGGTATTTTTTAGTATACCATGAACACACGTGATATCTCAAAGGTTCATTTAGTACCAGACCATGTACCAACTGTTATCTGCTTCATTTTCATAGGTTGGATTCTTTGTTACTTTTTTAGTTGTACTCCTTTTATTGGTGACCATGGTAAACCCATCTTGATCTAAGGATATATTTACTTGTGCATTTTGTTGGACTTGGTTTGATGGGAATTCTCAGAATAGATGACCATATTCATGGATTTTTTAACATCTAAAGGGGATTTTATCATAACCTATTGGATGTTCCCATATTTCATCTTCACTACTATGCTAAATTGTTTTTGGGAGGGGTTTGGATATGTCTAGATAAGCATAAAGGTGGACATAAGAAGTGTATCACCCTTTCTTTGTGGTATCTGAGATCATACGAAATTCCCTATTGTGTTACCAACTCTTTCTAATATTTCAGAGTATAAAAAATCTCAAGAGAGAGAATAAAGATGGATTTAGACTAGGGTTGTGAAAAAGTATTCTTTGTTGGGGTGGAATATCTGTATCCATGGCTTTATGAAAAAGCTAACCAAATTCATTAAAATATGACCCTATATGAAGTATGTGATCTCTATCCTCTATACTATTGAATATGGCCACGAAGAAACCCCTGGACCCCAACTTGAGGTCGATATCCCCTTTGAGTGTCTATTTCTTTCAAATCCCTCGAAGTTGGTAGCCAAAGACCCACAAATTTTTGTGTTAACACATGATCTCTCATATATTCGATTTGTTCCCCTATTTTTTCTACTAGGATTTCTAATAGGGGAGTTCTGACTGTCTAAGGAAGGAAGAAACCATTAGCTTTTGGATTGTTCATTGTTGGATTAGCATATGGGTTTTCCTTCAGCTATGGTATTTGAGCTAACGAATTGATGAATTTGTGCGAGGTAGCATAATTGTCTATGGAAGTGATTGAATTTATGTAAGAGGGGCCTCCTCCACCATACAAGTAAAGGTTGTACAACCAAAAGAGAGATATCAATCCACTCTATATGATGTTCCATTTAAAAATAAAATTTAACACACACACACACACACATCCATCATAAGCATAAATATACCAAGATCTAAGAGGGATAACATCTCTCGAGGTGCAAATATTTTTTTCAACTGTTGTACTTTAAAAAAGGTTCACGCATTGATCTGGATATTTTCAGATACCAAAATTAACCAAGACATTTTACTTTCGTGATGTTATTATAACTGCATGTCAAAGAATATAAAACAAACATGTGTACATGCTTTTAAGAAGATGAAACATAACAACAAATATCAAATCATGAGTACACAACACATTAATAATGAAGTTCACCCAGTGTGGGTTACATCTCTGGGCGCAGTGTCAATAGTGGGTGTGTAGGTGGATTCGGTGCACAAGTGTACCAAATCACACCTTCTTAAGAGGAGTGGTTTTTTCCTCTTAAGTTCTTGGTAACAGGAAGAAAATCAAGGGAGTAAAGCAAGTTAGCGAACATGCTAAGAAATAAACATACTAAATAGTGAAATAGCATGCATATTCAAAAATAAAAACTAAACTAAAGCACATAATACAAAAGCTCTAAATAGAGTTAAAAAACTTCAATAATCCAAACGGTGGTGCTTACGTCCCCTGTTATTGAGTGCTGGTAGGAATAAAGGATGAAACATTTACCCACTTTCCAAGGGGCCCTTAGAACTAGGGAGTTCTAAGACCCGATGCAAGGATGTCTTTAATTCTGAGCTACTTTGGTGCAAAGTCCTCTCTCTACTCTGAAGGGCTGGAGTTGTTGGGTGGCCAACAATTGAGTCCCCTCTATCTCTGCTCCAGATCACACACTGCTGGATTGCTTGGGGAAATTCTGGCCAGCATAACAATGTGTTCTCCATTTGTTCATCTCTTGGTGGCCTTTTATAGGAGAAAAAACTCTCCTTCCCTCTCTTGGTACATTGATGGATGGTGACCCAAGAGAGGAGGGTGATTCCATTATGTGCCACACCATTCCATTATGTGCTCCCTTGAGGTCCTAAGGAGGATTGGGCGGTTGTCCTTAGGCAGCCTCAAGTGTGGGATCAATTTACTGGAGTGTGCCTTATGGTCTTGGAAAGTGACTTCTGCCACTCGCAGGTCTGCATGGCTTTTTGAGGGAAAGTCGCACAAAGGTACGCTTATCGAAGAAAAGTGCGTGCAAAGGCGCATTTTGCTGGTTTCTTCAGTGCGCATTTTTATTTTCCTCTTAGACCTTAGAGATTTTTAAATTCTTTAGATCCTCTAATGTGCCTCAACCCTATAAATCCTTTTGCCTAACATTTAATAATGTCATCTTTGCTTTTCTAATTTTCCAGTGAAAAAAATTGCCCCTAATGTGTGAGGTATAGGAAGAACTGTATAGAAAAAATACATTATAGTTTCTTTTCTGTGTACCGTGTGGAGAGAGAGAGAGAGAGACATGTGTGTAGCACAGAGTTGGAGATACCTTACATCGGGTCAAAGAGAAACCATGTCCTATGGGAACCCTGCAAGCAATGGTATAATACAATAAATACATTTTTTCTACAAGGCGGGAATGTCCCATGCTCGTGATGCTTTGGCTAGCTAAACAAATCTATTTGACAGATACAGATTCTCTCAGTGTCACTAGTATGGTAATGATCTATTGTTTGATGAAGAATATTGGTGATGCCCTTAGGGGCATTTTTTCTTTGACAATAGGTGGAATGTGGTACCCATATGTGTAAGCTTGGTATGGCATATAAATGCACATTGTACAAATAGGTGTATGACTGAGACCTTCCTATGTAAGCATTGCTGAAAGAGATGCTTATAAAGGCATGGGTCTTTGACAAATTTGATCAAAGTGAAATGGTTGTAGGGTATGATACCATCTTGACATGAATTCTTGTGTTGTAGTCGAATGTTTGGAGGATTGATGACATCTGTGGGCAATGATGTCTCCCACGATGCCACCTGAGGATGTCCCTTTTGTGGAGAGGGGTGATCCAAGGTACCACTTCATTTTTGGAAAATAGGTGTTGATGTCGAAAAAAAGAAAGCCTCAAATGAATGAGAGAGTCGCTGATACAAGGGATCAGGATCCTGGATGTGATAGGTTTAACATAGGCATGATGGAGAGGGGTGACTGAAAACTGATGATGGGGATTCAGTGGCCCAAGGTTATAGTATAAAAATTAGCTCGGTGGCAATCATACCTATTTCTGACAGGGAAATCCCTGGAGTCGATAGGACATCCAAGGTGGGTATATATTGGTTATGAATGTCATGGTGGCTTATGCATGAAGGGTGTGATACTCTGACCAAGGGTGACCAAGGATTGCTTCCATGGGAGAAAAAATGGGGGACATAGTGCACCATTTGAGGTCCTTGTACACTTACCAAAAGAATGAAATAATGGGTTTTGGATTGTACAAAACATAGAGAGGGGTGCCCCAAAACATGAAAGTGTTCTCTCACTGATGATGTGATGAATGTATTTTTGCTGAGGATGGGGGCCCCATTTATTGGTCTCATGAGTGTGGTTGACGATGGAAAATGTCCCAGATGGGCTATGCCGATGGAGGGATGGTAGGCCAAATGCGAGGTGCGGTAGTGCACTTTCGATCTGATTGAAAAAACTGGTAGTCTGAGAAAGGGATTTTAATTTGATGTGGTAAAACTTGACCTGATTCGTGGTGAGTGAGATGGGCATGAGGTGCTTCCCAGACTAAAGTGGTGTGGCCATGGCATCATGAATTTTGTGATATATGGTCTACTTTGGGTGATGGGCACCATGGAAGGTAGGATTTACTGACCAACGAGGATTTTTATCATGTGCAAGCTGGGGTAATGATAAACATGGTTGGGTGCTTGGAACCTATGGTTAATTTCTTATGGAGAAATGATGTAAGGATATGCAGAGTTTTTCTGGGATTCTATCATGCTGAGGGTAGAATGATTCTTGCTATGGAACTTTTGGTGAATAGAGTGATGGATGGTTTGCACAATACCTACAAAAACAAATACCCCAAGTGAAAGAATCTTCATTATTAAAATATTATTGAAAGACATGTGCTAAAAAAGAAGATGAAAGAGGGGATACCTGTCGGCACTGAAACTTTATTTTTTTGGGGGTGCAAATGTGTGGCACAACCCCTACGCATTATGGAGTGCTAATCATAGTGTTGCTTTCAGTCTTGTAACTGGACCTTTTGAGCTCTCATTATGGTCCTCTGAAGTTACCGAAAAGGGAGACATATAGACGAATAAGGCTCAATTCAGTTCATTTGTGTCAAT
Source organism: Pinus albicaulis (assembly GCA_034641835.2). Taxonomy (NCBI): domain Eukaryota; kingdom Viridiplantae; phylum Streptophyta; class Pinopsida; order Pinales; family Pinaceae; genus Pinus; species Pinus albicaulis. The sequence continues at coordinate 1,412,457,567 of CM076584.1, read as the reverse complement.
TGAGCATTTGAGGTTTTGAGAGGTCAGAGGCTTCTGCGGAGCTGTTCATGTTGTTGCAATTAGCCTGAGTACCTGAGACCAGCGATTTTTTTTTAGCTAGGTAAGCCCCATGACATCCTGTATTTTAATTTTTTCAGTGTGTCGGTGCTAGGGTCCATACAATATTGGTTTGTACGAATCATAGGCTAGCTTTTTCCTTGACCGCGCGGGTGATCAAGGCAGAGGCTTGCAAACTTCGTGCAAAACTAAGGTTTTGCGCACACCTATTGGGCCTATACTAGCATTGGGTGCACCTTTGTCGCATCTGTGAGAGAAACATACACTCTCTCCTTGCACCTATTTGAGGAATAGGTGCGGGGAGGGTTGAAGCTACTTTTTGCAAAATTTCGGGAAAGTTTGTTTGTTTTTTAGTGTGACTGATGTGTGTCTGCTTGATCACAGGATGTTTTGGAGGGAGAGGAATTAGCCTAATCTACGGGCCACTTTGGCTACTGATGGTCATATGCACCAACAGTTGGTGTGTTGGGGTCTTCTCAAGTTTATGGAGAATGACCTCTTACGATCTCAAGGTCATCTTTTGCGTTACCTGATCGGGTGCTGGAATAGGTGACGCAAGGTGATGGTGTTGTGGGGGTGTGACCTTGTTATTCATCTTGAGATGGATATGTATTTTGTGATAGGGTTGTTTCCTCGGGGTGAGGCACTTCCTTATCCACTTCCTCTCGGGAGATTGGACCTTGAGCGGTTTTCAGCGGGCCATTGTGGCGGGGTGCCCCTTACGGAGGGGTGCATAGCGATTGCTATTGTGACTAACCTAGATGAGCGGAGTGATCTGGATACTATTGTATGACTAGAAGGTTCATCTATGCCTCATCGAGGCAGGGGGGATGGTCCCTCAGGGGATGGTAGCAGCTTGGTTGCTGCTGAGCGAGCTCATGCCTAGGTGGCAAAGGCTCATGTAGCTGAGTTGACAGAGTAGGTGGCTACTCTAGAGGTCAGAGCTCTAGTTCTAAATGATGCATGGGGTTGAGTGGAACACTTGACCCAAGGGATGCCTACCCAAGGTTTTGTGGATGACCTCAAGGACGCATGGTTGGAGACACTGATGGCCTAGGAGAGGGGCTATCAGCTGATTTTACATCGGGTGGTGATCTCCATTTTGACAGCGGCTCCAATATTGGTACTGGGAGCAGCTATGGGTCTAGGTTCCCCACCTGGGGGAGCACCGCCCTAGAGTTTTACTGTAGATGGGGAAAGAACCCATTATGAGGATGCTTCCCCTATTTTTATCGACTTCTATATTTGTATCATTTTGGGCTAACTTACAGGTTAGAGAGACTATTTTTTGTACTCAGACACATATTTTTGGATATATATGAGAGATATATTTTTTGCGGATCTACATGGTGTGCCCCCTGTTTTGTTTATGGATTATGCTATGCTGATGGATATCTATTTTTTCTAAGTTTTTTATTTTTTATGTATGATGGTTTATCCAAAATGCATTCTAGTTTAGAATATTGTTAGCTATGCAATCAATTTTTTGGTTTTGATTTCTTGGTATATGTGTGAAGGTAATGTGGTCAAATTGTCAGCTTAATATTTTTGCATGCAAGTATTTTCTAAACGGTTGTGAATCTCTGATCTCAAATTCTTGGTTTAACTGCGGCACTAATAACTGGGAATCAAGGTAGATGTGCATATGGCGTATGCCCTAATTGAGGGCGTCACACATAAGTCTGATGATGACGTCATATTCTGCCTGATTGTTTGTAGTTGAACCGATGCATACACCATTAGTGCAGACTAGAGATTGGTCAGGATGGTAGATGACCCAGGTGACTGCTGCTAATATTTGAGACCATAGTGATGCTCCATCGGTAAATCCAATGTAATTGTCAGGTTGATAATCCATTATGACACTAGAGTGTATTTTGTGACAAGTCATTTAAAATTTTGGGTCTGTGTACATTGACTTTAGGGGTGGGCCTTCTCATCCTTTACGGGTAAAATTTATTGAGGTAAAGGCCGTTTATGGAGTTGCTAAGGCATGTTCCATTCGACTTAGTTAAGATATACGCCCCCTCGAGGAGGCAATGTTTTATGATGTAGGGTCCTTTCCACAAAGTTTCAATGTTTCATGGCCCTAGGGATTCTTTTGCGACATCGTAACGGAGGACTAACTCTCCCTCAGTGAATGAATGAGGGTTGATGTGGCATTCAAATGATGATATTACCCATTTCTTGTGGGCCTCATTGTGTTGCAGCGACTTCTGTTAGATTTTTTCGACGAACTCTAGTTGTACTAAACGTTGTTCTAGAGGCTGGGTATCATCAAGGAGTTCGATGGCGGCATGTAAATTCAGGATCTCTTGGAAATCAATGCAAAAGTGTATGGTGCCATGTTTTTTCACGGTGAGAACATTGTTGGAAACCCATAATACACAGGCAGCCTAAGTCCTAGTTCTGATACATGATTATATGAATCTTATATGGTGTATCGTGTCCTCGACATTTAGTGGGGGAAGAATTTACATGAAGGGAGATTGCGTGAGCATAAGGCTAGATCCTTCGTTAGAATGGGCACTTTTCGACAAGTGGAAGTTGTGCCTGGTGCAGAGGTGCCTAAATGTTTCCATTAGTAGGCATGCCTCTGGTTCGTGGTTATGGCCGGTGCAAATGGTACATGATACCATTGTGCAAACTGAGTAGATTATATGGGAATCAAGACTAATCCTCGTCCTAGAAGTGGACACTTAGAAGGGATCAAACATAAAGGAGGAGGTCTTCTGCTTCCATTTCTGAGTTTTTGGCATGGGTATGTCTTTCTCTCTTGAGGAGTGTAGACATAACGCTTCTCTTGCTGGTTTAAGCTTCAGGATATGATCACATTTTATTGTATGATGGAAGTGTGAAAAAATCTAGCAATAGTTGTACGTGACCTTCTCTTGGTTAGAGAGATGTATTTACGAGAGAGAAGAGACTATGTGAAAAGTGTTTGTGAGGTTCTTTAGTTCTTTGCACTAATTGACCTAGTGGCCGATCAGGTCGCATAGTCCGCATGTTATCCTAGGTTGAACCTGGTTCATGCTTGGTTGGCGAGTCTTCCAAGCTTGCCCATTATGCAGACGTGGGTATGGAGTAGATTTATTGAGGGTGTTCTGCCTTCCATATTGGTGGAGGAGACCCTCGCATTTCTTCTCTAATATATGTATCATGTTGATTAGAGGACAGACTTGCGGGATAGAAGTACAGCTCTGCTCATGGTGATTTCCCTAACATACTAGGAAAAACATCCTAGATATGGGGTTCCTATCTTGCTCACTTGATGGTGTCACTGGGTACCAGTAGTGTAGTGCTTCTAGGTCAGGGATATTTATGACCACATGATTGGGAATTTTACACAATGCACATGTTGGTCTTCTCTGCAGAGGGCGGTTGGGGGTAACTAAGGGTCCCTCGATTGGTTGTTTTTTAGCTAAAAGAAAGAGGATGGATCTACTTGTCATATCTTCTTGAGTTGTCGAGCTGTTCATGGATTGAAATTCAAAGCCATCTTCTTGGGAGAGATGGATTATGACTCAGCGTAAACTAGCTAGTGCTAAGCGAAATCAGGGGATATAATGGTACTGTTCTAAAATGTGGTTGTCAACACATAAAGGGCAAGTGAATTGCATTGCTCACAGACCAACATAGTAAACACACTCTATTGGATACCACCTATGGATGAGTTCTAGGGCTGCACATTCCTCGATGAAGTGTCCACGTTCATTGCATAGTGCGCATCGTATAACAGGAGGGGGAAGATGAATGGGAGTCTTTCAGGCGATTATTGTTCCTCTTTCAGTTATAAAATGGTACGCAGTTCATCTCCGATAGACTGGATGGAGGGATCCTTTTGATAGGATTGCTCAATGACATGTAAAGCGTCCCTATGTCATGGGACCTCTGGGAAATTATGGGTATAGTGCCCATAATTGCTGCAGATAACACATGATTTATTTGTACGTAATGCCTTGCCTTGAATTTTGGTGGCAGGTTCCTTTTTATGGGAATGTGTTGCCGCGATGTCTACTGCAGAGCTAAGGAGTGGTTTTAATTCATCCAGCTCTAGGCAGATTTGGGTAGGGTGGCCTACTACGTCACATAGGGTGTAGGGTGGTGATTCCCGTTGAGGGGTGGGATTATCCACCTTGTTTCCTCTTTTATTGGTGTTCTTGGTCGTAATCATTGGTTTTGTGGTAGGAATTGCCTGCGCAGGGATGTTTGTGATAGTCTCCTTAACAAGTGGGGCCTCCTCGGGACTAAGGGGGACTAACCCTATAGAGGTGATGTGTGTGGCTCCCGTCCTAGTAGGTGGGACCAGGTACCAAACTGGGATTGCAAAAGATACGTTTGGTAACACGACGGTGGCCAAGACCTGCTGGGATACAAAACTGGCCGGGGTATAGAGAAAAGGAGTTTGGGAGGTGGCGTAGGCTAGAGAGGTTGTCATGGCCGAGGAATTGGTGTCACTACTACTTGTCTCTGTGTCTTGACTAGCTTCAGTTCTTGATGAGGACTTCATGCACATTGGGGCCTCTGTGATGGTCGATGACGACTCAGGTATAACCGGGGGGTCTCCTAGGAATGACCCTAGGATGGATGACGGTTTGAACTGGTCAGGGCCATATTCCTGGTACCGTGTAAACTTCTCGGTAGATGTGTCTACATAGGGTAAAATGGTATCAACATTTGTTAAGGGTCGCTTTTCGTTATGTGTCAATTGGTCGATAGCAATGATGTGGTCCTCATGGGGGAACATCATAATTCAGAAGACGAAGGAGGTTATGGATGACATGGCATACATATAAATCTGGCCAAGGAGTATATTGTAATCTAGTTGAGCATCCAATACTTCAATGTCTATAAGGACCGTCTTACCAGCTAAGTAGACTAGGACGTTTTGGTAGAGGCCGACGAGAGTTGAAGGGTGTCCATTATATTCTCTAATCGTGATGTCTAATGGCTTTAGTTTAGAGACCCTAACTTCTTCCAGACGTTCTTTGACATGATGCATGTGGATGTACCCTCATCAATGATACATCGGTGAATGGTGATGTTTTGAATTGACACTGGTATCTGAAAGGCGACCATAAAGGGAATCCTAGGGGTTGATTTGTCTAAATAAAAAGCCATTAGGCAGGAATCAGTGGGGTCGATGGTGCCTAATGTGGAAAGTAAGGTTTTCCTTTTCTTTGGGCATGATTGTAATACCTCCAAATCTGACATGGCGGCGGGAGATTGAGCTAGATCATCCACAATGTTATAGTTATGGGCCGCTTTGGAATGGTTTCCTACCCGCCTAGTTGGTCCCTTAGCCATTTTTGGTAAAGGTTCAATAGGCATATTTGATATGATCAAAGGTGCTGATGGTGCACTTGTACTAGCCCTTGACGAATTGGTGTCTGGTGGGGTATCGTAATTTCAGTTCTGTATCTGAATTTTTTTTCTTTGCCAGTCATATAGATTTCATGGTTGTTTTTTCTAGAATCGTCAGGAGTTTTTTGCTGTTGCTGAGGGCTAACTGTCCCTTGATGGGGGAAAGGCTCTTGCATGACTGATTTCTATTGTGAGGATCCCCCTACCCATAGTTACCTTGTAGATTCTTAAGCTCAGGGAGGTCAGGATAGTGGTAAGTGTAATGGTCGTACTCACCACAAATTGAACAGGAGTGGTTCGTCCACAAATTCGCCCTCTTGTTATGATTTTGGGGGTTACTTGGCTCCTGGTTCTGATTTCGGTTGGAGTTGCCTCTTGCCTGAGATCGCGGAGGGCGTTGTTGATTGTTTTCCCCTGTCCAAGAATTCCTTTAGGCTTATTTTTTCCTTTCTTATTAGCCGCGTTAGGAGGATAATTTGGATTATCCTAATTGTATGGTTGGCACAGTTGGACTTGGGAAGGATGCTCAAAGTTTACATGTCCATTATTCTACATGGGTGGGTTTTATGTTGGGGACTGGGAATATTGCAGTCCTTGTCCTTGGTTTATGAATGGATGTTGGAGGGGAGATCTTTCATCAGCATGTATAGCTGTGTACTGGGTCCCCTGAGCTAAAGGATATGGTCCTCCCTGCTGATCGTGGTACGATGACGCCATATTAGTCACATTTTGCGAAGGTGCATGATGACTTTGGTAGCTGGGTTGTGGTATGTTCTGGGTAGAATCATATGTGTAACCAAGGTATGGAACGCTACTGCTTAGGTGATTTTGGGTCAATGACCCAATCAAACAATTTTCATAGTTCGACGCGCCTCACAATTCTTTGTAAGTTTGCAGGTGCAAGGTTTTAGGCAGGATATTGTAAATGTATCTTGACTACGTATAAATCAGCTCGAGCTATTAGGCCTTACTAACGGTGTCCTCTTTGGATATGGGCATTTTTTGTGCCACATCCTTTGAAATCTCTACAGTGAGAGTTTTCAGGAATAGTTATAACAATACTTGATTGCCGAGTTTGGTTGTGCACAAACTACGACACTGCCACCATTCATGGAGATGGTCCAAGATATGGACGGTGGGTGTTTGCCTAAAGTGGGTCAGTAATTCCATTCTAGAATCGTGGTGGACGGGTAACTGAAAATAGGTCAAGAATGCAATAGCGAGGGCGCTAAAAGTTCCATGTGTCAAATATGGCTACTCCACATACCATTTCGTGGCTATTCCAGTTAGGGTGCATTAAAATAGTCTTAGTTGAACAATATCGTCAAAGATTCTGTTCGACGAACACCATAGGTGGAAATTCATAACATGATTTCTGGGGTCTTCCGCTTGCTTCCCTTCAAACTTTGGAATGTCTAAAGGGATATTTTTGGGCATGGGAGGCCATGTAGGGTTGTGTGCAATGGGGTCATTTGTCAACTTGGTTATATATGGTAAATTTAACGAAGCTAAGAAAGGTGACTACAAGTTTGTAGCCATTTCCACTTGTGAAAACACATTTTTCTGGTTAGGTATAGGGTTTTTTCTACGATGTATCCTACTGTGAGTTCACCTGGCTTCCCGAATGGGTAGCACTCCTCTATCCCCTAGGGGTTGTGGGAGGGGCAGTATGCGGTGACCCTGTGGGGTTGTTCACTGGGATGGCATTGGTGACCGACTAGGGTTCCTAGCTAATTTTTCCCCAATAAAGGATGAACCAATAATGGTGGCAGTGTTCCATCTTTGACACCTAAATGGAAAAAGACTGGGAACCCCTCCTGGTAATGGGGGGAGGTCCAAAAGACGTCTAGATCAACGAGGTCCCATTGGGTCTGTTCTGGCGTCAACTAGGTATGGTTTTGGAAATATTTGAGAGGATACATATTATAATCAAAGGAAAAATCTGATTGCATACATAAAACAAAGTGAAAATAAAAGATAAATTTTCCCTTTAGATTAATCCTATGTGACGAGTCAATAAAAAAAATATGGTTTTTTGTTGTTTGCGTATGATACTCAAATACTAGAATACGTACTCTTCCTCACATACTCAAATGTAACTGGGCCTTGAGAATATATCTTGCGAATGCTGGCACAACGTCCTGAAAGAACAAGCGACGCCCCAAGTTAACCAAAGAAAATCAACCAAGGTAAGGGTAGCAGATCTAGTGCTGCTTGCATCATCACCTATAGGGAATGATACCATATTTTTGGACACTAAGTACCGTTGTCCCACATGATAATTTGAGTCTTGAGCTTCTTTTTAATTCAGCTACCAATACTGAGTATTAGATGGGTCAGGTAGCCCTAAATAATAGCGCATGCACTGGGCCTAAGCTTAACCCCCTCTGAATCAGGTCTCTGTGGCATTCAGGTTTTTTTTGCTGTGGGCGGATAGACGGATTTAAAAGTTCCCTAAACAGTAAACTTCTATGTTTCAATATGTAAACTAACCTAGGTGACTTATTGGATGCCTACCCCCTTGGTACTAACTTAAACCATAAATTATCTTGTGGCCCCTGTAGGGAGAGTTTAGTGAGTTTAGTTAAGTTAGTTTTAGGTGGCTTTGATTCACTTAAGGTGTGAATGTGTGTGAAAAAAAGGTGAAAAAGAGCATAGTTTGAACATGTGGATATGCGGTGATCCTTTTCAAAATCCCCTATTTAAACTATGTTTGGTTGTTCCTTGCTCAAAAGAAAAACATGTGCGGATATGGGTCGCTTACGGTGTTTCCTAGTTAATCTAAATGATCAATTATAGGGAGATGGTGAATTATCAGTAGAGAGTGTTCATATGCTTGCCTAGGATCACCCAAGGGTGCAAAGGCAACATAGATTACTTGCTCTCTATGGATAATTCGATTATGTTCCCGTATCCTAGTGCAAAAAAAAATGAACTAAACCTAATGACCTTTAAACTAGGAAAATGAAAAAAAATTAGCTAAGCATGCATGCACTGGGGCCACTTACTTTGGCTAATTAACTAAGTGTTTTTTGGTGCCTAAATTCACAAAACATAAATTATTTCAGGATGCAGGTTAATTGCCCCCTACTTAAACTATGTGTTCACTTTGCGAAAATCAACTTGAAATTTTTAAAACTAACACCTAAACTACTAAAACGCAGCCAAGAGTAAGCTTTAACAAGTCGTGGGACATCTCAAACAATGCTGACAAATTTCTTATGGGATTCTAGTCACTTTAAAAGAAATAAATAAAGAGAAATAGTAGCAAATTTTACTTCTGGTTTCCGCGCACAAAAGGCTCAGACAAGTGTGAAGGTGGCATGCAGGTCACTGTTAAACGCGTGCGGTTGGGTGCGTCTGTCTGTGAAAAAGCTGCACGATTTTACTGCAAATAAATTTTGGGAGCTCTTGAGCTTCAGCCTGTAACTGAGGGTGAATCAGGCAGTGAAGGAGAGAAAATGGGTAGTTCCATCCCAACTCCAAAGCAAATAAAGAGGTCTCTACAAAATTCACAACTACATAAACTTGGAAATAAAATTAGTGGAGTCGCCAATCTCGTGTAGGTGGATTTGGCGCACAAGTTTACCAAATCGCACTTGCTTAAGAGGAGTGGTTTTTTCCTCTTAAGTTCCTACTCACAAGCAAAAAATCAAGGGAGTCAAGCAAGTTAGTGAACATGCTAAGAAATAAACATACTAAATAGTGAAATAGAATGCATTTTCAAAAATAAAAACTAAACTAAAACACATAATACAAAAGCTATAAATAGAGTCAAACAAATTCAATAATCCAAACGGTGGTGCTTACGACCCCTCTTATTGAGTGTTGGCAGGAATAAAGGATGAAACGTTTACCCACTTTCCAAGGGACCCTTAGAACTAGGGAGTTCTAAGACCCGATGCAAGGATGTCTTTACTTCCAAGCTACCTTGGCACACAGTCCCTCTCTCTATTGAGAAGGACTAGAGTTGTTGGATGGTCAAAAAATGAGTCCCCTCTATCTCTCCTCCAGATCACACACTACTGGATTGCTTGGGGAAATTTTGGCTAGCATAACAATGTCATCTCCCTTTTTTCATATCTTGGTACATTGATGGATGGTGACCCAAGAGAGGAGGGTGATTCCATTGTTTGCTCCCTTGAGGTCCTAAGGATGCTTGTGTGGCTATCCTTAGGCGACCTCAAGTGTGGGATCAATTTTCTAGAGTGTGCCTTGTGGTCCCAAAAAGTGACTTCTGCCACTCTTAGGTTTGTGTAGCTTTTTGAGGGAAAGCCGTGCAAAGGAGCGTTGATTGAAGAAAAGTGTGCACAAAGGCGCATTCTGCTAGTTTCTTCAGTGTGCATTTTTATTTTCCTCTTAGACCATAGATATTTTTTAATTCTTCAGATCCTCTAATGTGCCTCAGCCATGTAAATACTTTTGCCTGACATTTAATAATGTCATCTTTACTTGTCTGATTTTCTAGTGATAACAGTCGGGAGGCCACTTCATTTAATGTTACAAATGATGATGATGTACATTATATGTTATTTTTTCATTACAAGGAAAAATATCCTCAACTTGAGTGGCATGTCTCTCCACGAGATTTTTTCTTTAAAGTAAATCTCACTCAAATGAGCCCTCCTTTAACATGACAAGCTAATAAAAATTTCACATGATGTGGAAAACGAGTATCCCTCAACATAATAGTAGTCAGGGATTTCAACAAAAAAAAATAGCATCTTAACAAATTAGAAGAAAGACATGGCATAACCGCATCATATACCTCCACGCTCGGTGAGAGAATTTTTTTTTAAAGCTATGCTAATACAATTTACTGCACTGTTGAATTCTTGACGTGAAAACATGAAAATTCGACTATAAACTTTCCCAATTATGACACTGATACCTCTGACACTCTAAGGGAATCTATTTGGCATATTTATATTCTCCATGTTTAGGGTTCCATACCCTCTTCCCGCTTAGGGCTCCATCCAAAAATTTAATCTGCCTTCGCTGGTCGCTTCCCATTGAATGATTTGAGAGGTTCTTAAGTAATTTAGTGGGCGGATTTACCAAAAAAAAGGGTTTTAAAATGAGTTTTCCCCTCTCACTAGACCTACATCACTGTCAAAAATGGTCCAAAGAACAAATATGCCACTGAATTATAGCAGAGCATTAAAACCTCCAACAAGGGTCACCCTATCAAATGAATATTCTGCAAAAAATGGATTTTACCATAAATAATGCTTCTACAAGAATGTCAAAAGTGTTTTCCTACAAGAAAAATTGATAAGATCCAAGCAGGAATTTTTAAAATAAAGGTGGCACCTCTCAAAATGACAAGCTATTGTCCATACTTGCTGCTAGGGTTTTTCTCCCACCAAGAGGTTTTTCCCTCATTACTTAAAAGAGAAAAGCATGACAAAATATCAGTCAAAGGAAAAAATGGCAAGTATGACAAAATTTGATGTGTATAAGTGATAAACATCATAAAGAGGTTCACTGTTCGAAATGGTTTAAAGCCACTAGTTTAGACTTGGTTGAGGGGTTGTGTTAGCACAAGAGAGACATAATAAGGGCTCCCAACATAGAAAGGAAACTTGTTTTTCCAAAACATCACCTACTGGACCAAAAAGGCTAAAAAAACAGTGAGAAAAAGCAAAGAGAAATGAACCTTATAAAATTGGGTTTTGGACATCTAATCATTTTCAAGAAAAACTATAAAGTCTCCTCAACCTCTCTTGCACTTCATTTACCCCAGAAGACAAGAGAGAGCCGTTGGAAGTGATTTTGGAGGGTTTTAAGAAAAATTTAAAGAATTAAATAGGCTCTATGCACCTGGCTCTCAGTGCTATGCATAGGCAAGGTGGTTGCAGTGTTATTTAACACTATGTTGCGCACCTAAAGCCTAGCGCTACGCAACTGGGCAGGAGCTACGCACATGCTCAGAAAACTGTCTGCCTTCCCACCAAACCTACTGGTGCTATGCTCCTAAAGGCCCGACTGGCCCGAGTCAACCCAGGCATTACGCACTGGTGTTACGCACAGGCGTTACGCATAGGCGCTACTCATCGGTGTTACGCACAGGTGCTACACATAGGCAGAGTGTGTCTTGAATTGTTTAAGGAGCCAACAATTCAAATTTTCTTCTTCAAAGCTTCTGAAAAAGTCAAAAACAGGTTGGTGTTCACCTCCCTTACCTTCCAAAAACTCATTTTCATAAGCAAAGGAAATGTTTAGAGGCTTGCTGTCATCAACCCCTAGGTTGCATAAAATCAATTTTTTGGCCTCCTAAGTTAGGGTTTTAACAAAGGGAAGGGTTATATATGTACAAATACACTCACTGACAGCAGAACAACCTCTAAAAACGTTGAACACACTCCTTAAAAGCTTCTTCTTGCCCTCATTTGCACAACTCTACCCTCACTTCACTCATTACCATGTTTTGACCCAAAGGCCCTCAAACAAATTTTAAAAAGCCTTCTATGCTAAAGAACCAGTCACCATGTCCAGAGAAGAGACTCACACCAGTAGTGATGAAATTCAAAGACCTACTAAGCCTAAGCACAAGGGAGGAAGGGCCAATAGGTTTGAGCCCTTAGACACCATTCAAATTACCTCCTCTCCCATGATCCTTTCATTCTTTCAGGATGTTGGGTGTTATCAACTTTGTGAAAAGATCAAGCAAGTCAAAAGCCACTCAAACTTGACTAGATTTTTCATCCTTGGCTTACAAAATCACCAAGTTAACCTAGTAGGAGTGGAATTTGAACTCTCATCTGAATCCATTTCAAAAGCAACTGGTATATAAGACATCGGTGAGATATGGTTTAAAAAAAAGAACTTGGATTTGAGCTGTTATGAGCCCTTTCTAAAACCTAGCTGTCAATAAGGTTGCAAGCTATCTTCCCTTTCTCCCACCCACTAGAGAGGTATGCCCTACTGATGAGGCAAATTATTAGATATTTCACTTGTGAGGGGAGATACTCCAGGATTCAATCATATAATATAAGGTTACTAATGCACTTTACCAAAGTCAAAATGATGAACCTACCATACTACATTTTCTGGAGCATTGACAAGATGGCCTTAGTTGTCAAGAAAATAAGCTATGACTGCCAAATGTCGTGCCTTTTCCACCACTCCCTAATCAAAATGATTGTCTTACACCAACTGGAGCAACAAGGAATCCCTTGGGAAGTCTTTATCTCACATGATGTGTTTACAAAACCCCAAGCCTTCATTCATCAGAATCTACCTTCCACTTCATAACCACCTACCTCCACTCCTCCATCATCTTTGCCTATGCCTTCTCCACAAATAGATTCACCACCTATCCCTTCTCCTAATGTGCCAAGTGAAGAAGCTGACAGTAGCTCCAATAAGGAGAAAACAGATGACAATGATGAGGAAGAGGACAATGAGGTGGAAACTAAGGTAGATGAAGACAACCAAGAAGAAGACAGTAGTACTGAAGGAGATAATGCACACAGTGACCATGAAGAAAAAAAAACAACAGTGAGGAAGAGGCAGAAACTATTGAAGAAGACCAAGAGGGTGATGATAGCATGGAAGAAAGTGAAGAGAATAAATTAAAAAACAATGTTACAAATGCAGAGCTTAATAAAGATGATGAAAGTGGTAAAAATGATGAATATTATGGGACAGAAATAGAATTTAAAGAAGAAGAACAATAGAGTGATGATGACCAAGAAGAGGCATCTTCTCAAGAGGGAAACAATGAGCAAGAAAATAGAGTTGTAATCAGTAAGCCCCATGATGAGAAAAAGGGCCAAGGCAGTGGGTCTTATAATGAAGAAACTTAAGATGAAGAGACAGGGGAAGAAAGTGAAAAAACTAAAGACCAAGAGCAAACAAATAATGAGGCTGAAACAGAGTTTGAGGGTGATGACATTGACCAAGACAGTGATACAAATGAGATAGTCAATGACAAGTGTCATAATTGTCATGACACCAATCTGCCTCCAAATGACCAAAAAACTCAAAGTGACCATGCTAAAAGTAACAAAGAAGAATACCTTGGTGAAGTACAGAGCCAAAAGGAAGTAAGTGAGGAGGATAGTGGTTAGCTTGAGAGCCAAGAAAATAGTGAATAAAATGGTGAAGAAGGCAAGGATAATGATGAGGTTAAAAGCCAAGAAATTAATAACCCAATTGAGCATCAAGTGACTCATGAAAGCCATGACAAAGATAAGAAGTCTGGTGACACCTCCAAAGATAAGAACGCCCTCATCAATCCCCTCACATACACCTACTATAGAGGCAAAAGAGATGTGTTTGCTACCTAAAAAAGGCAAAGGGCCATCTCTCCTCCAATAATCAAGAATCAAGATAAGGGAAAGGGAAAGATGGACAAAGGTGAACAGAAGGTATAGGTAAGAAGGAGCAAAAGGATCAAGAATACTTCTCAAGGGCTTCAATTCATTGATCTAGACAGTGACAATGAGGACTAGGAGATGAACACTAGGTTGCTCCTCTTGGAAAAATATGTACAACTTCAGGAATGGGAAAGGGACTTTGATATGGCTCAAAGGGTCATCCACTATTACAAAGAGGAACATAAGCATTTCAAGGAGGTCAATAGGGGCCTTGCCCTACAAAAGAAAATGGCCAAACATTATGCAAGGAAAAGCATGCTTGTTAGTGCCAAGCTAAAGAAGGCCCTCATTGAACTAGAAGACCTAAAAAGAGACAAAGTTCAAGAAAAACTTGGATTATTGGCTGATACTTCTCAACAGGTGTCTAAAACCTCTTTGGGGGTCTCTCCACAAATTTTGAGCAAATTGGACAACTTTTTGTTTTTCAAAATTTTGACCCCTAGGAGCGTAGCAAAATAAGCGCTACGCACAAAATTGGTGCATCCTCAGCTCTTAAATTCTACATTTTTGGATTTTTCACATCACCAATAGTATATTCACCAATTTTCAGATCATTTGGAGCATTTTTACCCCATCAAAAGGTCAAACAACATCAAGATTTTGACCTTTCTGCCTCCTTTTAAGACCAGGTGCTACGCATAGATCAGTGTTGGGAGATTTGATTTTTGAGCAGGTAAATGGCATCCACTCAGCACAAATCAAACATTTTTGGAAATTATAATCATCAGGATTTCCGATATGCCATCACGGAGCCAAATCCGGTGTCAGGAAGACCTCCAAAAGACTGTTGCAAAAGGGCCTATTTCTACACTGTGCACCTGTCATTTTTTCACTGTTTGACAGAATGTGCTACGCTCCTATAGATGAATGGGTAGACTGTGCATTTGGAAAGTTTTATCATGATTTTAAGGGCCTAAAAGTCAATATAATTTCTATTTTGGGTTGGAAAAGATATTTTGTTAGATACTTTTGTGCCTTGGGCCTTGCAAGGCCTCAAGGACAATTTAGGATATTTCTGATTGGCCAATAGGCTTCTAGATGCTCTAGTGGGCTCTCCTCTTCCTTGTTTGTTATATAAGGCATGAGGATTCATTGTACTTGATGTGTTTAAGAGCAATATATGGTTTTATGAGCTTGGAGAAGAAATTTGTTTTGTGAAGTGGATGAATGGCTTGTTTGGCTTGATGATGGAGAAGCTTGTTTGTAGGATTCCATAGCTTGGTGAATGGTGATGTTTTTCTAACTTGTTAATGTTTTCTTATCCTTATTTTTTTTCATTCTTATTGGTTTCTATAGATCAGAAAAGTATAGGTTGAGACATGCTCATGGAAGCACCTCAAACCTCCTTCTTGTTATTGCTTTGATGTTTTCTCTTTTAGTCATCTTAAGGAATTATTAACTGCTCCTTAGGTCCACTAAAACTTGTTTTTATTCATAAATGGTTAGTATTATAGCTTAAAAGTATGATTCATGGTATGCCCTTCTTATTTGAATTTTTCAAAACCCTATCTTGAAGCTTTTCTGTGGAATATTGATTGATTAGGTTAAGTCAAAGAGGTCTCGTTTCGATCTTGCCCTTTGCCCATGCTTACCAACTTGTTTCAGAGTTCCCAATAGCTTGATATATGCTTTTTAGGAGTTCCCTCTCCATAAATTAAGTTATTTTTTTATCTTATATGTTTTCCCAAAACCTGAAGGTGAATTTCTAAAGTTAGGAGTTCTAATGCTTCTATGTTTCACTGGAATGTTCATCTTGAATTTTTATCAGTTTGAGTATAGTTCATAGAGATTAATGGTTTTCCCTACCTCATGAGTTGTTGCTTTAGACTATATATGTTTAATACCTCTTAGTATTTTCATGAACTTAATGTTCATTACACCTCATACATCACCTAAAGAATCCATTAACCTTGCTAAATCGACCCTGCAGTACACCTTGTTTCATCATTTAGACACCCTTGACTTCATCTGACCCTATAGCCCTATTGATTTGATAACCTCTCTTTCTACCTATTCCTACTTGATCATATTACCCCAATCCAAAACAAACAAACAAACCTACACTTAACAACTAGCCTAAAATCAATCATCCAAAGAAAACAAATTCACATCCTTCACATAATAGAGAGATCCCTCTCTGAGTCCAGGATGGCTAGGTCCTAGGACTCTAAAGACTAGTCTAATGTTACCCTGTCATTTGGTTTAGCCAATCTTCCATATCACGAGACCCTAACATAATGGCGATCATGGTGGGACTCTGAGAAAATAACATCCTAAGCCCTCCTTAGAATGTCAGAAGCACTCCTGTCAAGGAGTATCTATTGATTTATCACCACCTCATCGCCACACTAACATAATGGCGATCACAGTGGGACTTTGAGTCAAAAACACCCCAGGTACCCCTTAGGAACTCTCAAAATATCAGTCAAACTTAGAAGAGCTTAACTGATAGCCTAAGAGTAGAATCTAGCTTTTTCACCATCCTAGAAAATTGATGACTCAACCATAGGACACTCTTAAAAACCTTCGGGCTACATATAGAAACACAGAAAAACCCCAAAACATTTTTAGATTAGCTTTTTTCCAGTATTGGTCGTGGACCATAGACAACATATCTTCAAACCACTAAAAAATATCCACCTGGTGACTCCACTAGCCTCTAGTAGACCTTCTAATTTTACTAGTATCTATAAAATCCTATAGGACTGCATCAAACCAACCCTGAGAAGTCTAGAAGCCTAGTCACACATTGTGTGAGTTTGATAGTGCCTAGAGATGTAAACCTTCCGAAATCAGTCATAAACTTTCATCCTATCTAAATTTTTAGTTTGAAATCTGGCTTCGTGAAGAATTAGTACTAGATCTCATCCAGACCCGAACCCTCCTACTATATTTGATGACCTAGAAAATATTTTGTGGAAAAATTCTGAAATTGGAAACTTAAATACTAATAGGACTATTCACAAAGCAAGCTCTGTACCTGAACATCTTACAACATTGCAAGATCCCCAGTTTGACTTGTGCCATACAAAAAACCTTTTCAGGACCAAGTCACAAAGTAGGATCGACCATACTGACCTTGAGCCCATAGACTTGTAGCCGAGTCTTAGCGGAGAAGCTTCTCCTTCCACATCACTTGATTTACAACTTCTCCATCACTTTGGCTCTTTTCATCTCAGGTCTTCTCAGAATCAGTTTACTGGTTTGATTACTTCTGCCACACCCATTCACACCGCCACTATGCAAACCAATCCATCTCATATCACAAATCCTCTCCTAGTAAATCCACCATCATCTCCCATCATGGCAGCATGGTATGCACCCTTAGTGTTACCACAACATTTGGTGACTTTGCTGAATGATTACCAATCCAGAATCCCACACTTCACCGGGGCTGAATCCACTACTGCCCAACAACATGTAAATAGAATGAATGATGTCTTTAACTACATGGAATTAGAATAGGAAACCATGAAGATGAGGATATTTTCCCAAAGCCTAGGAGGAGAAGCTAAGAAATGGTTCAAGAGCCTAATTCCTAATAGCATACATGAACTCCCTTCCCTTTACCAAAATTTCATAAACAAATGGGAAATCAAGAAAAACCCTCTTCATCCTCTCGGAATATAGCAATCTTAAAACAAACACGAGGGAAAGTGTCCAAGACTATTGCACAAAGTTCAATAGTGTTTACAACGTACTACCTCCAAACATGAAACCCCCATTAGGTTTAGCCTTAGCTAAATTTCCGGAAGGTTTCGACCCTGACATGGCCAATTAGCTGAGAGAAAGAGAGCCCCTAACCATAGATGACATGAAAATAGGGATAATTTTAAGGATGGAAAATTATCTTGAAGTTTAGAAAATTGGCGAATCTCACTAGTCCCTAATATGCAAACTATAAAATGTTTATTGATGTATTTGAAAAATTATTCAAGTTTATAATGATATTATATATTTTGTCTATATAATGTTGGCAATTTTTAAGGTAAAATAATTTTATATTGTAAAAATTGGGCGAATCGTTTTTATAAAAAAATGGAAATTGGCGAATACTTTTTTTGAAAAAACCACGGAAAATTAGCCCACCTGCAAATATTAGCCCCTAAAATTTTCCATGGAAAAAGGGAGCTATAAGTATAGAGGTCAACTTGATTGAAAAAAGAGCTAGGCTAAGATCATAAAAGAGGGTAACCTATAAAGATGACACCATGCCCTCCACCTCCTCATCTAATTCCAATATTGACAACCTCTTTAGGACCATGGAAAGAATGATGGAGAGAATAATCATAAATGAAAGAGCACCCCCTAGGGAAAACCAACCAAGTCCCCAAAGACAAAAACTGGAATCAGAACTGTAGAAGAGACCTGCCCCAAAACAGAACAAGGGAAAATGATCAACAAATCAGACCGACCTTCCAAGATAACTATGTTGATTAAGGGGAAAGAGATATTGAACAACCAAATGAAAATCATCTAAACTTAATAGGCTCTGATAGTGAGAGTGATTTTTTTCTCATAGAAGAAGAACAAGGTTTTTTCTCCTCAAACCAAGATGAAAAAAGTTATGAAGATTCCGAAGACCACGAATTGGGATTCATAATAGAAATCCATAGGCAATATGATCTCAGGAGTAAGAAAAACCAAAACAACTACAAGAAAAACAACTCAGACACTATTGCTAAGAAAACTCTCGAAAGAATTCTTAAAAAAACAACAGACAATAACAATACCATGGCTAAGAAAATTGATCATAACACAGACAAAAATAGCCAACCAAGTATTGACACAAGCTGTCCTAGTACCTCTACTAGTGGCCCTGAGAAAACTCTATTGACGAAAGCCCCGAATTAGAATCATCAAATTAAAAATGTGGAAAAATTTATGGCTAATAAAACTGATGTAAATATGTCCAAAACTCAAATACCTTTCAGTTTTGAAGGAGAGATCGCTAAAATAAAAATAACCATCCCTCTCACTAAACTGGTAGCTCAGGATATGTACAAATCTTAGGTTCTGAAATTTCTAAACATAGGGAATGATACAAATACTTTGAATATGACAGATCATAAGTCAGAGCTGTTGTTTGGACCTGGTTCTATGTCAACCTAAATATACATGACAAAATCCTGCATAATGCCATGCTAGACTCTGGTGCCTCTCACACCCTCATGCCAATGGTAGTGATGGAAATATTAGGCCTAGAAATAACCAGGCCCTACAAATATTTGTATTCCTTCGATTCGAGTAAAGTTAAATGCTTGGGCCTAATCAAGGATTTATGTGTCAATCTGACATAAATCCCTTCTAAGAGCCTGGTCATGGATATAGTCGTGGCTGATATTCCCCCCAAGTATGGCATCCTTTAATCCCAATATTGGGGAGCTAAACTTCTGGGAAATCTCCAACTTGACATGTCTTATGCTACCATCCCAATTTTCAACCAAACAAGGAGACTCTACCGGGAATATCACATGAAGTATATGGTAAGTAGCCTGGATAGACCCAACAACACCCCTATCTATTCCATTCATTTAGACTTGGACTCATTCATATTTTATAATGAAAGTGACCTTGATGAGTAAGTGAATGAAAATTGTGAAGATCTAGGCACTTTACAACAATCGGATCAGTCCCTCTATGATGAGTTCGACAGTCAAAACTATCACGACCCTGAAAAACCACAAGATAATAAAACTGAAATTGATTTCCTACAAATTGAAAATGAAATGTTAGAAACAAAAATCAGTTTAGAACAAGAAACAGGTTGCTCAAAATAAAGACAAACCACAAAAACACAACTTCTTCCTTTTTCCAATCCAGAAGAAATGAAATACCCTCACAAAACAAAAATATTTGGGAATCTAGAGCAAGATAGTCTTATGTTTTTACCTTACCTAGATACTTCATCATCCAAGAATTTCTCCTGTTCAAAAGGGCTGTCAATTTCCACAAATATTGCTATAGATCCCAAAGAAGTCTTTACTAAATCTAATATAGAGAAAGATAGCATGGGTAAACTTAAGAAGCCTAAAATGGTTAAGTTGTCTAAAATTTTATCACTACACACAAGACAAAGAAATGCAAGATTGTTCAAAATTTTTCAAAATGCTAGTATATATAGGGAGGCCAGTTCAAAACATTGTGACAAAAACACCATTCTAAGAAGCTCCCCTTTCAAAAAGGACCACAAAAACCTTGAATAATTAATGTGTTTTAAAAGGAAAGAAACATGACATAGGATGTTTCTAGACTTTAGGCACCTAGATCAAACCTCCCCAAAAACACTTACCTTTTTCCAAAAATAGATCACACTTCACAAAGGCTAGGGATTTATAACCATATGTCATTACATAATAGTGTTTACAGGAAGACTTTACAGCTTGAAGACTTTTTCAAGTTTACAGGAAGCAATTACAGGTTTAAAAAAATGCTTCTCGGGCTAAAGGACACTGGAGACACCTTCCGAAGAACTATTTTTCCAGTTTTCAATTTCTTCACTATGGTATACATTGATGACATCATCATTTGTTTTAAAAATAATAAAGAATACCTTTTCTACCTGAAAAAAATCTGTAACAGAAACAGGTATGGGAATCAAGAGTTAAAGAAGAAGCATCAAGGAGAACATGAGTTATTTGAAAATTTCTGGAAAAATCCTTATACCATGTTTTCAAATGAAAATAACCATGATTTCTATTCACAACAACTAAATTAACAAAGAGTGTTAGGAGATCCTTTTGAAGACAGGATGCTCAAGTACCATTGTTGTCAAGATCCTTAGCTTTAATTTTTCACTCGTTGTACATATCATTGTTTGAAGAAAAGGCCAAAAAGAGAGAAAAACACAAAAACATAGAAAAAATAGAAAAGAGGGAAGATTCTAAAGAAAAGGTACAGCCCCATACCCAAAAAATAGTAATACTGAAAGTGTGCAAGCCTAAATGCCACTACTGGTGCAAAAAGAATGCCTTATTCAGTCATCTAGCCTAATCATGGCTGAACATGTTTTAAATTTATTGTTGATAAGTTAGTGAAAATAATGTTGGTCAAATCATTAAAGCTTGACTTGTCAAACAAAATAGATTAGGAAAGAAAGATACTAGTTCCACATGCTCAAAACAGAACCAAGGAGAAAAATGGTGATGAATAGCAAACTATGTATCCTAACCCTGATTTTTCTAGTCTTATTTTGTACAAAAATAACATTTGTGTGCAGCTTGTTTTTATGCCACAAACCCATGATAAATCAGATTGTCTAATCCTGATTTAGTCATGTTTTCAATTTCATGTTTTTAGCTTAGAGAATGAAATCTATCATACTGCTTAATCTTGACAGTCAAATAGACTAGGTAGAGAATAAGAAGGGTTCACTAGCATAATCTAAACTCTTGGAAGAAATAAGCATAAAAGTAGATAGTTTGTTTTTTCTTTCAAAAGAAAAAGATGTCAATGGGTTTTCCAGTTCAAGTGCACCCAAGGAAGAGAAAATGTTAGCAAAGTAGGTTGGGTAGGTAAAGGTGAAGTTGAGCTAATCATGCTTTCATATTTTCAAAATCACTACTTCAGGGAAAGAAGCAGCAAAATAAAGAAGAAAACCCACCCAATGGATGAGGCACTGGTCTTCATAAACTAAGAGATCTGAAATTATGGACACCTCCTAAAAAGGATCTGCCCTCCCCAAGTGGAGCCACTATTATTCATCACAAATTTTTTCCTGTTCAGATGACTAAATTCTTTTTCCTGGATTTATAGAAACAAAATTCAAGAATCATGTGAGTTCTCGAAATCTCCTCAAAAAAGAAAATTTTCACTATCCTGCTTCCCTGTCAAAGCATGGCCAATCTATCATCTAGACAAGACTAAATCCTGAACTAATGTCCCTCACCCTCACTATGTTTGCCACCTATGCCTATAACACTTTGTCTCTATTTTCCTAAGCCCTCTACTTTCACACCTTGTTTCGCCAAGTAAACCAAACTTTTTCCCCTACTCACCAAGTGCCTCAAGCAATGGTGATTTCAAAACTCCCTTTATAAAGCCCTCTAAAGTAAACAAGGTTTTCTAGTTGTCTAGGATGATAATGCATAATAGGGTGTCAAAACCCTATCCCCTCATCCAAACCATGATTCAAGCTTTTTCTGTCAAAAACCTATTCCAAGGACATTACAATGAGTCAACTAGGGTCACCTAGGTTATGCACTATCATGGTTCTAAATTCACTATTTCCATAGATATTCAAAATTTAAGTCAAGAGAACACAAGGATGAAGCTTATCATTGTCCAAAGAGTATCAAAGACCTCCAAATATATCCTCTCGATCAAGCAGTAAGCCTGCAAAGGAGCAATTTACCATGTCCAAGCATTTTTGCAAGAATGTTTTTTAAATGGTCAACAACAGAACAGAGTCAAAGAAGGAGGCCTAAAAAACTTATAAAGGAATCCACAACAGGTAGTGAGATACAACAGGCTTAAGTTCGCAAAGGAGATTATTCAAAAGGTATTTGACCAGAAGCACAAGTTTTGTAAGGGGACAACTTTCCCCTACTTACTTTTTTGCAAAAGAGTCAAAAAGCTATCAACCTAGAAAGAGGTAAGGTAATGAGAGGAACCATCACAAGAAAACCACTCACAACCAAGAAGAAAGCAGTAAGGTATGGGTTTGATCGAAATCAGGATTAATGACTATTTTGACCAAACAATAAAGAAATCCTAGGGTTACAAAGGCAAAGGACACCTCAACCCCTTCAAATGATCATTGAAGGATTTTTTGACATAAGTAATGAGTTTGGTAAGTGTTTCTTTGAGAACTTAGAAGATAACACTGTTTGTTTTTCTAAATTCCCCTAAAAACTTAGAAGTTTGGGAAGATGGTCCAAATAGTGACAAATAAAACCTCCTTCATCACAGCATATGGTTTCAATGGTTTCCAAACTACCTTCTAAGGTTTGGCAGACATGAAGATTAATACTCCACTACACCAAAGGCATAAAGATGATGAAGAGTATCAACAAGAAGAGGCAAGTAATGTTAGTTCAAAGGCCTCTTTTCTCTAAAGAACAACGAGAGACATATTCCAGTGGCCAAAGGGGACAAACATGGAAAGAAGTTTCCAAAAGAGGCAGCTATGACAAACTTGAGCCACTATTGACAAAGGATCTGTCCAAATTCAAAGGAGATAGTGATCAAAGGAAGAAAATGTGTTGGCACCTGCATACACAGAAGTGGCCCTAAAAGACCAAAAAAAGGGCTTTAAAATGAGCTTGCCCCTCTCACTAGACCTACATCATTGTCAAAAATGGTCCAAAGAACAAATATGCCACTGACTTGTAGCAGAGCAGTAAAACATCCAACAAGGGTCACCCTATCAAATGAATATTCTGCAAAAAATGGATTTTACCATAAATAACGCTTCTACAAGACTGTCAAAAGTGTTTTCCTACAAGAAAAATTGATAAGATCCAAGCAGGAAAGTTTTAAACAAAGGTGGAACCTCTCAAAAGGACAAGCTGTTGTCCATACTTGCTGCTAGGGTTTTTCTCCCACCAAGAGGTTTTTCCTTCATTACTTAAAAGAGAAAAGCATGACAAAATATCAGTCAAAGGAAAAAATGGCAAGTATGACAAAATTTGATGTGTATAAGTGATAAACATCATAAAGAGGTTCATTGTTTGAAATGGTTTAAAGCCACTGGTTTAGACTTGGCTGAAGGGTTGTGTTAGCACAAGACATACATCAAAAGGGCTCCCAGCATAGAAAGGAAACTTTTTTTTCCAAAACATCAACTACAGGACCAAAAAGGGCTAAAAACACAGTGAGAAAAAGTAAAGAGAAATGAACCTTATAAAAGTGGGTTTTGGACATATAATCATTTTCAAGAAAACTATAAAGTCTCCTCAACCTCTCTCGCAGTTCATTTACCCCAACAGACAAGAGAGAGCCGTTGGGAGTGATTTTGGAGGGTTTTTAGCAAAATTTGAAGAAGTTTACAAGTGCTACACACCGAGGCTGGCGCTATGTACCTGGCTCTCGGCGCTACACATAGTCAAGGTGGCCGCAGTGTTATTTAACACTATACTGCGCACCTAAAGCCCGACACTGTGCACCTGGGTGGGCACTACGCAGAGGCTCAGAAAACTGTCTAATTGCCCACCAAACCAACTAGCGCTACGCTCTTGAAGGCCCGACTGGCCCATATCTGGCCCAAGTCAATCCAGGCGTTACGCACCGGTGTTACGCACAGGCATTACACATAGGTTCTATGCAAAGATATTACCCACAGGCGCTACGCACAGGCAGAGTGTGTCTTGAATTGCTAAAAGGAGCCAAAAATTCAAATTTTCTTCTTCAAAGCTTCTGCAAAAGTCAAAACAAGGTTGGTATTTATCTCCCTTACCTTCCAAACACTCATTTTCATAAGCAAAGGAAATGTTTAGAGGCTTGTTGTCATCAAACCCTAGGTTTCATAAAATCAATTTTTTGGCCTCCTACGTTAGGGTTTGAACAAAGGGAAGGATTATATATGTACAAATACACTCACTGACAACAAACCAACCTCTGAAAAAGTTGAACACACTCCTAAAAAGCTTCATCTTTCCCTCATTTGCACAACTTTTCCATCACTTCACTCATTACCATCTTTTGACCCAAAGGCCCTCAAAAAAATTTCAAAAAGACTTCTGTGCTAAAGAACCAGTCACCATGTCCGGAGAAGAGACTCACACCAGAAGTGATGAAAGTTAAAAACCTACTAAGCCTAAGCACAAGGGAGGAAGGGCCAATAGATTTGAGCCCTTAGATACCATTCAAATTACCTCCTCTCCCATGATCCTTTCGTGCTTTCAGGATGTTGGGTGTTATTAGTTTTGTGAAAAGGTCAAGCAAGTCAAAAGCCACTCAGACTTGACTATATTTTTCATCCTTGGCTTACAAAATCACCAAGTTAACCTAGTAGGAGTGGAATTTTAACTCTCATCTGAATCCATTTCAAAAGCAACAGGTATACCAGACATCGGTGAGATATGGTTTAAACAAAAGAAGTTGGATTTGAGCTATTATGAGCCCTTCCTAAAACCTAGCTATCAACAAGGCTGCAAGGCTGCAAGGCTATTTTCCCTTTCTCCCACCTAATGGAGATGTATGCCCTACTGATGAGGAAGATTATCATATATTTCACCTGTGAGGGGAGATACTCCAAGATTTACTCATATCATATAAGGTTACTAATGAACTTCACTAAAGTCAAAATGATGAACCTACCATACTACCTTTTCCAGAGCATTGACAAGATGGCCTAAGTTGTCAAGAAAATAAGCTATGACCACCAAATGCCGAGCCTTTTCCACCACTCCCTGATTAAAATGATTGTCTACACTAGCTGGAGCAACAAGGAATCCCTTGGGAAGTATTCATCTCACATGATGTGTTTACAAACCCCAAAGCCTCCATTCAGCAGAATCTACCTTCCGCTTCACAACCACGTACCTCCACTCCTCCATCATCTCTTCCTATGCCTTCTCCACAAAGAAATTTGCCACCTATCCCTTCTCCTAATGTGCCAAGTGAAGAAGCTGACAGTAGCTCCAATAAGGAGAAAACAGATAACAATGATGAGGAAGAGGACAATGAGGTAGATGAAGACAACAATACTGAAGGAGATAATGAGGGCAATGACCATGAAGAAAAAACAAACAACAATGAGAAAGAGGTAGAAACTATTGAGGAAGACCAAGAGGGTGATGATAGCATGGAAGAAAGTGAAGAGAATAAAGCAGAAAATAGCGTTACAAATGCAGAGCTTAATAAAGATGATGAAAGTGGTAAAAATGATGAAGATTATGGGACATAAACAGAGTTTAAAGAAGAAGAACAACAGAGTGATGATGACTAAGAAGAGGAAAATTCTCAAGAGGGAAATAATGAGCAAGAAAACACAGTTGCAATCAGTAAGCCCCACGATGAGAAAAAGGGCCAAGAAAATGGGTCTTATAATGAAGAAAATGAAGATGAAGAGACGGGGGAAGAAAGTGAAGAAAGTGAAGACCAAGAGTAAAAAAATAATGAGGGTGTAACAGAGTTTGAGGGTGATGAAATTGACCAAGACAGTGATATAAATGAGACAATCAATGACAACTTTCATGACTTTCATGGCACCAATCTGCCTCGAAATGACCAAAAAAATCAAAGTGACCATGCTGAAAGTAACAAAGAAGAAGACCTTGGTGAAGGACAGAGCCAAAAGGAAGAAAGTGAGGATGATAGTGGTCAGTTTGAGAGCCAAGGAAAAAGTGAAGAAAATGGTAAAGAAGGTAAGGATAATGATGAGGATAAAAGCCAAGAAATCAGTAACCTAATTGAGTATCAAGTGATTCATGAAAGCCATGACAAAGATAAGAAGGTTGGGGACACCTCCAAAGATAAGAACACCCTCATCAATCCCCTCACATACACCTACGACAGAGGAAAAAGAGATGTGTTTGTTGCCTCAAAAAGGGAAAGGGCCATCTCTCCTCTAGCAATCAAGCATCAAGACAAAGGAAAGGGAAAAATGGACAAAGGTGAGAAAAAGGTACAGGTAAGAAGGAGAAAAAGGATCAAGAATACTTCTCAAGGGCCTCAATTCATTGATCTTGACAGTGACAATGAGGACCAGAGATGAACACTAGGTTTCTCCTCTTAGAAAAAGATGCACAGCTTCAGGAATGGGAAAGGGACTTTGATATGGCTCAAAGGGTCATCCACTATTACAAATAGGAACATAAGAATTTCAAGGAGGTCAAGCAGGGCCTTGCCCTATAAAAGAAAATGGCCAAACATTATGCAAGGAAAAGCATGCTTGCTAATGCCAAGCTAAAGAAGGCCCTCATTGAACTAGAAGACCTAAAAAGAGCCAAAGTGCATGACAACCTTGAAGTCTTGGCTGAGACTTCTCAAAAGGTGTCCAAAACCTCTTGAGGGGTCTCTCCACAAATTTTGAGGCAAATTGGACAACTTTTTGTTTTTTCCAAATTTTGACCCCTAGGAGTGCAGCACCCTAGGCGCTATGCACAAAATTGGTGCATCCTCAGCTCTCAAAGTTTAAATTTTTGGATTTTTCACATCACCAAAAGTCTACTCACCAATTTTCAGATCATTTGGAGCATTTTTACCCCCTCAAAAGGTCAAAAAACATCAAACATTTGACCTTTCTGCCTCCTTTTCAGACCAAGTGCTATGCATAGAGCAGTGTTGCGAGATTTGATTTTTGAGAAGGTAAATGGCATCCACTCAACACAACCCAAATTTTTTTGGAAATCAAACTCATTAGGCTTTCCAACGAGCCATCATGAAGCCAAATTCGGTGTCGGGAAGACCTCCAAACGACTGCTGCAAAAGGGCTTATTTTTGCGCTGCGCGCCTGACATTTTTTCACTGTTTGACACAATGTGCTACAATCCTATAAATGACTGGGTAGAATGTTCGTTTGGAAAGTTTTCTCATGCTTTTCAGGGCGTAAAAGTCAATATAATTTCTATTTTTGTCCGGAAAAGATATTTTGTTAGATACTTTTGTGCCTTGGGCCTTGCAAGGCCTCAAGGACAACTTGGGAGATTTCTGATTGGCCAATAGGCTTCTAGATGCTCTAGTGGGCTATCCTCTTCCTTGTTTTTTATATAAGGAATGAGGATTCATTGTAAACATTGGGACTTGATATGTTTAAGAGAAATATATGGTTTTATGAGCTTGGAGAAGAAATCGGTTTTGTGAAGTGGATGAATGGCTTGTTTGGCTAGATGATGGAGAAGCTTGTTCGTAGGATTCCATAGCTTGGTGAATGGTGATGTTTTCCTAACTTTTTAATGTTTTCTTTTCCTCATTTTTTTTCATTCTGCTTGGTTTCTATAGATCAGAAAACTATAGGTTGAGACATGCTCATGGAAGCACCTCAAACCTCCTGTTTGCTATAGCTTTGATGTTTTCCTCTTTTAGTCATCTTAAGGAATTCTTGACTCCACCTTAGGTCCTCTAAAACTTGTTTTTGCTTCATAAATGGTTATTATTCTAGCTTAAAAGTATTATTCATGGTATGCCCTGCTTATTTGAAGTTTTCAAAACCCTATCTTGAAGCTTTTCTATGGAATATTGATTGATTAGGTTAAGTCAAAGAGGTCTCGTTTCAATATTTCCCTTTTCCCATGATTACCAACTTGTTTCAGAGTTCCCAATAGCTTGATATATGTTTTTTAGGAGTTCCCTCTCCATAAATTAAGTTATTGTTTATCTTATATGTTTTCCCAAAAGTTAAAGGTGAATTTCTAAAGTTACGAGTTCTAATGCTTTTATGTTTCATTGGAATGTTCATCTTACATGTTTATCAGTTTGAGTATAGTTCATAGAGATTAATGGTTTTCCCTACCTCATGAGTTGTTGCTTTAGACTATATATGTTTAAGACCTCTTATTTTTTTCACAAACTTAATGTTTAGTACACCTCATACATCACCTAAAAATCCATTAACCTTGCTAAATCGGCCCTGCAATACACCCTGTTTAATCATTTAGACACCCTTGACTTCATCTGACCCCATAGCCCTATTTATTTGATAACATCTCTTTCCACCATTCCTACTTGATCATCTTACCCCAACCCAAAACAAACAAACAAACCTACACTTAAGAACTAGCCTAAAATCAATCATCCAAAGCGAACAAATTCACATCCTTCGCATAACAGAGAGAGCCCTCTATGAGTCCAGGAAGGCTAGGTCCTAGGACTCCAAAGACTGGTCTAACGTTACCATGTCATCCGGTTTAGCCAATCTTCCAAATCATAGGACCCTAACACAGCCATAACTTGACCATACAAACCCGGATTTGAGTGGTGTTTGCATTGTTGGAATCAGAGCGATGAGCACTATGATATGATCCTAGTTTCACTCCCATCTGATGAATTTTATTTCTCAGATATTTTCAAGGTCAGTTGTATTTCTAGATCCATTTGGATCTTTCCTCCCCACTGAGGAGATTTCAGTCCTTCAAAAGGATGAACATAATATGAAACTTCTATGTTACATTGACTACACCACATGTGTCCTGATAGGTCACCCTTCCTTCTCCTTCACCCTTGTTCTTCAGAGCCATAAGTGATGAGCTGACACCTACATCCTTTTCAAACCTGTAGTACAATCTTTGCAAACTACATGCTCAATTACATGACCAATCATGACCCAAGCATCCCCATAATTTCCAAGAGTTTATAAACACACTCTGTTGTCAAGTTTACATAAGAATATAAATCAATACCCCAAAAATAAATCAAAAGCCAAAAAACAATCGTCACTTTAATAAGCAATGGAAAACACATAATCACTTTTACAATTTATATCGCAAGATATGATTTATAAAATGCGGCTATGAAAAGCTACCATAGCTAGTAAAAATCTATGTTACTCAACAAAGTGAACCACCAGGAATGTGGCATATTTTCTTGTTGAACATATTCACCCATTGGTTTCTTCACAGGCACTTTTTCATTAAGACATTGTTCTAGATGGAGCCTCCAACATGTGGCTCTTTGATGTTCGTCTCTGTTGCAATGATTGCAAAAAAAATTCTTCCACCAGAACTGCTTCCTTCCTATATGTCGAGAAGGAATTTCACACCTCATCCTCTTTCTTGTTTCCATTATCTTCCAACACTTGGAAACCACATGGTTATGCAAACCATAAAAACCACATAGTTTTCTATGCCATTTTTTATTATTATCATTAACATGATTGTATTCAAAATGAACTAGAATAATGAGACAACTATTTATACCTCTCTTGACTATCTCTAATGAAATTATGGCAATGAGAGCTTGCCTTAGCTCTTCCTCTGCAATGTTCACTGCCATGGGAGATTTGTGATGTGTTATAATCATCCTTTTCCTCTGATGGATACGAAAACATCTTGAAATATTATGATACCTTTGAGAACTCTCCTTCGATGTACCCCAAACTAGAAAATAAAGGTCTTTGTACAACCTCCAATGGTTGAGTCATTATTTGGCCATTAATAACAAGTCCTCCTCCTTTATAACCCATCTTAGTAAGGAGTCTCATGCCCATTCCTGAAAGGAGTACCTCCATGTTTCCAATGAAAATAGCGTCATGTAAAAAAGAAATTGAACAACTATCAACCTTGTTCACCTCAGCTATCGATTCTGACACATGTGATGATGGCTTCGCTAAGCCTTCATTGTGATTTATCACTTTCAAGGCCTATTCCATGACTGGTAGCTAAAGCTTCAATCTCTACTTCTCCTCTTTCTCTTCTTGTAGAAGTCTCCTTAATTAAACATTCTCTACTTGAAGGATCTAATTTATCTCCTTATTTGAGTGATGAGAAGATGATGAAGAAAATGAATGTACACTCTAGGGGGTAGATGGAGTATCATCCTCTTCTCTTTCTTTCTCCTATTCCTCCCTTGCCATTTTCTTCTCATAATATGCATACATCATTTCCACCATGTGTCCCATCCTATGTATGTCCTCATAGAGATCTCTTTTGTTCTCCATTTCCCTTCTTGTTGCATGTTCAATCTTTCACACTCACAATTCACGTAAGAAAGAAGACAACTTTGATAACAAACTTGATCTGGATCTCTTCAGCTACAAGAATTAATCAAGACCTTTTACTTTTGTGATGCTATCAGAATTTCATGTGAAAGAATAAAAAACAACCACATGCACATGCTTTAAAGAATATGAAACATAACAACAACCATCAAATCATGAGCACAAAACACATTGATAACATAGTTCACCTAGTGTGGGCTACATCTATGGGCCCGATGTTAAGAGTGGGGAGACTACTTCATTTAATGTTGCAAGTGATGATGATGTACATGGTATGTTATTTTTCATTACAAGGACAAATATCCTCAACCTGAGTGGAATGTCTCTCCATGAGATGTTCTCCCTATAGGAACTCTCAATCAAATGAGCCCTCCTTCAACATGAAAACCTAATAAAAATCTCACATGATGTGGAAAACATGTATCCCTTAACATAATAGTAATTAGAGTTCTCAACAAAAAAAACGTCATCTCAACAAATTAAAAGAAAGACACGGAATAACTGAATCATATACATCCATGTTCGGTGATGGTTGATGTTTAGTCAATTTAATGTCTTAAATTGCTACCATAAATTATCGACCGAGTTAGTAATATGATGAAGTGTGGTGCACTATATATGCTTATATTCCCTTCTTTCTTACTTCGTTGTGTATTTTTATATATTTTTATTTTAGTTTGTATTTTATGTCTAATGTTAAGAATTAAAAATTGATCTAGGGAATGAAATCTAAGCTTTAAATGAAATCTTGAATGCTAAGAAATAAATAAATTTGAAAGAAGTTTAATGATGAAAAACTTAATCTTGAGAAGGAGGAAAAGGAAGTGTTATTTTTAATCTAAGAAAGAAATTGATTTACAAATTACTCTTAATAAAATGAATGAAATCTAAAATCTAAAAGAAGGAAGAAAAGGAAATATTAATTAACTAATCTATTTTGCATAAAAATAAATCAATATTTAAGTGATGAAATCTGAGCTATGTTAGGCCATTTTATGATGGCAAAACATCTATGGAAAACATTTAATTGAACTTATGTTGCATTTAAACAAAGCATCATTCTAAATTCTATTGAAATATATTGATATCTGAATTATTTTCTATCTATCAACATAACAAAAATAAAACCATATTCTACCTTATCAATTAAGAGCACTAGTTCTATGAAAACAGAGCATCTGATCTATTTTTAACTCTATCTAAGAATGATCAAAATAGAATCCTAATCTAACTTTGTTCTACATTCCATGGAAATGAAAACATCAAATATATCACTACGAAAGTGAACTCACTGTGCTAATTGAATTCAAATTTAACTAAGGCAAGAAAAAATTGTAGAGTACCTATTGCGCAAAACGAAATATCTAATCTAAATCCTATGGTTGTTGTGTAATCAAATGCAAGAAAGATTTCAATTGAAAGCTGACAGAGTCACGATAATGAAACAGTTCAGGAGAGCATAAGATATAACAATCAACTGTGTGTAAATATAAACAACTAATTTAGAAAATGTTCAGAAACTAAATTACATAGAATTTAACTATGAAATGAAAAGAAATATAATATTCCCAAATGGGGAATGCAAAAATATAGCTCATAAAATGAAAGAAGAAACAATTATTTAACACATGAAACCATGAGCCCAATATGGAGTCATAACATTATATATTTAGAACAGAAAATCAATACAAAATAGTGAGGCATAGATCATATACAATGAGGAAACAAGCCTCCCATAAGCAATCACTCCCAACTATGAGTTGTTGTCACAAAACAAAATGTCGGAGAGAAACTACAATGCAGTAATATTGGGTATAAATACAACTGGAGATGATAAAATGATGTAAAAATACTAATATAGGCCCCAATAGAATCTAAATATACAGATTCGGGCACTAGATCAACTTTCCAAGACAACCCAAAAGGGTTTCCGGAAAATGCACACAATGTGCCAATGTAAGTTGCAGCCCTAGGGCTGAAGATATGATGCAACAACAGAAATGAGAAAAGATAGATGAAGCTGATGTAGAAACCTACAACTCTTCTCCAATAGATCCTCTGAATGAAATAATGGCTCCTCCACTGAAGAAATCACCTCCCAAAACAACCACTGCAACTACCCTTGCAACTCCTCCCTAAAATAACGCAGATCTAGATTGAAAATGCGGTGTATGGGATAAATGCTCCTTAGCCTACTACTAAATGTGTCAATAAAGATCAAGGGGATTATTTACAGGCTTTCCAATGGATGGAAACCTTCCTCCATTGCAATAATAGCTCTGAAGACACCCGATTGAATTCTCCACTATTGCACCCTGCAACACAACACAATATCTCACAGAAACTGTGCTCATGAAGAAATATGTAGCTTGGTATGAAACTTGAATGTGGAAATTAAATGAAATTATCTCCCAAGAAGCCTCTCAAGGAAAGAGGTGGGATTCCCACATGGGAACACCCAGTGCTAAACAACACAACAATCTCAACTAAATAGCTGAAGAGTGCAAGAAGTCTAAATAGACCACATACAAAATAATAATCCAAAACATAACCCCATATGGCTTCCATCCTCTTCCTTATATAGGTTATGAGCTTCCTTTCCCTTGGCCCCACTCAAATATGTCATTTCCTTCATGAAATCAATCTCCCTCCAAAACTGCGTTATTCCTCATTTAATGTCCACTCCTCCATAACAACGTTGTTGACTTGTTCAAATTTGACTTGTTCAACATTATCCAACCCCTGTTCATACTCGAAGGTGATTTATTTAACTGTTTAGAAGGTCTAATTTCACACTTGAAATGTTTTTATTGCTGCTAAGGATATTTATGGGCCTCCCCATCCATTTATTCACCTACCTAGTGACAAAATAATCTATAATATTCCATTTAGCTAAAAGCTAAATTTTAGGAATATTACAGTCCTCCCCTCCAAAATGTTGCTTGTCCTCAAGTAACTGTAAGGGTGAGAAAAATTCTCCCCTCCTCCTCTTGTGGCCTCCTCACCAAATAGTCTCCACCATTGCTTCAAATCTTCTACAACAATTATGTCTCCCAATGGTTCCCCCCAAATGTGCAAGTTTTCCTTTGGTGGATAAACCAAATGGCTTTCATCATGAGAAAATGGAAGGTCTATATGGAAACCTCCTTATTGTCCAATGGCCTCTTCAAGGTAGGAATGATGACAAGCATATGGGATCTCATTCCCAATGAGAGACTCCCATCTCCATGCTATCATCCAAATGAAATAAATCACCTTTCAAAATGGTAATTCATAGAAAATTTCCTCCCAATTGTTCATGAGAGGCATATCCCAAGTGCTCCAAACAATCATATGGCCCACCTCATAAAGAAACAAGTGATCACATGTAGTGGCCATATCATCTCCCATGCTCCTCTTGAAGCATGAAGCATAAAAGGTGTGGGTAATTTCATTCCCCATGGACACATCCAACCATTGTGTCTCTCCTCCAATCATGTTCCCAACAAAGATAAGAACATCATCAACATATGGAATCATAATTAAAGTCATGCTATCTGCCATATGTAATAAGGGAGAATGAAAATGGTCCCTCAAGTGCAACCAATGCAGTTTTACTCCTAACTGTATCAGAATATGGCATGATGAGTGGTTTCCCAACCACTTGTTTGCTGCCCCAATCTCCTCACGAGTTTGGAGAAGGTGTATGGTGTATGGTGAAAATTGAGCATACCCTGCATAAGATATCATCTCCCCAAGACCTCCTAGGGAGTGGCCATCACCAATGCTGCTTATGGCTTCAAGTAGACCATGAATTCTAGAAGGAAGAATGCTCCTTCTTGGAGAAATGGCTTGCACATATATGGTTAGAGAATGCATATATTCATCATATGAATCATTATGAAACCAAACATGATCCTTACCATATTCTTTTCTCACATGGATGGAGTGGCTCATAGATAAATCTCCTCTCATTACCAAAGAGGAAAGAGGTGGCTGTGATAACTCCCCCAAAGAGTTATGTATCTCCTCCATCTCCACATGATCCATGCATCTCTGAAAATGCTGATATATCTCCTCTTCAAAGCCTTCCCAAGTGTACCCCTCCGTGATGGTGTGGTATGCTCTCATAGAATACGTGTGGCTAAAGAGAAAATCTTCATGAGCTGCTTGTAGTAACTTTTCCTTGAGCTTGGAAGCTCTAGATAAGAAGATCCTACCATCATAGTATATGACCTCATCTCTGACTAAATATCCCTCCTCATGTAGCTGTTCATCAAGTATCATACAAGTAAAAATATCCTTGGAATATTCCACCAATTGCTGGGATCTCCAATAAGGATCCAAACTCTCTAATGATAACGCTACTGATCTATACTGTGTAGACCCTGTCATGTGGTTGTCTTCTTCCTTGACATATCCTATGCCAAAGTCAAGCACTGGTATGTTGCTGACATTTTCCTGCTACTCCTCCTATAGCTGCTCATGCTCAAATGAAATTTGAAACTTTTGGAGGTTAGTCTTCCATAGGAAGCTATCACCCATCCAAAATCTCCTAAATATGGCCAATGCATGCATGAGTGGCCACTATCCTCTAGCAAATATGGAAGATCCTTTCTATCCTCCAATGCCATGGAGTGGTCTCCTTGCACCATGATGGTTCCATACTCCATCCGAGAAACATCCTCTCCCTGCGCAGAATAGCTGATGAGAGTGGGTAATGATGATATTGGGAGAATGTCTCCCTCCTCCTTGAGTCTACCCAAGACTCTCAGCATTGTGTCAAGTCCTTCTAAGGTCCTCACCCCTCCGAGATCAGTGAGTGGTGCAACCAAATGTGAAGCATCTCTCATCATCTCCTGATCTGGTGGTATCCCAAGTGGAATTCTTCCATGCAATGAGACATCAAAATCAAGAGTAGACTGCATATATTAATGGACAACTTTGTCCTTGTCCTCATTGCACAAATTGGTCTACCTCTTCTATGCATCAATATTCTGAAATAGAAAGGGGTGTGTTCTCTCAATCATATGATACTGATCATCCTCCCCATCTACTTCTTTTATCTTCAGAATATCACCATCTATCAATGGTGGCACATGTTGCTCATGGAATGTGCCCTGATCCCCACATGTGAGATTCTTGGGAACTCCTTGTGAACATACAAGAATTCCTCTTATTAGAGAAAATACCCCATATTCCTCTTCATGAGGTGATAGATATGCTCTTGATATGAAAGCTTTGTTACCTCCAGCCCTCTCTTCCTCTTCAATATCAATGGGAGTTACCTTATCAATAAGAGAATCCTCTTTTGAAAAATGGATCTCCGTGTCCTCTTTTCCAGGAGAATGAAATAGGGAACTTGCCTCTAGCAAGGGATCATGGAAGATGTTATCCTCTTTAATAGTTTTCTAAAATGGAGTTGGGTTTAGAGATCCTTCCAACCCATGCAAAGGTTCTGATTGTTTTGGTTTGACTATCTCCACCAAAGGTGTTTCCAAATGTTTTTCATCAAACCTTTCTACTACCCTTCTAGTGAACCTTGTATAAGTAGATGTATTTTCATTTTTTAATGAAAACGACTCAAATAACCACCAAGCATAAGCCTTACCTTCAAAATGCAGCGCTGCTATTTTGATGGCTTCATTCTATGAAACTTGGTGTTGTTGCAAGTAGGTGTCTAGCTCCTCCACCCAAGCCCTAGCTGAACATTTAGGTGAACCATCAAAAGTAGATAGAAATAATCTACCCACATCATGCTGCTTGCACCTTGTGATTATTTCCTCCTTGATCTTGCAGAACCCATGAAATTTTAGGTGATCTTTGAACCTCTTAGATTGGGATTCATACTCTTCTAAATAATCACCAAGATTCTCCTTCTTTGGCACATCTTCTTCCTCCATTTCTCTTGCAGTAAATCTGGGCATAAAAATGCACTGTGGATCATAATGTGTGGCTTCATGCTCACACCCATCATGTAAAAATCTAGGGTTTGATTTAGATTCAAACCCCCTTGGAGATTCTCTACACATCTCCCTCATCTTCTTGATATCTCCCTTGATGCTCTGCATAGTTTGAAAAAGAAGCTTTGAGAGCCTCTCTTCCTCCCTTTCTCCAAATAATGGAGTCATATATTTGTTTCTTCTGTATATCTCCTATTATTTGAGAAGCTTCTCCTTATGGTGACATATTGGCTGAATGCACAGGCTGAGCCAAGATTATGCTCCAATAACACTGTAATATTCCCAAATGGGGAATGCAACAATATAGCTCATAAAATGAAAGCAAAAAAAATCATCTAACACATGAAACCATGAGACCAATATGGATTCATAACATTATGTATTTATAACATCAAATCAATACAAAATAGTGAGGCATAGATCATATACAATGAGGAAACAAGCCTCCCATAAGTAATCACTCTCAACTATGAGTTTCTGTCACAAAACAAAATGTCGAAGAGAAAATACAGTGCAGTCATATTGGGTATAACTACAACTGGAGATGATACAATGATGTAAAAATACTAATATAGGTCCCAATAGAATCTAAACATACAGATTCAGGCACTAGATCATCTTTCCAAGACAACCCAAGAGGGTTTTCGGAAAATGCACACAATGTGCCAATGTAAGTTGTGGCCCTAGGGCTGAAGATATGCTGCAACAACAGAAATGAGAAGATATAGCTGAAGCTAATGTATAAACCTACATCTCTTCTCCAATAGATCCTTCAGATGAATTAAAGGCTCCTCCACTGAAGAAATCACCTCCCAAAACAACCGCTGCAACTACCCCTGCAAATCCTCCCTAAAATAACACAGATCTGGACTGAAACTGTGCTGTAGGGGATAAATGATCCTTAGCCTACTGCTAAATGTGTCAATGAAGCTCAAGGTGCTTCTTTACATGCCTTCCAATGGATGGAAACCTTCCTCCACTACAAAACTAGCTCTGAAGGCACCCGATCTAATTCTCCATTGCTGCACCCTACAACATAGCACAATTTCTTGCAGAAACTACACTGATGAAGAAATTTGTAGCTTGGTCTGAAACCTAAATGTGGAAATGAAATTAAATTCTCTCCCAAGAGGCCTCTCAAGGAAAGAGGTGAGATTCCAGCTCGGGAACACTCAATGCTAAACAATGCAACAATCTCAACTAAACAACTGAAGAATGCAATAATTCTAAATAGGCCACATACAAAATAATAATCCAAAACATAACCCCTTATGGCTGCCATCCTCTTCCTTATATAGGTTATGAGCTTCCTTTCCCTTGGCCGCACTCAATTAGGTCATTCTCTTCATGAAATCAATCTCCCTCCGAAACTGCATTATTCGTCATTTAATGTCCACTCCTCCATAACAACGCTGTTGATTTGGTCAAAGATGACTTGTTCAACATGATCCAACCCCTGTTCATACTCAAAGGTGCTTTTTTTAGCTGTTTAGAAGGTCTCCTTTCACACTTGAAGTGTTTTTATTGTTGCTAAGGATATTTATGGGCCTCCCCATCCATTTATTCACCTACCTAGAGACAAAATAATCTATAATATTCCATTTAGCTAAAAGCTAAATTTTAGGAATATTACAAGAAATTAAACGACGAAATGACTGTAAAAACCTCTTTTCCATGCAGGGGCCCTCTGCAACAGAACAAGTGTAAATCTACTTACGCTATCTGCGCATTAATGGTCTAGAAATGGTCTTATTCATTAACAAAACATAATTTTAAATGTATGACAATATTATCACCAAAATCAATACTATTCCCAGTTTTGACAGATCGGTATTTTTATAAAGTTTTAAATTATGTGTCTGAGATAATTTCACCTATGGAAAGTAAAATAAAGCTAAGACTAGAAGTATAATCAGAAGCAAAGTATTCATGGCTCTTTATCGATTTTCTACGTAAGAGAAAGTCGAGAATCTTCATCCACTGATCTTGTCCCTTATCTTGACTGATATTTGACCGCTAGTGTAGGCATAATACTTCTCGTTATTGAACAGGTAAGTAGGATAGGATCCATATATGGACCCTTTCAAAGCTACCCATGTGACTTG
Source organism: Pinus albicaulis (assembly GCA_034641835.2). Lineage (NCBI taxonomy): Eukaryota > Viridiplantae > Streptophyta > Pinopsida > Pinales > Pinaceae > Pinus > Pinus albicaulis. Next base: position 1,412,419,118 of record CM076584.1, on the reverse strand, counting down.
CTTCTTAATTGTTAGGTCCCTATATTACTAGTATAGTCCCTTATTATTGTTAGTGTAACCCCCTTATTGTTATTATTGTACCCTTGTAACCCCCATTTTGTTATTATTGTGCCCTTAAATTATTATTTTTAGGTCGGCTAGGATTACATTGTGGCCCACTAGGATTACATTATGGCCTCATGGACTCCTATATATAGAAAGGAGGTTTTGTAAATTGTATCATCCAAGAATTGTTCATTTATGTAATGTATTGGAGGTTGCCCCCTCGAAGTGGCTCATTTCTAAGGCATTTATATCTCTTTTCTTCTCTTTTTGGAGCTGGTTACACAACATTTGGTATCAGAGGTTTGGGATTCTAGGATTTTGCTGCTCCAAATAGGTCGTCCTGGTATTTACACTATAACTTTTTTTCTACGACGTTTCAGAAGCTGAAATTTTTAGGGTGCGAAGCCGAAATCCTGAGGAATATGTTCTAAAAATTTCAGAGTTTGGTTCATAATATTTTTGGAGATATGATCTGTGGAAGTTAAATATTTTCCCAGGCTCCTAAACAGGTCATCGTGGAATTTGCACTATAAAATTTTTTCTACGAAGGTTCAGAATCTGAAATTCATATGGTGTGAAGTTGAAATCCTGAAAAAAGTCTTCAAAAAATTTCAGAGCTTTGTTCGGAATATTTTTGGAGATATGATCTGTGGAAGGTAGTGATTTTTTCAAGCTTCTAAATTTCATCTCAAAGAGGTGATCGTGGGAAAAGTTCAATAACTCTCTCTCTGGGCATCGGATTGGAGTACCGTAAAAATTGGTCACAAGTACATAGAATTTAATTTCTTGGATATTAATTTCAGATACGAAGGATGAAACAATGACACGTGGCAAGTCATACAATTTTGCTCTACCGAACTAGTCCATAATTAGGTCATTGTGGGAGATTGGACACAACTTTGTCTTGGAGAATCCAAACTAGGTCAGACCTGTGGCATTCGAAAGATAATTTAGAGGGATACGTTGGTATCGAAAATAAAATATTGAAGTGTTGCAATCACAAATATAATCTAATTTCAATATCGAGCTCCTCAAAAGCAATAAAAAGGTGTGTATTTTTTTTCGAATTGCATAAGTCTTGTTTGGAGAATCAATTTGAATTGATTCCAAGGGCATATTTTAGAATAGATATCAGTATTGGGTTATAAAATATGCCCCGTAAAAATAATTCAACACCCATTAAGCCTTCAAAAGGCTCTACTATGACTCATGAAGATGAATAATTGCAACATGATCTATCAAAATTACAAGAGCAAGTGCAACAAATTTCACTCTCGCAAAGAGCAACAAAAAATGAAATGGAAGTTTTTAAGAAAGGCGTGGAAGCTAAGATGGATGGCGTGCAAGATAAGATGGATGGCGTGGAAGCTAAGATGGATGGCATGGAAGCTAGCATGGAAGCTAAGATGGAAAACATGAAGAATGATCTAAAAACAGACATTGAAGGTTTGACAAAGTTGATAAAAGAAATTTTTCCTAATGGTGAAAAGATAGTTGAAGAAGCTCATGATGAGAACAAAATCAATGTTAATCGTGATTTCATAAAATCTAATTTTGGCAGGAAGAACCACCATATTCCAAAAATGGATATGAGGAAGTTTGATGGAAAGGATCCTGTAACATGGATACTACAAATGGAGCAATATTTTGATCTCCATAACGTGCAAAACAAACAAAAGGTACACATTGCAACTTTACATTTAGAAAAAAATACATTTGTATGGTATCGATGGCTTTGCTCCCGTAAAAAAATTGTCACTTGGTCTATTTTTACGGAAGAAATGATAGCACATTATGAGGATACAAAGAGCAACACCTTCTTTATCCAATTGATAAATCTCAAACAAAAGGGTTTAGTGGGGCAACACATTGAGGAATTCCAAAAATTGAATATAAGGGTAACTGATATTCCAGAGGAACACAGGATCAATCTCTTCATAGGCACTTTAAAGGATAATATCCAACATGAAGTTCGTGTTTTGGAACCAGATTCATTGGAGAAGGCATTCAGGTTGGCAAGAAAAGTTGAATGCAAAATAATGGCGACAAGGAAGCCTACCACTCAATTCTATAAAGAAGGAAGTGTTGCTACGCCTATATTTCCACAACCTACAAGGTTGACACCACAACAATTGGAAGAAAAAAGAGCAAAAGGGCTTTGCTACAATTGTGATAGCAAATACACTAAAGGTCATAAGTGTGCTGAGAAGAAATTATTTTACATAGATTGTGAAGAGGAAGAAGAAAATGAACAAGAAGAGGATATACACCGTGAACTAGCCCTATAAGTGGAAGAAATGAATCCGACCATATCGTGTAATGCACTGGCAGGAATTACCACTCCTCAAACTCTCAAGATAGCAAGACAAATCAAGAAGAAAAAGGTAATAGTGTTGATTGATTCAGGTAGCACCCATAATTTTATTCATTGTAAGGTAGCCAAGGAATTAAATTGTTTCCTATACCAAGCACCAGAATGTCAAGTGATGGTTGCAAATGGAGGAACTATAAATTGCTCTGGGAAATGCCATAATATCAAGCTAACCATGGGGGAATATGTATTGACCAGTCCAATGCTTTCCATTCCTATGGGAGGTGCTGATGTTGTACTAGGAGTACAATGGTTACAATCTTTGGGGACGGTAGCTTTTAATTTTCAAGAACTTTTCTTGAAATTTTTTTCAGAAGGAAAGGAAGTCGAATTACGGGGTATTGAAGGAAAGCCGGGAAGGATAATAAGCTCTAATGTCATGACAAAGCTTCTAAAGAAAGAACAACGAGGCGTAATTGCACAATTATGCTCACTAGAAGTTCCGACATCAAAATCATCTATTTCTGCAGATCTCCAACAAGTCTTGGACAATCATGCCAAGGTGTTTGAAACTCCCAAAGGAATCCCACCTATTCGTGATCATGATCATGCTATTCATTTGATTCCAGGAAGTGTTCCTCCAAACATCAGGCCTTATAGATATCCTTACTTCCAAAAGAGCGAAATTGAACGTATGATTGCAGAAATGTTAGAGGCAGGTATAATTCAACCTAGTGAAAGTTCTTTCTCTACTCCCGTAGTATTGGTACACAAGAAGGATGGATCATGGCGAATGTGTCCGGATTATAGGGAGCTCAATAAGCTCACCATTAAAGATAAATTTCCCATTCCTGTGATTGATGAATTATTGGATGAATTACATGGAGCAATTTATTTTACCAAGTTGGATTTTCGTTCAGGATATCATCAAATTAGAATGAAGACTGAAGATATTCCAAAAACAACATTTCGAACTCATGAGGGTCATTATGAATTTTCGGTCATGCCTTTTGGCCTTACCAATGCACCTTCTACATTTCAAGGGTTGATGAATTCCATTTTCAAACCCTTCCTTAGAAAATTTGTGCTAGTATTTTTGATGATATACTAATCTACAGCAGGTCTTGGAAGGATCATGTTGAACATGTTGACAGGGTGCTCAAACTATTGCAGGAGAAACAATTATATGCAAAAACATCCAAATGTTTCTTTTGAGTACAAGAGGTGGAATATCTGGGTCATATTATATCTCACGAGGGTGTTAAAGTAGACCCTAACAAAATTAAAGCCATTAAGGAATGGAAAGTCCCCATGACCATAAAGCAGTTGCGAGGATTTCTCGGGTTAACAAGGTATTATCGCAAGTTTGTTAAGAATTATGGGAGAATAGCAGCACCTCTAACAACATTATTGAAGAAAGATGCATTTTCATGGACTCCCGAAGCAACTAAGGCCTTTGAACATCTTAAAGAGGCAATGTGCCTAGCACCGGTCTTAGCTACGCTAGACTTCACAAAAACCTTTATTGTGGAATGTGATGCCTCAGGAAATGGAATTGGTGCAGTTTTAATGCAGGAAGGAAGACCCATTTCTTTTGAAAGTCGTCCAATCAAAGGAAATTATTTACATAAACCTATTTATGAGAAGGAAATGTTAGCAATACTGCATGCACTAAAGAAATGGCGAACTTACCTAATGGGAAGACACTTCAAGGTAAAAATCGATCATGATAGTCTTAAACACTTTTTGGAACAAAGACTATCGTCAGAAGAGCAGCAAAAATGGGTCACAAAGATGTTGGGTTATGACTTTGAAATAATCTACAAAAAAGGAAAGCTTAATGTTGTTGCAGATGCACTCTCAAGAAAGAATGAAGAGGTGGAAGCATTGCTTTGTGCTATTTCTATTATCCAACCAGATTGGATAACTGAAGCAAGAGATGAATGGAAGAAGGACAAAGATGTATGGACACTCATTCAAAAGTTGCAGCAAGATCCTAGTACATCCGATACATTTAGTTGGAAAAATGATTCCTTATGGTACAAAGATCGCTTATATCTTTGTAAGAATTCCCAACTAAAACAAAAGATTCTTCTGGAATTGCACACTTCTCCTTTAGGAGGACACTCAGGATCTTTAAAAACTTACCACAGGGTGAAGAAAGAATTTTTTTGGGATGGCCTTAAATCCGATATTCAAAAGTTTGTGGCGGAATGTTTGGTTTGCCAACATAATAAAGTGGAGACAATTAAGACCCCGGGACTTCTACAACCTTTATCCATTCCAAGTCAACGTTGGGAGGAGATTTCAATGGATTTTATCACAGGTTTACCTAAGTCCGAAGGAAAGAATGTCATCATGGTGGTAGTTGATAGACTTACCAAGTATGCACACTTTTGTGCATTATCTCGTCCAAATAAAGCAAGTATAGTTGTTACTACATTTATGGATAGAATTCAAAAGCTACATGGAAGCCCAAGGTTTATTGTGAGCGACAGAGATCCCATTTTTACTGGAAATTTTTGGACGGAGTTATTTTCTTGTTTGGGTACTCAATTAGCTCATAGCTCATCTTATCATCCTCAATCTGATGGTCAAACTGAGATCGTAAATAAATGTTTGGAAGGATATCTTCGTTGTTTGGTATCTGATAAAAAAACACAATGGGTCAAGTGGTTACCTCTTGCTGAATGGTGGTATAACACTTCCTTCCATACTGCAACAAAAATGACCCCATTTATGGCACTTTATGGATATCATCCACCATCAATCACATCATCTTTAAGGGAAAATTCGAAGGTTCAAGCAGTGGAAGATCACATCGAGCATCAGCAAGAAGTTCTCCAACTCTTAAAGGATAACCTGAATTTGGCACGAAATCGAATGAAACAACAGGCAGATCAACATCGCAGCGAGAGAAGTTTTGATGTAGGAGATTGGGTATTTTTACGGCTACAACCATATAAACAAATGTCCCTCAAGAAAGCTAAGAAGGATAATAAATTATCGCCAAAGTACTATGGTTCTTACAAGGTGTTGCAAAAGATTGGTACTATGGCATACAAATTGGAGCTTCCTACTTCTTCGCGAGTACATCCAGTTTTCCATGTTTCATGCTTAAAGAAGGTTATAGGTGAAAATCTTCCAGCTCAAACAATATTGCCAGAACTTGATGAGGAAGGAAAAATCATATTGGAACCTGAAGTGGTCATGGAAACAAGAACTCGACAGCTACGGAATCGATCAATTTCAGAGTATCTCATCAAGTGGAAGAACTTACCCACCGAAGATTCTACATGGGAGGATGAGAATTTTATGCAAAAGCACCCAGAGCTACTCAAGCATTGAGGACAACACTTTTTTGAAGGAGAGGGGCATGTTAGGTCCCTATATTACTAGTATAGTCCCTTATTGTTATTAGTGTAACCTCCTTATTGTTATTATTGTACCTTGTAACCCCCATTTTGTTATTATTGTGCCCTTAAATTATTATTGTTAGGTCGGCTAGGATTACATTGTGGCCCACTAGGATTACATTATGGCCACATGGACTCCTATATATAGAAAGGAGGTTTTGTAAATTGTATCATCCAAGAATTGTTCATTTATGTAATGTATTGGAGGTTGCCCCATCGAAGTGGCTCATTTATAAGGCATTGATATCTCTTTTCTTCTCTTTTTAGAGCTGGTTACACAACATTAATTTTCTTCTTGAAACCTGTCAAACAATAACAATGGCTATAGAAACAAAGGTTAGCTACAGAATTACACGAATTCTGTAGCTAATTACAAAAATTCATCTAAATAATAAGAAACATTACAATATAAAATAGAGATCATCTAAATTCCTTCTCAGATAGAAATGTGGAAATTATCACTGATTGATTTTATGGATTTTGTGAAAAAGGAAGAAAAGATGGTGGAAAAAGATGTCAAAATAGGAACAGTCTTGAGGTTCAACATACCCGCACTAAGAGACCATTGGATGTCCTCATGAAATTTCAAAAATTGTGAGCCTTCATATTTTACTGCGTCTGTTCTAATACCTCTTCCAGTACATCCAACTTTCTCTTCTTTCCTTTCTTTGAGGTGATTGCAATTCTTGGTTTCTTCATGAGGAGTTTGTACTTCAAATTGATGATTTTTTTTGTTCGGGTAGCCATTCCTTTTCTTCAATTTCTTATTCATTTTATACCATAGCCCCAAATGTAAAATAGTATTTCCATTGATGACCTTTTCTAAGTGGTTTTGTTCCTTCAGAGATTAATTTTATTGGTTGATGTGCATGTTCAATATCTCTAGTTCATAGATTTCTTGCTTGAAAGACTTTACTAGAGTTTCTTGTGGATTGGTAGGTTGCTCTTCAACACTTAACTTTTCCTTCTGCTTGGGCTGTGTATAGGAGAGGCAGTAACAGGTGATGGTACTCAGGGCTCTTCATCTAAATCAACAAACTCTGCTTCCTATGGAGATGTTTTCTTCAAAGGTTTACGAAGTCTAGAACTTATCCTTGGCTGTGGAGGGAATAATATTTTTGAGTTTATAACTTTCCCTTTTCTTTTACATTACCTTTATTTTTGTGACCAATTAGTTTCTTATTCCTCAGTAATTCTACAATGGTGATTTATTATTCTTCTTGTTGTGTTTGAGGTGAGGATATGTCTTCAATGCAGGTATCAACCTTTATTATTATGATTCTTTTTTTCTTATTATCCTTAGGATGTTCTTGTGCTTCTTCTTGAAAATGATTCCTAATCAGGAAAATTTCCTAGGAGTCTCCTATACTTTTTAAATTAAATTCAATGAGTATCTTTATCTGTCCATGATGCTACATGATATTGTCTATGGATTAAATTCTTTCTGCATAGTTCTTGACATTTTCTTTAAGTTGTTCAATAAGAAGTATGGGAGGTTTATTTCTCCATCTTCTAGGAAATTCATTAACAGTCTGGCATGGTAGACAAACATACAACCAAATATACCCTCGCAAGTAACAAATTTTTGAATAATTAACAACATGTTCCTCCATTTGTTTTTAAGTTCCCTACTGGGAATTCCCTTATTAAAAATAGTAGTGTCCATACCTGGATTTCTTAGAAAAATATTCCATTCTTCTCCATGAATTTCCCTGTTATTGAACCATATTTTATTGGTTTTCAGAAGTTCTGTGGCTTCTACTATGAAGGACTCTGTCACCAAAAACTTTATGTCCCCAATTTCTACCTTCGCCCCATCGAAGACACTTTTGAAGGATTTGGCGACCTCTTTGTGGAACACATAGAAATTTTCTATGAACTGGAGCCACTGTACCTTCTATATAATTTCCTTAATCTGCAGATATAATTCCATGAATTTTCCTTCCACAGGCTCAGTTCTTACTATTAAACCCATGTCTCTATTGTAAGGAATTTTTTCCTTCAAGATTGTTACACTTCGACCAGGTAAATTGAGGGTTTGGCTCTGAGTTAAGAATGTGGAGAGGAGATTGTAGAGACGTGTAGGTAAATAGGTAATCAGGCGAGGGTTTAGGAATGTGAGTAATTGGGTTACAATATGAGATATGATCATTAATCATTATTGAATGAAATCGATCTTGATCATTAAGGGGATATGTGTTATGAAGGTAAATCCTCTCTACGGATAGAGATGATCCCTCTAGCCCTAGAGTGGTTCTAGTAAAAAATGGACAAAATAGAGTGTAGGTTTATAATTAATGAATGAAATAGATGAGGTAGATCAACCTACTTGGAGTCCAACGTTGTTGTCGTGGCTATTGTAGTGGTGCCCTGTCGATTCTTGTCTCGGTGAGTCACGATCCTTTTGTAGTGATGCGTGGATACTTGCACAAGATCAACACACAAGAGAAACATATGAAACAACAATCTCATTCATAACTACTAACCAATCAAGGAGGGTTAAGCATATTGCATAAAATAAGACACATCAACACAAAATAGGAACCAGACAATAGTTATACATATGTATTAATAGAAGAAAGAGTTACAACCAAGCCTTAACGTCGCAGCCTCCTTTAGTAGGGTTCAATTGAAGCATGTCTTGAAAAATTTCAGGGAATTCAGACAGGATGAAGGTAGAAGCCTAAGCTTTCTCAATAAGGGACTCTTCCGTTATATCTTGAATAGAAATCTCTCCAATGTTTCTGCTATAATATCTTTAGTTCAGCTAGATCATCAATGGAGGATGGCTATATTTATAGAGGGAGAGGAGGAGGTTGGGATTCCTACTATGGTGGAAGGGAGGCCTTATCCCATGGGAGGTGTCCCCAAAAGGTTTAAACAAGAGGCCAAAGGAGGAAGGCCGTGGGTATTAAGTCGAACCACTCCCTATGACTCATCCACGGAGTTGTTATGATTGAAAATTCACCTCTATTTTTAAAAAAAATTCCATAAACAGATTGGTGTGGGTAGCTAACTGAGACAAAGTGCTATCTGGCACAGGGACCAGTGTTAATCTACCTCATCGGCACGAGGGCATAACGGACTACCAGTGCCAAGGAAAAAACAGGTGTTTCTAATGGTCTGTTTAGGAAATGGTCAACAGAAGGAATGTTATACTCATGGAAAGGGATGCAAATGATGGTATTTGCAAGGCATGACACTTTATTTTGATCACAGAAATGAGCCTGCAATGGGTGGGGTGGGGATTGTAGGGATAGTGACAAAATGTTGTGTAACAGATGCCCCCTAAAGCATGAAGTCTGATAGAGAAGAAGGGGTGAAATGCTTTGTGAGAACGCGTTCGAACCAAACACCACTGTCAGAAGACCTGCAATTACAAGTACAACAGATATCTTTGACACATGAACATGTGGCATGGGTGCAACCATATATAATAGAGTACATATAAACTAAGATCCATGGCATGGATGAAACCATCTAGCAGTAAGGATCAAAAAATAGACTCAGGTATGGTTGCAACCATCCAATCAAAAGAGTCATGTAATAAAGCCATGATAAATCATAATATCCCACAACCTGGATCTTATCAAACAAAATCGAGGGTCTTGTGCTCCATCTCGACCTGAACAAGTACAAATTAAAACATGTGAATATGTGAGCTGAAGTCGAACATGCAAGAAAATCACCTGATTACCAGCCAATGTTGAAAGATGTTAACAAGCGTGAGAGAAACCACCAATAATGACAATGGTTCTCAAGGTAAAATAGTTACAATCCACGGAATGTGAACAGTAAGCTGGCATCGAACACCCACAGAATCACTCAATCGAAGGCCAATGATGTGGACCTATCGTCGAATGCAAAGAACCTACCATTGAGGCATGTAGGCTCCAAGGTACCAATAGGGAGTCTCTAGACCAACTTCCTAGGTAACGAGCTGAAGTAGACAAGAAGTGATCTGGTCGAAGGAGGACCATAATGTTTCCCACATCATTGACATGAGACAGAGGAACATGATGATAGTGAATTAGGTCTAATAGAGAATCAGAGGGAGGTTGAAAACTGCAGAGGCAAAATTCTCTTGAACATATCAGCGACACGACTCTGGATTTGGCAGTATTTGACATCAAGGGATAAGAGGTCATGATGACGTGGCAAAGAGAAGATGAGAGGTCAAAATAAAATACCCAAATCCATGGAGGCAAAAATGACGAAATGAGATGTCCCCAACCCAACACGAATGCAGACGAGTGTCATGTTCAAGAGCGACATACTGCCAACACGACTAAAGACTAGTTCCATTTTCCCCCACCATTTCTGGTGAGTACCCCAATTTTTTTTTTTTTTTAAACAAGCTTGAAGGAGATAGCGTATGCTTGTGCTATAAATTTTTCCTTCGGAAAAATACATCCTAGTACATTTTACAATCCCTAGGAAGGAGGAACTTGATGAACGTCATGGTGACGATGTCCGATGTTATCAGAATTTAACGAGTCTAACAAAGGAATAATTTGATGTCTTTTCATGTTTAGAGAGTTTGAAAAGAAGCAAAAAAGAAACCTCCAGCATGTCCCTTTTCTTAAATAGTCTCTCAAATCTAAAAAGGTAGAAAATAATATTTGAAAGAACCTCTTAGTCGCGATAGGCTAAGGTATTCCTTTTTCGTAAATAATCTATCCCAGCCCGAAAAAGCAGTAAACGTATACTAGGTAGATATCGTTTCACAGCCATTTAACAAGTTCAAAACGACAAGAGTCTCGGAAATATTTTCAGTTTTAGAGAGTCAAAAAAGAGCTAAAAGATGACTCCAGTACTAAATTTTTCGTGTTTTTAGTGACTATCGCATTAAAGACCTGTCGCTGCACAATAAACAAATGTAAAAACCATTTCTCGAAATAACAGAATGTAATAAACAAAAAACATGTCTTAAAACCTAATTAGGGTTCTGAAAAGTTATAAAATGCTAGAAATGGTAAAAAAAAATTACTTTTCACTTTTACCTCTTGTGGAGCAATAGTGACCCATTTTACATTGTGAATTTGCGGCGATGATAGTGGGCAATCTAGCAGATCAATCTCGAATCGATCAGTTCCAGGTAAGAGCTGACATCCTTCCCCACATTTTAAGCATTCTTTAATTACCTACAAACTTTAGTTTTGATTTCTGAAGGGGAAACCGTGAAAATTAGGGTACGACGGTCGATGCAGGTTTCAGGCACGAACTCGACCCAACTGCTCAATTTTCTGAATTGGGGCGCACCCATTGGCGCGAATTTTTCTAAAATAGTCATGCCAACCACATAGACCTCGTAAAATCCTTTCAATGTAAGAAAGCAAGGCTAAATTTCACAAATTTCAGCTTTGGATTTGGCTAATAATGTCCATATGAACATGTTTGCAAGTGAAAGAGTGACAAAATGGTGATCGAGTGGAAGGAACGGGAACACAATGAAGAGGATGAACTTGCCATGGGAAATGTGAGATGCATGGAAGCTCTCAGAGACTGTGGACTGAAAACGTTTTTCATGACACCGTGTCTTAGAGCTCAACCATAGCTGTTGCAATATTTGATCAGTATCTGGGATGAGGATCAGGAAAAATTCATTCTTTGATATCAGGAGCTCGAGATATATGTTTCTGATTTCTATTTCATAACAGGACTATAGTGGAGTGGGGTAGCACCAATATTGACCGGCACCCGACCCACCATGGAGAGCATGGGCATGGTAATTGACAGGGTATGCCCAGGAGCACGGAAAGGATCAAAAAGTAGGAAGGTGGACATCCAGACTATCCCGGATCTAACACTAAGGGTAGTGCTACACACGATCACATGAGCTACGGGAGCAAAAGCATCGCACAAACGAAAAAAAAACAACTACTTCTTGCTGTAGACTGCTTGTCACCGACCATCTTCAATTAGGCAGAGGCTGTGACAATCAATATAAAACGTCAGTTGAAAAAATGAAAGAAGACCAAATTGAAGCAATTTGGTTATTTATCTATCTTGGTATCATTCTTCCTGGAATGACTACCAATCTTTCAGCATTAGGAGGTGATAGTCCCGACACCACCAGCACTGAAACCACGGATGGCCCAATGGGCATCTCTAATGCCAAGGTCGGGGGGTGGTCAGCACATGTCCTGGAGACCAGAGTTCTTTGATTGGCTCCGCCGACAGTTGATTTTCGTGGGGGACTGGCGCTACTTTGGCACAAATTTCATTGGTGATCCGGACCTCTCACTCCCGGAAGGAGAGGATTGGGATGAAGCACTTGGTAAGACTCATTTTTTCAATTTTCATGAGTATTATGATTTTTTGGTATGTAGGTTCAGCCACTTTATCCATGCATTTGCAGATGTAGGCCCAAAGAGACCTACAGGGATGTCTCCGATAATGAGGTGAATACCTCACGATTTTGACGTTGCCCCTCATGGTGAGGAGGAGGAGATCATGCACAACTTGGATGGAATTACCCGTGGGGTCCCAGACTATGTGCGATTTAATGATGTTCCTTGTGCATATCAGATACATATTGTAGGGGTGTTCATCGCTTACTGAGGCAGCTTGTTTGGACAGTGACATGCTATCATGATCATCATGCCGATTAGACACCTAGGCTTTTATTTCTACATTTTGTTGAGAGACATGATGTCTCAGGATGTAACAGAAACATGCTTATTTTTTGAAACTTATGGTGCACACTGATGAAAACATTCAATATATATATATATATATATATATATATATATATATATATACATACACACACACACACACACACACACACACACACACACACACACACACATATATATATATATATATATTTTTTTTTTTTTTCCTACATGGATATTTTACATGTGATGATGATTTTACAAATTACACAAATGCCTATCTAATAAAATGTTAGCCATTGCATCAGTTAATGCATTCATTTTCTTGGAATATGTTGATATGTGATATAATCAAAATGTCTTTCCAGCAAATGAACATGTAAATACAATCTTAAAATATGAGGGTTTCTAACTGAATAATGCCCATTAAGCTGAAGAACAACAAGCTGTGAGTCTAGGTTTACAACCAATGCACTAATGTTGAGGGCAAATGCCTTGGTTAAGAGTTCAATGACAACAATATATTCAGTGACATTGTTTGTAGTTCGTCCTAGAAAAATACCTTGCAGGTCTATCAACTCAACAGCAGGATCATAAATCACTACGGGAAGCACCATCCGTGAAATTGAAATAAGGGGTAATAGACATCTGCACAATAAGAAATGACCCAATAAGCAGGAAAACACTCACAAGACACACCAAGCCAAAAAATGTACAAAAATGAAAAAAACACCCATGTACACAAAACATGCACAAATGACTCATGCATAATACTTCTTGAGATACAACCCATTTTTGGGTTGATCTAAAGGATGACCTTTGTAATTAATGAGCTCATAGGCCCCATTTTTCAAAACATGTTTAATGATGTAAAGCCCATGCCACATGGGTTGAAATTTGCCGGCCCCCGGCTTATCATGAGTTTGGTCGTATAGGAGGACAAGGTCTCATTCTACAAAGGAGAGAGGGGAAATTGACTGGTCAAAATGGGCTTTGACCCGATTTTTCTGTGCCTCAATGACCAAAGCAGCAAAGTGGCGAGTTTCATCCAGCTTTTATAAGTAGAGAAGACACTCTTCTTCAAGTGAAGTGTTGGGCAGTAATTCAATAGCTAATTTGAGCGAAGGTATTTCACATTCAATTGGAAGGGTAGCTTCCAGACTGTAAACAAGCTAGAATGGAGTGAATCTAGTCACATCCTTGACTAAGGTGTGGTATGCCCATAGATTTGAAAATAACATGAGATTCCAATTGGATTTGTGGATCCCAATCGTACGTTGAAGCATAGTGACTAGAAATTTGTTCACAACTTCAACCTGGCCATTTTCCTGAGGATAGTACAGCATTGAGCTGTCGTGACGCAAGCCTAACCTGGAATTCAACTCTGCCACCATATAATGCCGAAAATGGGAACCATGATCAGTAACGATGGTTTGAGGGACACCAAACCTAGAAATTATGTGATTGAATATGAACTGATTGGCTGTCTTACCATCGACAGCAAGTGTAGGCATTGCTTCGGCCCATTTGGTGAAGCAGTCAATGGCTACAATAATATAAGCATTATCCCTGGCCGAGTGAGGGTTACACATCATAAAATCGATGCCCCACTTCACAAAGGGACCAACGGTAATGACAGGGTGAAGATGTGCAGGCGGCGCTCGCACCTTGCGCTGATAGATATAGAAATCATGACATGTACGGACAACAACAATGCAGTCCTTGAAGATAGAGGTCCAAAAATACCCAACATGAAGAATCTTCTATGCAGTGGCATAACCAGACATGTGACTACCATAGGCACCACTATGGAAATCATTCAAAACTTTCTCAGCTTCCTTGAGCGTGAAACACCGATGGAGAATGAAATCTGCTCCGATGCGGTAAAGTGTATCTCCGACTATACGATAAGGTTGCGATTAATGACGGATGCGCCGACGAGTGTATAAATATATACGATGATATCACCATACCAAGGATTGAGGGTGCTAATCATAAAAAGCGTGTCGTCTAGAATGCATTCTTCAGAACCAGATGGAGCAAAGTCAGAGGGAAGGGAATAGATCAAATCAACAAAGAATAATGACTTATTTAACTTGGCTGTAGTAAACTCCAAATCGAACTCTTGGAGGATGACAATCCACTTTGAGTATTTTCCCCCCAGCAATTTCCGAGAAAATATTTAGGTCATGGGGTTGCATTCAGAAATCTCAGTCACAGTACGCAACAAAATATAATCACGAAAACGTTGAACTTCTTGAACCGCAACTAATGCTAACTTCTCGACATGGGCATAGCGCATTTCAGTATCGAGAAGGTTGCAAGAGAGGTAGTAGATAACATTCTCGTCACCGTCATCATCGTATTGTACCAAAAGCATGGGAATCGTGTTGAAGGAAGTGCCTAAATAGAGGGAAAAATCGCGATGATAATTGGGAGAACATAACAAAGGAGTGTTGATGAGAAACATATTTAGTGCGTCAAAAGACTTTCAAGCAATCTCATCCTAGAGGAATGGGACACCCTGCTTTAGTAATCATGTAAATCCTTTAGCCACCTCGACATAGTTAGGTATAAAACGTCATAGAAAATTAGCCTTCCCCTGCAGACTCTGGAACTGATATAGTGAAGATGGAGAGGGAAGTTTAACAATAGCTTCGAATTTGAGCAGATCAAGGCGAATCCCATCTTTGGACATGATAAACCCTAAGAGTCTACTAGAATCGACGTAGAAGAAGCATTTTTGCAGATTTAACCAGATGTTGTAGCGTCGGCAATGAAGAAAAATATGACGAAGATGGTCAGGATGGTCCTTACGCTTAGCTGAATGAGCAAGAAGGTCATCCAGATAAGGCTGAACAATGTGATTAATATTGTGAAAAGCATATGACATCGCTCGCTGAAATGTGGCCCCAACATTTTTCAAGCTGAAAGTAAGCTTCTTATATGCGAAAGTACCCCAGGGACAGATGAAGGTCATCTTATGTTGATCAGTTAGGAGAATGTTAATCTAGTTATATCTAGAAAATCCATCCATGAGGGAAAATATATCACTCCCAGCACAATCATCAATGATTTAATCGATAAAGGGAGTAGGATAATTATCCTTAGGACAAGACCGATTGATGTCATGATAAGAAACACAGACGCAAATGGTACCTTGTTTCTTATCTACAGGAACAATGTTGGACACCCATTCTGTCAAGGGAATCGAGTAAATGAAACCAGCATTGAGAAGTTTTTCAACTTCACTTTTAATCGCGACAGACTTTCGAGGGTGCACAAAATGATGGCGCTGATGAATAGGCTTTGAACCGGAGTAGGTAGGAATCTCATGCACCACTATACGAGGATATATGCCAGGAATTTCTTCATATGACCATGCAAAGACGTCGCGGAACTCACGAAAAAGGCTAGTATAAAATTGAACTTCATCTGAAGAACAAGTGACCTAGAGATGGATGTTCTCAAAGATTCCCAGTTTGACGGAAATGTCAATAGGCATCATTTGTGTAATGTTACTCAAGTTACCCTCTGTAAAAAATTCATGTGTCAGAATAGGAATTTGAAGTGGAGGAGAAGGAACCTAAGATGCAAACCGCTCAAGAAACGTAGACATGGCCCCAATGTCGGAATGAACAAGGAATGATGATGACCATCATCCCACGTTAAATCCTCGATAGACATAGTTTCCACGATGGCTTCATCGGAGAGAAATATCTCTTTCAAGGGTTTGAACGAATCCAAATTCCTGAGCCAAGGGAATTGAGAATAAGCATCGAGAGACATGCTCAAAGGAGCATGATCAGAAGGTGGAGGATCCAAAGCTGCAAGAAATTCACAATAGGCAATCTCAATCGGTCTTAATGGCATCGAATCTCCAAAAGAATCAACCTGTTCAGGCGAAGGGATGATCCATGGGTCATCAGACTGAGAGATCATATTGATCTGAACAATGTTAGGTGGATAAAGAGGAAAAATACCTATGAGGGCAAGATCTTGAAGAGACCCAGCCCAATGCTCTCGTAGGGAGTAGGAATCTTATCCACATATGGAACATTGTTCTTGGAAGAAGAATTGAAGAATGACAATTGATAAATAGTAACAATCTTTCCTTCGTGCGGGAATTTTTGGACACAAAAGAGAGTGGAGGGAACGCACAGCATGGCATGAGTCTAAATGCGACCGAGGAGAAGATTGTAATTGAGCTTGGCATCAACTACTTCTACCTCGACATTGACTGTCTTCCCTTTCAAGGTAATCCGTAAGCTAGTGATAACACCCAAAGGTTCTGATTCCCTTCCATCAAATTATTCCAAGAAATTTGGTGATGAATTCAAGGCTGGAGAAAAAATGGCTTTCTAGCAAGAAGATGACATGATGCATGCTGATGCACCTTCGTCCATAACTTCTCGATGAATATCGAGACCATTAATGACAACCTGTATAATGAGTGCAATTTGGTGCAGTAGTTGTGGAAAAAAATTCTCTAAATCAAAAGAAAGAAGGCTAGTATTAGCAAGATCAACCCCACAAATCACAGATAACAAAGCTTTCCGTTGAGACGGAAAACTCTGAAGTACTTCTAGAGTAGACATTGCAGACGGTGCCTAAGCCAAATCCTCAACAATACTGTAATGTTGAGTGGCACGAACATTTGGATTGTAATAAGACATGCAGAGTACACCTTTGGAAGGTGGCCGTACAATGGGCTCAGTACTGGGCCTTTCAATCTGAAGAGGGCCAGAAGAAGGTGGAGGAGGAGGACCATCAATGATCTCCTTCCCTACCGCCTGACACGATTTGGTATAATCCTTCGATCGAGTGGCAATAGAAATGAGCATAGAACCATTCATCATGAACACTTGAGAGCCAAATGGGGCAAAGGACTGAGGTTTCTCTACCATCTGGGTTTGCTGAGATGGAAAAGGCTCTTTAAGAATAGCTGTAGTTCCCTGGGTGCCTTTAAGAAATCTACTTACTTCGGCCTGTCGAGGACAGTCCTTGGTGTAGTGATCTTCGTCACATATCAAACAAGGGTACTTCGGCTTGTGCTGTGAACCATCATCAGCACAAGATTTGGACGAATCTAGTTTCGAGGTATCGACTTTTGCCTTACCTTTACCCTTCTTTTTCCCCTTGGAATTTTTGTCCGCTGGATTGGCCTGAACGACATTGACTTCCGAGGTTTTACTAGGATTTGTAGTGGGCTGAGAAGTAGCATCATTGGAAGAATTAGACTTTTGGTTCCCAGGATTTGAAGGAGAAGAATTTCGAGAAGTCTAAGACACGGACCCAATAATACTGTTGACGAATGGGGTTGCTGTTACTTTAGAAGTTCCAAGTCATGGGGCATCGGGAAAAATATCATACAGTGTGCCAGACTGAGAGTATACAATATCAAGGTACTGGGCACGAGCAATGGCTTGTTACTTGGTTAGAAATGCCCCCATAGCTATGTCTTTTGTGATCTGATTGACAAAGGAGGTGGTGAACCAATTAGTTAGAATCTGATCAAGAATATCAAAATTAATCAAGCGATGATGACATCTTGATTCATGAATATGATCCGAGATATGAGTAGCTCGGTTCTGTTTCAAGGATGTGAGGAGGTGTGTCTCGGTCTCGTAACAAAATAGTAACTGAAAATGTGTAAGGAGTGCCATGGCGAGAGATTTGAAGTCTTGAAAGATACTACGAGATAGCTCAATGTACCACTTTGTAGTGGCACCACTAAGAGTCTGTTGGAAAATATGGAGTTGGAAGGAATCGTCAACCCAAGAGTTAGAGGAACACCACAAGTGGTAAATCATAACATGTGCTTAGGGGTCTTCTCTGTACTTTCCCTCAAAATTAGGACAATCATTAGGAATCTTAGTCAAAACCAAAGGCCAATATGGGTTATGAAGAATTGGATCATTCGTTAACTTTGACACATCAGGAAGTTCCAAAGTAGCAAGAAATGGTAATTGAGGATAAAAGGCATTGAAGGTCTCTGATAAGGACCCATGTTAACATTCCACCCAGCCTATGAGAAATTCTACCCCCATATGTTTTGTCCTGGAGGATTCTGACCATAGGGGTTATAAGCCTAATAATTCTACTGATACTGGGGTTGAGGACCAGGATACTGATTTTGAGCATACCACTGAGGTCCTTGCTGAGCAACGTATGGATTCTATTACAGAATGTAAGCATGGCATTGAGGTTGATTATACACCAATTGAGATTGATTTTGAGGGTAATAAGTGAAACCTTGGGGTGCATTATATATCGGTTGATATTGACCTTGGGGGTAATAAGCACCTTGGGGTTGAGTAGGTGGACCCTGTTGATAAGTTTGAGAGGGTTTCTGAACAGGAGGACCCTGTCGAGTCAGATAAATGGGTTGAACCAGCTGTTGGGCAGGTTGAATAGGCTACTAAACAGATTGAACTGGATGTTGAATAGGTTTAACTGACTACTGAGCTGGATGAGCAGGCTGCCCCTATGGAATAGGTTGGCCTAGATAATGAGGGCCACCAGGCTGCCCTTGTGGAAGAGGTTGCCCCAATGGTGGAGATGGACTAGGTTGATCCTGATGACCAGGTTGACTTGGAGCAGGACTGTAGGTTTGTCCTTATTGCACAAAGTTTTTGCCATACTAAATGTATAACTAATGTTGTTGTACAAGAGGTTGTCCCTGTGGTGGATACATTGGCTCACCAGCTAGATACGACATTCTTAGTTGTGGCTAACCTGGAGGGTAGTAGGGTTGTCCTTGTTGGACCAAAGGTTGACCTTGCAAACCGTAAGGTTGTCCCTGAGGACCAAAGAATTGTCTCTGCTGGGCTGAAGGTTTTCCCTGTAAGGGTTGTCCTTGTAAGCCTGAGGTTTTTCCTTGTAACAAAGGTCCTTGATGAGTAACAGTCTGATGAGGATTTGCCGAAGGAAAATAGACAGCTTGATTAGGATCAACATGAAATGAATAGACGGGGTTGCGGACAACATCATAGTGATGAGGAGGATTAACAGGAACTTGGGGGGGCTGAAAACCCTGAGAGTTCTGTTGCTGAAAAACCAACAAATACTTTTCAAAATTAAGGCCACCAGGAATCATAGGGATATTCAAGGTCATACTAGAAGCAGACGAGGCCGCAGGAGATTGAGTATTCAGAGAAGGAGCATATCATCGGTTGATATCCAACATATGATCATCAAAAGTATAGGTAGAAACCAAAGGAGTATTCATAGCCATACCAGCAGGTGCAGTCTCTAGGGCACAAGCTTGTGATCTGCTCAGACCCTGATTAATAGTCCACGTGGGATTAAGAAAGATAGACCTGCGAGTATGAAAATATTCTGACGACTGTGTCATAACAATCGGTGTAGACGAAGCCACACAAACGTTAGGTTGGACTGGGACAGATGTAACAGTAACTGACGAACTCAATGTCGAAGGTGACAGTTCCAATGAAGGGAGGACTGAACTCCTAGGGGAGTTGATGTACTGGATTGTGCTATGGATGCAACACCAGACATAATCTGACTCAAAGTCCGATAATCGGGTGGAAGTGACACTGATTGAGGAGAAGGTTGAACAGAAAAATGTGTAATATCTTTAGGGAAAAGTTGATATTCTCCTCTAGAAATAGGAATCCTTCACTGCCGGCAAGACTCGAAGAATCTATATCTGATGAAGTCATAAGATCATCAAAGAGACGACTCGGACTCAGACGTATAGTAGCAGCTATAAATGTGATCCCGAAGTAAGAGGAGAAAATTCTTTCTCATCTCCAAAACCAGACCAGGCACCTAGAGGAGGCCAATTGAACTTAGCTGACTCTTCAAGAGGAGATCAACTAGCGAGAGGTAAAAAAATCAGGAAAATAGACTACGAAAACTCGAAAGAACTAGTGAACTGAGGGGTTTCATAATAAATGTTAGGAAAATAACTACCACTAGGTGGCAGTGAGGAAGATGACGGAATTGGTGGTTTCGCCACTATGACATTATTTCAACACGAGAAGGAAAATGAGATAGCCAAAGGAAGGCTTCAAGATCAGAGTCTAAGGAAAAACAAAAACAAGACAAGTAACAAAATTTTCACGGGCATGTAATCATGCGTAATTAATTTTACGACATTGAAACCAGACTTTGTTTTTTCATGTTTTAAGAGTCGAGAAACACACAAAAGATGAATCTAGTCACTTTCAATTTTAAACGAGCGTGAAAGGACAAGTGCTCAATGATCTCTTCTCTTCTTAAGGAGTCATGAAAAGATCGAAATGACTACTTAGATAATATAAGTAAGAGGGTGTACAAAGTTTCCGTGAACTGCCATATACACCTTGGTGATCAAATGAAAGAAAAATGACCAAGGACTTAACGTACGTGCAGGTAGTCTCTCGAAATGTTGTGTTCGATGTATCATGGTTACAGGGCGGCAGACTCAGCTTCTTACGGATAAAGGATTTGAACCTATAGGGTCTCCCTTTATATACTCAAAGGTACGGGGAGCACAAGTCCGTACTAACACTGTCTAAAGCCAGAAGGTGAATGACAACTACTAGGTTTTAAGACACCGGAACATGTCTCTAGCTTAGACCACTAAAATGTTTGTGTTAGGTTCCAATGTTCCCTTAGGTTGATTCAATTGATTTTATAGTTGATCTTGAATTAGTGTTTCAGTTTCAAGGCCCTACCGAATGTCGATCTCAAATTTCCTAAATGCAAAATATATGAAAATGAACACCATTTTCCATTCAATGAAAACTAATTAAGAGAAGGATAGAGATCTTTCAAACAATAGAAATCAATGAAATCGAATGAAGAAATCCGCTAATGTATCTAATACAATCAAGTGAAAAATGGAAAATCCTTTCCTAGTTAATCAGGCACTAGTTATGCAAAAGAACTTTACTTTTTCTATGCAAATGAAAGAGCGCAATTTTTTTATTTTTTCAATGAAATGAAGCACACAATGCACTAATTACACGAAAAAAAACAAACACTAGTTCGAGGATTGTGAATGTAAAGAGCTAAACCGACTGATTTGATGAAAGCAACAAAAACACAAAGATGCACTCAAACCAATGATGCACTCTTCCAAAAAAAGAGAAAGCTTTGAAATGACCCAAACGAGTAATGTAATCTATGCTCAGAGCAGCAAGAAGAAGAATCAAACGAAACTTAAAATTATCATTAAACCAAAACAAACGCTCAAAGGATCAAAAAGAACTTAAACACAACTGATATAAATATGAGACTGACAAGAATCAAGAAACTCGACTCCCAATCAGAAGGATCAATGAGCTGAGACACTCAGAAACCCTAAGGTCATAAACTACATTGATAAGTAAACAGACATACAACTGAGAAGATAAAGCTTATGACAGTAAAAAAAATCTCAAAAAAATAATTGCAAATCAAAAATCCACCTAGAGGCAAGCACAACAGACCAAAAAACTCAAAAGGAAGGTCAAACCAAAAACTACAGGATTCGGCGCGACTGTAAGGTGGTAATCCATGCCAAACAGGGGTAGGCGCTAGTGCAACACAAGCAACATGTGCGAATCGGTGTGACTGTTCAACCAAAAAATGTGCCAAGTCGGATATCTATGGGAGAATGAGAAATCCAATGAGCAGAGGTCAATATTGACACT
This sequence comes from Pinus albicaulis, assembly GCA_034641835.2. NCBI lineage: Eukaryota > Viridiplantae > Streptophyta > Pinopsida > Pinales > Pinaceae > Pinus > Pinus albicaulis. The sequence continues at coordinate 1,412,397,082 of CM076584.1, read as the reverse complement.
CTGGAGCTGAAAAAGAGGACTCTAAACAAGAAAACAAACCAGAAATATAGACAAGAGAGAAAACGACTGAAGTCGACTTGACAAGGGAAAAAAGAAAAACTCACACTGATCCCCAGTGGAGTTGCCAATTTTTTATGAAAGTAAATCCTCTCTACGGATAGAGACAATCCCTTTAGCCCTAGAGTGGGTCTAGTAACAAAAGGAAAAACTAGAGTGTAGGTTCCTAATTAATGAATGAAATATACGAGGTAGATCAACCTACTTGGAGTCCAACGCTGTCATCGTGGCTATTGTATTGGTGGCCTCTCGATTCTTGTCTTAGCGAGTCATGATCCTTTCGCAGTGATGCATGGATACCTGCACAATATCAAAAAACAAGAGCAACATATGAAACAACAATCTCATTCATAACTACTAACCAGTCAAGGAGGGTTAAGCATATTGCATCAAATAAAACACATCAACGCAAAATGGGAACCAGACAATAGTTATACATATGTATTAATAGAAGAAAGAGTTACAACCAAGCCTTGACGTCGTAGCCTCCTTTAGTGGGGTTCAGTTGAAGCGTGTCTTGACTAATGTTATGGAATTTGGAGGAGATGAAGGAACAAGCCTAAGATTTCTCAACAAGGGACTCTTCCGTTCTATCTTGATTAGAAATCTCTCCAGCGTTTCTGCTATAATATCTTCAGTTCATCTAGCTCATCAATGGAGGATGGATATATTTATAGAGGGAGAGGAGGAGGTTTGGATTCCTATTATGGTGGAAGGGAGGCCTTATCCCATGGGGGGTTTCCCCAAAAGGTGGAAAGAAGAGGCCAAAGGAGGAAGGCCGTGGTTATTCAGTCGAACCATTCCCTATGACTTGTCCACGAAGTTGTTATGATCGAAACTTCACCTCTATTTTTAAAAAAAAATCCATAAAAATATTGGCACGGGTAGCTAACTGAGACAGAGTGCCAACTGGCGCGAGGGCTAGTGTTAATCTACCTCATTGGCGTAAGGGCATAACGGGCTACCAGTGCCAAGGAAAAAACATGTGTTTCTAATGGTCTGTTCAGGAAATGGTCAACAGAAGGAATGTTATACTCATGGCAAGGGATGCAATGATGGTATTTGTAAGGCATGACACTTTATTTTGATCACAAAAATGAGCCTCCAATGTGTGGGATGGGCATTGCAAGGACAGTGACAAAATGTTGTGTAACAATATGATACAGATGAAGTGGTGAATTATGGATTTGTGGTGTGAACTGAGTACAATCAGTTTAATGATGACAATTTGAGGTGGAAACATATGATCATCTAATTTATATACATTAATGTTTTTGAACCTTATTATTTAAACAAATTTTGTAACATACCTTGGAATTAACATTTGTTGTTCTTATTTCTGTCTTGATTCCTCAGGTGTATTTTCAGTATGATCTTCAATGGGGTCTTCATTTGCTTCTTTTCAATATGTCCTGCTTCAATAGGCTGCACAAGTGTATCAAAGCTGCAGAATGTGATGAAAACTACAGATTATTCTGAGAGCTACAAAAATGTAGCAATTCTGTAGCTAATCCTTTATTTCTTCTGAAAAATAAATGGAACAAAGAATTTGGGATTTTTAGAATGGGAGAAAATATAAGATTTAAGAAATGAGCTCTAATTTTCACCTTGTATTTTCTGTATAAGGATGCCAATCATTGATTCGTTTCCATAATTATACAATTTATTTATTTTCTTATATATATATATATGAAAAAGTAAAAATAAGACTATGTTGGGGAAGAAGAAGGATTCTTCTTCACCAGCTTCATATCAACATTGTCTTGGAAAATTTTGATAAATTCCTCCTTTGTAATTGGTTTATGATAGACCTTTAGTCGATGCCCATTCAGAAGAAGAGGTACCTTTTATTCATCAATTGTCCTTATCTTGAATGCTCCATTGTCAAATAATTTTTCGATCTCATAAGGCCCAAACCAATGAGTCTGAAAATTGCCTTGGAAGTCTTTGAAATTTGAATCAAATAAAAGTGTCCAATCTCCTGCTTGAAATTTTCTTTCTTTTATGTATTTATCATGCCATATGGACCTTTGTTGTTGAAATAGGCTAGTATTTTGAATTGCATATTTCTTGATCTCATTAAGCTCTTTGATTTGCTCCATTCTATGCTTTTGGGCTTCTGACAAATCAAGTCCCAATATAACTGTTATTTTGAAGGTTTTGATATGGAATTCAATTTGAAACAAGACTTGCTTCCCATAAAAAATTTCATAGGGAGTACGTCCTGTTGTATTCCTCCATGTAGTTTGGTAGGCCCATAAATCTTTAGGAAGACTTTCTTCCCAATCCTTCCTATGTAGATGTACAATCTTTGCGAGGATTGCTTCGATCACTTTATTGGTGGACTCCACTTTTCCATTTTCCTGTGGATGATATGGAGTAGACTTTATATGTTTGATCTTATATTCCTCCACAATATTTTTCACCATCTTGGATGTAAACTGAGCTCTCTGATTTGTCACAATTTCCCTTGGGACAACAAAATGAGTGAAAATATGCTAAAAAGGAAATGAAACTACATCATTTTCATTAGCAAAAGAAAGTGCTTTACCCTCTACCCATTTAGTGTCATAATCAGTGCAAACCAGAACATACCTCTTTTGTTTTGATGGTGGAATGATTGGTCCAAAAAAATACAAAGCCCATTTTTCAAAGGGTTTGATGAGTACCTGAGGTTGTAAGGGAATTTCATCTGTAGGAATAGTTTTTCCCATTCTCTAACGAATGTCACACCTTTTGACTGTAATATTCCAAATTAGGAAAAGCAGAAATATTGAGCATAAGACTGGAATGTAAAACAAATATCAATACAAACACATGAGAAAATTATGGATCCATTATATTATGTATCACAGTATCAAATAAGTACAATATGTTGAGGAACAAATCCCTCAAACTAGGCAAAGAAGTCTCCAATGCCCAAATACACTAAAACCTGAAATGTTGCTGCTATACAAAATGCCAGAGTACATGACAACGCAATCCCAGTGAGGGTTACTGTAGCTGGAGAATGGAAACAAGTAGATCTACTGATATGATGCTCAAAAGGTGCTGAGAATATAGAACTAGACTCTCAAGCACAATCCCAAGACAACTCGGAAAGGGTTTCTTGAAATATAAAAGATGAAAAAAGTGCAGACTGCAACTCTATGGCTGAATAATGTTATATCACTGGAGCACTGTTGGAATATAGCTGATATGAAAAGAAAATGGCTATAAATTCGCCTCTCTAGCTTTCCGGGTGAAGGGTTGCCCCCCTCACTAGGAAACTAGCTCACAAACTAGGTTTCTCAACATTCCACTGCACTACCCTGCAAAATAACGCAGTTCCTGAAGGAGACTGCATTGTGGTTGAAGGTAGCTACTTGGCCCAATGCTGAATGCTAGAAATTAAGCTCAGAATACCTCTCCTGAGTGAGCACTCGAAGTCCCCCGAGGAAGAGTGTGGTATTTCCGCCTGGAAACACCCTTGTACTAAACATTACAACAAACTCCGTTAAATAGCCGAAGCATGCAAGAAGTCATAATACCAAAACATAAAAAATATTTTGAATGCTCTCCATGGCTGCCATCCCCTTCTTTATATTCTTGGTGAGCTTCCTCACCCCTCGCCCCACTCATTAAATATGCTACTTCCATGCAAAGACTCCTCCTCCAAAGCTGTGTTGTCCCCACTAGCTCCACTCTCTCCTATGGTGGCGTTGTTGATTTGGTCAACCTTGACCCATTATACATGCATTGACCCCATTCACACCAAGGGTTGCTTTATTTCAGCTAGGTAAACTGATCCACATTCATACTAGAAGTGGTTTTATTCCTACTAAAGAGATTTAAGGGTCTATTTACCCACTTATTCATCTAAGTTATGAAATAGAAGCAACATATGATATTCCAACTAGCTAAAAGATAATTGGGAATATTATAGTCCTCCCCTCCCAAATTTTGATTGTCCTCAAGCAACAATAAATAAGGATGCTACAAAACATTCTCTCCTTCCCAAGTGGAATCTACCGATCTGTGGGTGATAATTGGTACTTGGTGTTAACTCAGTACCCACTAACTGAAAAATATCCTGCCAAAAACCACCCATGAAGTGGCTATCCCTATCACTGAATATCGTCTTTGGAAGACCATGGAGTCTAAAGACATCTCTAAAGAAGAGCTAGGCTACCTGTGAAGCAATATATCATGCAGAAATAACAAAGAAATGTGAATACTTTATTAGTTGATCAACAACTACAAAGATACAATCCTTATCCTGAACTGTAGGTAGACCGATGATGAAGTTCATGGAAATACTCTCCTATTTTCCTTCCAGAATAGGGAGTAGCTGAAAAAATCCTACAAGATGGTTGTGTTCTCCTTTGCTCTGCTGGAAAACTATGCACTCCTTGATGTGTTGGAGCACATCCTCCTCGAGACCCTTCCATGATAATCTCTCCCGAATGGCTCAGTATGTCTTTGTCAATCCTTGATGTCCGGAAAGTGGTGAATCATGTGATGCCTACAAAATATTCTTCTTGATTCTAGAATATCTAGTCAAGAATATCTGGTCTTGGTAATATATGACCTCATCCATCACTCTAAACCTGTCATCAGTCACCTGACCATCTAGGATTTCACATGCAAAATGGTCTTTGAAATACTCCACTAACAGTTGGGCCTTCCAATCTATATCCATACTCCTCAAAGACAGCTCTACTGGCCTCCAAGACAGAGCATCTGCCACTACATTGCTCTTCCCCTTGACATATTTAATGTCAAAGTCATATGCTCGGATCTTTCTCACCCGTTTTGTTGCCTCTCCCGCAGTTGTTTCTACTCAAGAAGAAATCGAATACTATTGTGATCAGTCTTCACTCGGAATTTGTTACCCACCAAATATTGTCAGAACTTGGCTAAGGCATGCATGATATCCAACATATCCTTATCATATATAGAATACAATATCTCATGTGGAAGCAAATTCTAACTCTCAAAAGCTATGGGGTGTCCCTCTTGCATCAAAATTGCTCCAATGCCCTCTCTCAAAGCATCACATTTTAGCACAAAGGGTTGGGTGAAATCCGGTAAAACCAACACCAGGAAGCTACTCATAACCTCCTTGAGCCCATTAAATGCTCTCTACGTTGTGGCTATTCAACTAAAGGCTCCCTTCTTGGTCAAATCTATAAGTGATGCTGCTAGTTGAGAGAACCCTTTAACAAAGTTTCGGTAGTAGGTACAAATGCCTACAAACCCCCAAAGTTCTGTGAAATTCTTTGGTTCGTTTCAATCCCTCATAGCATGGATCTTCTCTTCATGAACTATCATTCCATCTACTCCAATGATGTGGCCCAAATAGAGCATCTCTGTGAGCCCAAACTCACACTTAGAGAGCTTAGCATAAAATTGTTGCTCCTCAAGAATGCATAACACTGCCTCAATATGTCGTAGATTCTCTTATCATGTGCGGCTATAAATAAGAATGTCATCAAAGAAGACCAATACAAACTTCCTCAATTGACCAGGAAAAATGTGCACTACAAGGAAAATACCTTCTAGTGGAGGTTATAAAGGGGGTTTTTAGTGTTATAAAATTGGCCAAAAATGTCAAAAAAACATTTGCTACAACATCCGTTTATGGTTACAGAGCTTTTGGAAGAGATTTTAACAGAAATTCAATACAACTAAAAAAAAAAGGGTGGTCGGAGGTTATTACGGATGTTTTTTAATCGGTGCACTACTCTGGATTTAATGCACTAGTGCATACATGAAGACGATGCCTCGGGGCTGCCTCAGTCGAATGAACGCATCGAGACGTTTAGGTGTATGAACGCACAGGGCGTAGTGTTGGTCATACAACACACGAGGCCATTCTAATTGGTCTTGGAATTTGTGTGGTGCCCATAGGTTGTATCAACGCACTGGTGCATATACCTTTATGATGCACCAGTGCACCGTATCACAGAAAGGCACCGACATTTATAATTGGTGTCAGTGTTCATGCGGTGCCCATGGATCGCACAAATCCACCGGTGCTTATAGATACATAAATGCCACGATATGCAGTATCACACAAATGCACCGATATTTATAACTGGTATCGGTATTTGTGTGGTGCCCATAGATCGTACAACGACACCGGTGCGTATAGACACATAAATGCAGTAGTCGACAGTTAGTGACATGCACCGGTTTTCATTTTGTTTTTTTTAGAAACATGGACCTGTGACAGTGCAATTATTGTGTTTATTTTAAATTCATTATTCATCGAAATTTGACACATCTTATAACAATATTCATATTAATTACATTTTTATTAATGCATTTCAATGTGCTGTTTGGATTAATTTGTTATATCATATCAGAATTATTGTGGTTTTTTTAAATTCATTATTCATCAAAAGTCAACACATATATATCTTATAACAATATTCATATGAATTAAATTTTTATTGCTGCATTTGAGAACGACAATGGAGAACACAATAGCAATAATGGGGAATGCAATAGAATAAATTAAAACATATTTTATGATTATATATATATATATATATAAGACAGTCTTTATCATACAAAATGGGGCAGTTATTCGTATCCCTTTGTCTTTCAATTAGGATAGTATGTCCATTACATTAAACAAAATGTTTGATTTCACAGACATATTTCAAAAAATAAAACACCTTGCTTTGATATCCAAACATAGTGATCATCATTCTTCGCTTGAACTACTGTCATTGCTAGAGATACTTCCATGACTTGGGTTATTTTCAAGAATTTTTTGTTCATGGTGTTGATTGTTTTCTTCTTCTTCACCTTCCATCTACAAACATAAAAATAAACTGAAATGAGTGTATATACATTGGTGATAATAATGAAAATTTCAATATTAAATAATATACATCAATGTAAATAGAAAATAAAAATGACGTACCATAGCAACAATTGACTCATAAACTATACACATTCTTTCAAAACCATGTACCATGCCATCTTTCAAAATTTCATTTGTTGGCACAGTTCCATACTTTGTTTCCTGCAAGTTTTATACCCCATAACAAATCATATATTTAATATAAAATATGTTTTTGTTCTATTAATTATAGATGGAGCTAAGTAAAACAAGATCGATAAATGCTTACAAATTCCACAATTAAATTCTGATATGCCAACATATACTCACAACCCAAATTTAACCCAAATTCAATCAATTCGTCTGATGGTTCTTCTTTGTATGTTCGCACTTGTTTGAAGACATTCAATGATGATTTTTGTAAAACAACTTAAAAAATACAAAAATGAAATCTAGTTAAGTTTTTATAAGGAAGTAACAATTACTCACAAACTTAGAGATCAACCCTTTTCTTCCTTTTCGTCCTATTTTATGTGCTGAATGGGTTCCATTTTCTTTTATTTTATGTAAAAAAATTCTTGAAAATTAATATTTAATGCTAAATTGTTTATTTATTGTACCTAATGATCGAAAAATTCAATGATTACATATTACATTTGAAGCACGTTTTTGTTGAGATGGCTCCTCCTGCGATGCAATTTTGTCCATTTATTTGATCATCTCCTTGTACACCTTTTTGGACATTCCTACTGGCATATTTCTAATATTAGCTCGTTCATATTTTGAGATTTTCATAATCTTCCTGAAAATGTAACATGACAATAAAATATTTAATTTTTATATTGATATATGAAAAATAAATATAACAAAAGTGATATTTATAAATAACTCTAGACAAACATTTAAAGGAATATTACTTTTTCATTCCTTCTTTTTTGTTGTTGTACGTTTTTGCTATTAAAAGTCTGACATGTCTCATTGACCAATTCTTTGAAAGCTCTTCCTCTAGTTTAGATAAAATTTGGTTTTGGAATCATTGGATTGATTTTTGTATTGTAAATGGAAAGAACGTCTATACATTCGTTTCACTAGATCCCTCAAACTTTTGTAAAAAATTTTCCCCCTTTCGTTAACTTCCAGCACCACTCTAGATGAGCTAATGAGCAATTCATTTTCATTTGCATGTTCTATATTTTTTATTTTCTTAGAACAACATTCCTTTTCTGAGTTGTTGGTCCCTGTAGAAAATTAATAAATGTGAATTAGTAGAATATTTGACACATGTTATCTAATAATTTTAAGTATATTATTAATCATAATTAAAAAAAAAACTCATATTGGATCGATAACATTTTTTCATTCACCTGATTCATCCTTTTGCAATTTTTCCATTAAACTTTTATGCTTTTTTGGTCCTAGGTCAGAATAATCATATCGAGCTTCGTCATTTTGTGGCTCTGCATGATACACAGTAAACATTACATATTAGTTAAACTTACATATAGTTCAAAAATAATATTTTTTATAAAGAATTTACAAAGAACTTGCCTTTTTTTCTTTTCTTGATGTTTTAATAGTATTTTTGTTACTTGATCTCTTATCAGTAATTTATTTATCAATTTGAAACCTATACCATATCATTCATTAATATATTTATAAATAAATTCTCAACTTTTCAAGTAGAAAATAAATCTCAAGACACCTGTGTGCCTTTCATGAGGCACGCATCACAACTGGTGCATGGGGATATTAAAAGCGCACCGCAAAACAATATAATAGACCGTACAGTGCATTGGGTATTATAAACGCACCGCAAAAATAGTGTAATAGACCGTACGGTGCGTGGGGCATTATAAACGAACCGTAAAAACGATGTAATACACCGTACAATGCTATCCTCGTTAAATGGTGCATGAGTGCCCTATTTCAGATATGGCGCATAGATTTAGAAAAAATGTTTTCAATTTTTTTACTACACAGTACTTGCACGATGTGATGTATAATACAGCACACGGGTGTGGTAGCGTACACAGGGCGCACCGCTGTGGTAGCATACACAGGGCGCACCGATAAAGAAAAATCCATTTTTTCCAAAAATTCACGCAATGGCTGAATGGATTGGGATCCAACTATGCAAGTCATCCCATGGGTTGAACGTCAATCTAAAATGAAAAACCCTAATTCTGAAATCACAGAAATAGGGAGAAGAAAGGGAAAAAAAAATGAAGTGTTACTAGGGTAAAAATAGATAAAACTACATAAAAAAGTAAAAGAAATAATCAAATTTAATCACGAGATGGTTTGAAATTCTATGATACAGGGTTTGAATCACCAGAGCTTTGGTTTTTGTCTGAATAGTTTTGTTCGAATGCATTTCGCTACTCCACAGTGCCCTCGTGCTCTCTTGCTCCAGGTTTGTCTCCTGCAAATATCTGGCTGAAAATTTTAGCAAAAATAGTGAAATAATTAAATTTTTTTTGTATTTAAAGAATTATTTATGAAATTCGATTTTTGAAAATATTTTGCCACACATTTTTCAAATTGCCTCTTTTTTTTCACTTAAAGAAAATAGAGTTGTGTTTTTTTTTATTTGAATTTATTCGTTACTGGTGCGGAAGAGTTGTGAAGCACTAGTGTGTGTTCATAATACAACACATCGGTGCATGTTATGATGATAAGCGCACCAAAATGTATAAAGTTCCTTTTTTTTTAATGTAAGATCATAATAAAATAATGATAATTATAAAGTACATGAATTTATTTTCATTATTTTCTAAAATTTATTATGTTACAAAAATTCGTATTATTCTAGATTTGTTATTTTACAATTATTTGCAAATTTACAAATTTAAATATTTTAATAAAATCAGTTCACATTAATACAATTAAAATTTTCACATTAATAGAATTAAAATTTTACAAATATTTTACATACCATTACAATTAAAATTACATTTAGAATTAGAATTAGAATTAGAATTAGAATTACAATTTTACATTAATTTCACATACATGATTAGAATTAGAATTACAATTTTAATTTTACATACAATTACATTTACAATTACAATACAATTTTAGAATTTTACATACAATTACATTTACAATTTTACATAGAATTACATTTACAATTACAATTACAATTTTACAAATATTTGACATACGATTCAATTAAAATTAAAATTACAAATACAATTACAATTTTAGAATTTTACATACAATTAGAATTACAATTACAATTTTACAATTTTTCATATATACAATTACAATCATTTCACAATAAATTAAATATTACAATTAAAATTAAAATTTTACATTAATAAATATTTTACATACAATTACAGTTAAAATTACAATTAGTACGAATACAAATACAATTTTACATACAATTAAAATTTAAATTTCATTACAATCATGACATAATATTTAATAAATATCATGGTCATTTAATATTAAATTAATTAATAAACATCATCACGATCATGATAACCATCGTACAAACACCATATTCGACTAAAAAACACATTCAAACATCAAATTAACATTATATATTAACATCATCACAACACAAACATCAAATATACATCTCATGTCAAATAACTCATGCTATCACATATACACATCTATCTGCAAGCTAAACATTAAATGAACATATCTAACATGACCTAACAATATGCACCACATCATGATGATCACCAACATGTAAATTAAGTACAACTGCAACATGAACATAAAATACATGGACCATATATATATATAACTGAATAATGTTAAAAATATACAACTGTAATATAAATGTTATGGATCAGCTGGTGGTAGTATAACAACATCAATAGTCGTACAAGTGGAGGCCTGCTCACTAAAGGGTGCAACCTCGATGGTTGATGGTTGGGCCTACTCATGATCATGATCACTAGTACTGATGGATGCATCAGCTGGTGGTAGTACAACATCAATATAAGCAATAGTAGTAGAGGCCTGCTTAGTCAATAGTGTAACCTTGACGGTTGATGGTCCAGCCTGCTCATGATCATGACTAGTACTAACGGATGTTACAGGCTGCTGACTGGACGTGAGCGATGGTCCAACCTCATCTCCATGATGGCTGCTAGATGTTGCTAGTGGATCAGCCTCATGCTCATCAGGTGCGGCGCGAGGTGAATGATCATGAGATGCATGTGATTCACTGCTCGCGGACTATCCATCACGTGCCGCTACTCGACTAGTACGCCTATAGCTATGGACAGTCCTCCTCAGTCATGTAACAACTGGTGTAGCTCCTACAACATGCCACATCAGGCCATACATGTCACACGACATTCCTCTCCACATATGAAACAACCTATCATCGACCTATATGTCTCTGTAATGAGAAAGCCTGATGCTCGCTTCAACAATCAATGCACAAATTTGGTTTCCCAACTCCATCCTATATCTAGTCTCAGGTCAATCGTGCCTAGCAAAAGGTAGTACCAATGCACCATGAGTAGGAGCATGTCTCTCTGTTGCACCGACCTCATCCTAATCATGATCATCCTCAGCATTGACCATGTCATGATCGTCATTAGGATCCACACCTGGATCATGTGGTGGATCTGGCATCTCCTCGCCATCAAAAGAGCCAATGTCTGCAAAATATATACAAGTACATAACAATAATTAGAAAATTTCATTACACAATTTAATAAAAACAAGTTAAATAACATGTTATAATAAATATAAATAAAACAATAATATTACCTCTATCATCTAGTGGCTCATCATCTGTGAAGAGGATTTTGGGACACCCTTGCCAATCTAATCCAGCATAAGGACATGGGACCATAATGAAGGGATGTAGCCTGTCAACACTGGCTAGTAAATCCAGTGCATCATGCGATATCCTGGCTGGAAACATAGTGTCTCCCATCTTGGGCATCATCTGCCCCCACATGTGCATCTAGGCCTCGAACATCGGCCTACGAGGCTATCGAACAAAACTAGGTCTCATCTCTAGAAACCTCTCAAAAAATAAACAAAACAACTCTGAAGCGAAAGTAAAGTTGACCCTCCCTTGTGCATGAGCACGAAATCTATCTAAGGCTGTACAAAACTGCCACAAAAAAATGGCAGACCACCTGAAAAGTCATGGCTGTTGTACTAAAGAATCAACATAATATAAAAGCGAGCAACTAATGCGTTGCCCGTCACTGGTGTTATGCGAAATGGTCGAAACGATAAGTGAGAGGCACTGCACATCCTATCTACCAAATGCACCTATACGTAACTGACCTCTAGGTACCTGAAACTATGAAGGAGATAGTACATGTGATCCAATGTATCTATGGGAGTAAACTAGATGACTCCCTGCTACACAACTAGTTGGCACGTCTGGGAATGAGGAAAAATCCACCCCTCTCCTCGATAGTCCTGTAATAAAATAAATATCCTCCTCAGTGGGTGTGTACCACTGGTCAGGACCAACCTGGAAAGCCTGTCGGTGGGCATTCCACCTACGGATAAGATATATCAAAAACACACTATGGGCCTTTAGGGAAGTAGCATCCTCATAGAACTTGAGGAGGCCTACCTGCCTAAGGATCCCCTCGGTATCTGCTATAATAGGCCGAGGGTATGCATCTCTCTCCCTCTCTCAGGCCTCCCACTGACGAATCATGTCATACTGTTTAGCCTGTTGTTGTTGTTGTTCCTCCTCTTCTCTCTGAATCATTGACCTATTAAATAAATTTTTTATTATTATTAAAACAGACATGTATCTAGGAATATACATATATATTTCTTTTTTTGAAAAAAATAAACAGACTAGTTGGTGCACTACAAAAATAGTCATGCACTGGTGGTGGTGTGGCTTAAGTTTGTAGCGCCCCATTCTTGGTGCCCCTAATGAAATACAAGGCACCAACCTCGGTGCAGCTGTCTATTTTTCAAGCACCGTTGACTATATCTAAGTTCAGAATAATGGTGCACTGACTGAAATATATGCCCCAGAGTCTATAGTTGTGTCAGCACACTGACTTCATGAAAATTACATATTCGATGGTGCGGTCTTTTACCCGGCCGCACCATTAACCCTCTCAGAATGTAGAATGCAGTGCGCTGACATACACCAGGGTGGATAATTCCGTCAATGCACCGCATTGGGATTCCCTTGGTAAATGGTGTGCCTGGCTAAATGAGCATACTACATTTTATTTTTTTTAATTTAAAATTATGCGGGGCACCTTTCGATACCACCTCGGAAATGGTGCGGATACTGTTAGCACCGGTGGCGGTGCGGCCTGTAAATTTTACAGGCAGCACCGCTATCTGGTGTGAGTCGAATGGTTCAGGTGCACCATTCGACAAATTTTTTTTTTTAATGGTTATTTTTAAGGTTATTTCAAATTCTAATCCAATAAAAGGCTTAATTATGGAAAAACTAGAAAAATACCTGCACATTTCGTCATCGAGGAGGCATATTGGCTGTAAAATTTGCAAAATAAAATTTTCCCACCGTTTTTCAAAATGCAAGCTGGAGATTAGTGGCCAATGTAGAGAAGCAATGCGTGTAATGGGTGCAATGAGAGCACCGATGTCAGGGCGGCTCAGAGAATGGGAAATGGCACCGGTGCTTGAGAGCTCTAGAGCAATGAGGAAAGTGAAAAATGTGGTTTTTTGTCGTAATTTTTTTTTTCATTTAACCCTACTCTGGTGCGCGGGGTTTTATAGGTGCACCGGTACGCTTACTTACAACCGCACCGGGCAGTGCCAGATTTGGCGTGTTGTTTATAATACATCTGGGTGGTTCCTTAACACTACACCGGGATGTTTTAGTTTTGGAGCGATGTTTTGATGGTGCATCAGGGCGGAATATTCATAAAGCACCAGTGCGGAATAGTCGTAAAGCACCATATTTTTGGCCTTGATTTTTTTTTTATTCAACGCTATTCTGGTGCGTGTGTTTTATAGGCACACCGGTTCTCTTGGATAAGAATGCACCGCACGTTTCTGTTTTGGCACGGTGTTTTATGATGCACCAGCATGGAAGAGTAGTGAAGCACCTGTGCTTTACCGTAATTGGACACCCTGAGCAGGTGTGTATGTTGTGCACTTTGTCCGGTGTGCCAATGTTTTGTGCGCACCAGTGCGTTCTATGGTAGAGTGCACACCGGTAATTGAGAGCTCAGGAGCACTAGAAAAATGAAAAATCTGGGTTTTTTGCCGTATTTTTTTTTTAATTTAACCCTTTACCAGTGTGCGTGGTTTATAGGCACACTGGTTCTATTTCTTACAAACACACCTTTCAGTTTGTGTTTTGGCACATTGTTTAATGATGCACTGGTGCGGTTTCGTTCTACCGCACCGGGCGGTTTTGGTTTTGGTGCAAATTTTTATAATGCACCGGCGTGGAAGAGTTGTGATGTACTAGTGCTACAGAATAATACGATGCACCAGGCGGGTGTGTATGGAGTGCACGATGTCTAGTGTGCCAATGTTTTTGTGCCGACCGGTGCTTTCGGTATTCCAGAGCACTGGGGTGACGTGTAATGATAAGCGTACTGAGCGGAAAACATCTGCAAAGCCCTCCACCCACCAACCTCCTCTAGTAACCTCCACTCAAAACAGATGTATGGGGTATATTTTTTGTGGGGTTCCTCAAAAACATCCTCTAGAGGATCTTTTCCTAGTAGTGTTGGTTCATGCAAGACTGGAAATTTATCGAAGCATTGGTTAGCACAAAGGGCATCACCAAGAACTCAAAATTTCCATAGTTGCATATAAATGCGATCTTGGGGATATCTTGGTCCCTCACTCTGATTTGATAGTACCCTTACCTCAAATCAGTCTTTGAAAAGTACTTGGATCCCCTTAGCTCATCCATCAACTCATCGATCTTGGGGATTTGATACTGTTTCTTAATTATTTTCTTATTCAAGGCCCTATTGTCAATGTGCCATCCTTCTTCTTCACCAGGACTATTAAAGAAGAAAAAGGACTGGTGTTGGTTGAATATGTCCTAAATCCAAGAGCTCTTGAATGGATTTTTCAATCTCATCCCTATAGCCTTTGGGATGCCTATAGGGTGTGGTGATCACTGCTTGGATCCCCTTCCAACTCAATAGTGTGTTCAAATCCTCGGTCAAGTGGCCTCCCTGGTGGAATACCTCCAAATACTATAGAATATTGTTCTAGAATAGACTGCACATTTGGGTGTACTCGTGCACTCTTGCCTCCTTCCTCTGACATACCAGTTCTACTGCCCATTCTATGTCCCCTCTACGCAAATTAGCCTCCAACCTATGTACTGAGATAATTTGGGGTGGATAGGTGTGTATGGCTTTGATTTTTCGAGGCTTACCACTCCCATTCTTTGTCCATTCCATCTCTAAGGTTTCCTAATCTGTTGTAACCTTCCCCAAGGTGATTCTCCACTGAACACCCAATATCACATTGGTGTATGGATTATCAATGAAAAAGAAGTGGTATGTCAAAATGTAGGTCCCCATAGTGATAATTAATGCCAGAACATGTTTGGCACACTGCATGGTTCTAGCTCCTGGAACCAAAATTGAGAAGCCCTCAAAATCTTCCATGTGAATGCCCCTCCTCTGCACTAACTGAGTATAAATAAAGTTATGGGTAGCCTCACTATCTATCAACACCAATACTCTCTACCCCTGAATAATGTCTCTAACTCTCAATGTTAGGTACTTGGGAACTCCCTGCAAAGCTACAAGAGTCCCTCCAGTTGGAGAAAATTATCCCTACATACCTCCTGATGGTGATGAAATCTCTCCTGATGCTATAACACTGGTATCCTTCCCCAAGCCTTTTGCTTCATCCTCCTCCTTTGAGGGAAGGAACTTCAGATCTTTATCGTTTTCTTGAGAAGAGAATTCTTGCTGAAAAGGGGCTTTGATTTGGGCAAAGCATGTTGTAGACCTCTAACCTTCTCAATAGCCTCTTGGAGCATAGTTGGTCTAGTGGATTTCACCAACCCATTCAATGGTTCTACTAACCCATCAATAAATATGTACACCCTCCTAGCTACAGATAGGTCAGATACCATAACTGAGATCTTTAGAAATTTAGAGATGTAAGTCTCTGGATCTCCTATTTGCTTGAGCTTAATTAGCTCAAAAAAATGTGCTTCTGGATTCTTGGGGTCAAATATTTCCACCAATCTTCGGGTGAATTTTGCATAAGCAGTGACACTAGCATGCCCTAGTGTAGATAGGCCATGAAACCACCACACATGTGCTTCACCTTCTAGGTGCACCACTGCTATATTGATGGCATTCATCTCTGAAACTCGGTTCAACTGAAAATAAGTATCCAACTTCTCTACCCAAGCCTTGGTTGTGCACTTGGGTGACCCATCAAAAGAGGAAAAAAAGAACCTGACCATAGTATGTTGCAGATCATTGTTATACATGTACCTTCCACCTGTATTGTGACTATTAGGTCTTATATTATCCTTGAGCTGATAGAAATCTTGGAAGTTCATGTTCTCCTTGAACCTTTGATATTGAGATTCATATTCTAAGAAATAATCACCAATATTTTCCTCTCTTTGTGGCCTTCCCACCTCATTTCCTACTGATAGGAATGTGGGCATGATGGAGCATTGTGAAGAATACTATACTACTGATTACTCACACCATAAATGTGAAGTGCCAAAATTTTCTCCATATTGAAACCCTCTAAGGGATTCCTTCTGCCTTTCTAATCTCATCTCCTTGATATATTTAGAAGAAAAGAGATATCAACGCCTTAGAAATAAGCCACTTCGAGGGGGAAACCTCCAATACATTGCATGAATGAAAAATTCTTAGATGATTCAAATTACAAAAGCCACAATGTAATCCTAGTGGGGCCACAATGTAATCCTAGCCGACCTAACACTAATAATTTAAGGGCACAATAATAACAATATGGGGGTTACAAGGGTACAATAATAACAATAAGAGGGTTACACTAACAAAAATAAGGGACTATACTAGTAATATAGGGACCTCTCATGCCCCTCTCCTTCAAAAAAGTGTTGTCCTCAACAATTGAGTAGCTCTGGGTACTTCTGTATAAAATTCTCATCCTCCCATGTAGAATCTTCAGTGGGTAAGTTCTTCCACTTGATGAGATACTCTGAAATTGATCGATTTCGTAGCTATCGAGTTCTGGTTTGCGTGACCGCTTCAGGTTCCAATATGATTTTTCCTTCCTCATCAAGTTCTTGAAATATTGTTTGAACTGGAAGATTTTCACCTATAACCTTCTTTAAGCATGAAACATGGAAAACTGGATGTACTCGCGAAGAAGCAGGAAGCTCCAATTTGTATGCCATAGTACTAATATTTTGCAACACCTTGTAAGGACCATAGTATTTTGGCGATAATTTATTATCCTTCTTAGCTTGCTTGAGGGACATTTGTTTGTATGGTTGTAGCCGTAAAAATACCCAGTCTCCTACATCAAAACTTCTCTCGCTGCGATGTTGATCTACCTGTTGTTTCATTCGATTTTGTGCCAAATTCAAGTTGTCCTTTAAGAGTTGGAGAACTTCTTGTTGATGCTCGATGTGATCTTCCACTGCTTGAACCTTCAAATTTTCTCTTAAAGATGATGTGATGGATGGTGGATGATATCCATAAAGTGCCATAAATGGGGTCATTTTTTCTATAGTATGGAAGGAAGTGTTATACCACCATTCAGCGAGAGGTAACCACTTGACCCATTATGTTTGTTTATCATATACAAAACAATGACTATATCCTTCCAAACATTTATTTACTATCTCATTTTGACCATCGGATTGAGGATGATAAGATGAGCTATGAGCTAATTGAGTACCCAAACAAGAAAATAACTCCGTCCAAAAATTTCCAGTAAAAATGGGATCTTTGTCACTCACAATAACCCTTGGGCCCTTCCATGTAGCTTTTGAATTGTGTCCATAAATGTAGTAGCAACTGTACTTGCTTTAAATGGATGCGATAATGCACTAAAGTGTGCATACTTGGTAAGTCTATTAACTACCACCATGATGACACTCTTTCCTTCGGACTTAGGTAAACCTGTGATAAAATCCATTGAAATCTCCTCCCAACGTTGACTTGGAATGGATAAAGGTTGTAGAAGTCCCGGGGTCTTAATTGTTTCCACTTTATTCTGCTGGCAAACCAAACATTCCGCCACAAACTTTTGAATATCAGTTTTAAGGCCATCCCAAAAAAATTCTTTCTTCACCCTGTGGTAAGTTTTTAAAAATCCCGAGTGTCCTCCTAAAGGAGAAGTGTGCAATTCCAGAAGAATATTTTGTTTTAGTTTGGAATTATTACAAATATATAAGCGATCTTTGTACCATAAGGAATCATTTTTCCAACTAAATGTATCAGATGTACTAGGATCTTGCTGCAACTTTTGAATGAGTGTCCATACATCTTTGTCCTTCTTCCATTCATCTCTTCCTTCAGTTATCCAATCTGGTTGGATAATAGAAATGGCACAAAGCAATGCTTCCACTTCTTCATTCTTTCTTGAGAGTGCATCTGCAACAACATTAAGCTTTCCTTTTTTGTAGATTATTTCAAAGTCATAACCCAACATCTTTGTGACCCATTTTTGCTGCTCTTCTGAAGATAGTCTTTGTTCCAAAAAGTGTTTAAGACTATCATGATCAGTTTTTACCTTGAAGTGTCTTCCCATTAGGTAAGTTCGCCATTTCTTTAGTTTATGCGGTATTGCTAACATTTCCTTCTCATAAATAGGTTTCTGTAAATACTTTCCTTTGATTGGACGACTTTCAAAAGAAATGGGTATTCCTTCTTGCATTAGAACAACACCAATTCCATTTCCTGAGGCATCACATTCCATAATAAAATTTTTTGTGAAGTTTGGAATAGCTAGGAGTCCATGAAAAATGCATCTTTCTTCAACAATTTTGTTAGAGGTGCTGTTATTCTCCCATAATTCTTAACAAACTTGCAATAGTACCCTGTTAACCTAAGAAATCCTCACAACTGCTTTATGGTTGTGGGGACTTTCCATTCCTTAATGGCTTTAATTTTTTTAGGGTCTACCTTAACACCCTCGTGAGATACAATATGAACCAGATATTCCACCTCTTGTACTCCAAAGAAACATTTGGATGTTTTTGCATATAATTGTTTCTCCTGCAATAGTTTGAGCACCCTGTCAACATGTTCAACATGATCCTTCCAAGACCTGCTGTAGATTAGTATATCAAAAAATACTAGCACAAATTTTCTAAGGAAGGGTTTGAAAATGGAATTCATCAACCCTTGAAATGTAGAAGGTGCATTGGTAAGGCCAAAAGCATGACCAAAAATTCATAATGACCCTCATGAGTTCGAAATGTTGTTTTTGGAATATCTTCAGTCTTCATTCTAATTTGATGATATCCTGAACGAAGATCCAACTTGGTAAAATAAATTGCTCCATGTAATTCATCCAATAATTCATCAATCAGAGGAATGGGAAATTTGTCTTTAATGGTGAGCTTATTGAGCTCCCTATAATCCGGACACATTCGCCATGATCCATCCTTCTTGTGTACCAATACTACAGGAGCAGAGAAAGAACTTTGACTAGGTTGAATTTTACCCGCCTCTAACATTTCTGCAATCATACGTTCAATTTCGCTCTTTTGGAAGTAAGGATATCTATAAGGCCTGATGTTTGGAGGAACACTTCCCGGAATCAAATGAATAGCATGATCATGATCACGAATAGGTGGGATTCCTTTGGGAGTTTCAAACACCTTGGAATGATTGTCCAAGTCTTGTTGGAGATCTGCAGAAATAGATGATTTTGATGTTGGAACTTCTAGTGAGCATAATTGTGCAATTATGCCTCATTGTTCTTTCTTTAGAATATTTGTCATGAAATTAGATCTTATTATCTTTCCCGGCTTCCCTACAATACCCCGCAATTCGACTTCCTTTCCTTTTGAAAAAAAATTCAAGAAATTTTCTTGAAAATTAAAAGCTACCGTCCCCAAAGATTGTAACCATTGTACTCCTAGTACAACATCAACACCTCCCGTAGGAATGGAAAGCATTGGACTATTCAATACATATTTCCCCATGGTTAGCTTGATATTATGGCATTTTCCAGAGAAATTTAGAGTTCCTCCATTTGCAACCATCACTTGACATTTTGGTGTTGGGTATAGGAAACAATTCAATTCCTTGGCTACCTTACAATGAATAACATTATGGGTACTACCTGAATCAATCCACACTATTAACTTTTTCTTCTTGATATGTCCTTCTATCTTGAGAGTTTGAGGAGTGGTAATTCCTGCCAATGCATTACACGATATGGTCAGACTCATTTCTTCCTCTTCTAGGGTTGGTTCCTGGTGTATATCCTCTTATTTTTCATTTTCGTCTTCCTCTTCACAATCTATTTAAAATAATTTCTTCTTAGTACACTTATGACCTTTAGTGTATTTTCTATCACAACTGTAGCAAATACCTTTTGCTCTTTTTTCTTCCAATTTTTGTGGTGTCAACCTTGTAGGTTGTTGAAATCTAGGAGTAGCAACACTTCCCTCTTTATAGAAGTGAGTGGTAGGCTTCCTTGTCGCCATAATTTCACATTCAATTTTTCTTGCCAACCTGAATGCCTTCTCCAATGAATCAGGTTCCAAAACACGAACTTCATGTTGGATGTTATCCTTTAAAGTGCCTATGAAGAGATCAATCATGTGTTCCTCAGGAATATCAGTTACCCTTATATCAATTTTTGGAAGTCCTCAATGTGCTTCCCACTAAACCCTTTTGTTTGAGATTTAGCAATTGGCTAAAGAAGGTGTTTCTCTTTGTATCCTCATAATGTGCTATCATTTCCTCCGTAAAAATTGACCAAGTGACAATTTTTTTACGGGAGCAAAGCCATCGATACCATACAAATGTATTTTTCTCTAAATGTAAAGTTGCAATGCGTACCTTTTGTGTGTTTTGCACATTATTGAGATCAAAATATTGCTCCATCTGTAGTATCCATGTTACAGGATCCTTTCCATCAAACTTCCTCATATCCATTTTTGGAATATGGTGGTTCTTCCTGTTAGTCATCAGTAATTTTACCTGTTATCGATGACTAGTTTCCTTAGCTGAGTTTTCTAGAAGCTGATCTCCAAACTGTCAAATATGTCATCTAGAAAACACCCCAAAACAATTTTTGTCCTCCTACCCCTTCCTATCAGCCTATGATGAGAAAAAAACCCTAGTTGTCAAGTCCTATATGGTTTCAGCAAAGTAACCCTGTCTATAGCTGTCATAGCTGAAATTTATCAGCTGTCATTTACCCTTGTTTCTCATGCCATTCGCGATCCAAAGGTTGAAAAAGTGTCTGCAAATCTATCCCTGGTCATCTTGTCATTTGAAAATTTGATCATGCCTAAGAAAACACTCAGAATCTGTGAAATTTTTCCCTAAGTTAGATAGTGGTGTTTAGAGAGTTTTTCCTTGGCTAAGATATCCTAAGACAAAAGCCTCTGTCTAGTACCAGTCAGCCTTGAATTAGTTCCTATTCTGCAAAACAAGTCTTGATCTATCCATAGGTCGCACACCACTAAAAGGTCACTTTGTCTCATTTTGAAGAAGTTCAAAAAAGGCTCATAGCATCTGTTTTTACATCTCTGTAGGGGTGTAATTAACTGATGATCAATATGCAAAGGAGGGAAAAAAGGGAAAATTTCAACATGTCCTTCATGTTGACTTAGTTTTCCATCAAGGCAAGTAAAGTACAGTAAGTAAGAGCAGCAATTGTACATGTTATAAATCCAAAAGATGCTTGAAGAACAGAGATTACTCATCAAGTCAAAATTAATAACAAGGACTAAGTAATGTTGATTAGTCGTACTGCATAAATCTTCCAAAGGGCATCATCATGTAGGACATAAGAAGACAGTTGTTTCTTATGTTACCTAGAACCTGGGATGTGAAAATTAGTCAAAGGCAACTTCAAGGTACCCCTGAAAACACATTCAAAGGAAAGTTAGTTTAGAGGTGTCTGACAGTAAGCCTTATCCATATACCAACCACTTTGTTCACTCCTAAAAAAATTCACAGTGATATGGTACCAAAAAAAGTCATATATTGCAGAGAAATGACAGGTGTTGAAACAGATGAGATCACGTGTTGGATAGAACCTCCTTCAAAAAGCAGATGGTTTGAAGCACAATGACAAAAAACCTCCTTCATATAAAAGTAGAGGGATAGAAAACATATTTTTTTGACCTCCATTAATAAGTAGAGGGTCAAACATATTGTTGAGAAACTTCAGTGGCTGCTTGGTGCTTTTTCCTCCAAAGATGAAAAGAGGATGCATAGCAGGATTAAAATTGTGTTCAATAAAGTTTTCTTTTGGAAAGACTAGTTGAGGAATAATGGTGGAACAAATGAAAATTTATAAGTTGAAGGCCTGTGTTACATCATCAGCATAATGGTGCTAAAAACCTCTGCTCTTATGTTTATGAAGAGCCTCCTTCAAAGTATAATCCGAGGATGGAGTTTTTGACTAAGAACAACCTCATCTAAATGGCCAAGGAAGTAGACCAAGCTTGATTTTAAACTAACTTCTGCAACTGAATACAAAGAGAATCCACACAGATGGTTTATGAGGAAGAGTATATTTTTCATTTAAACAGATCCCTTATGATTTATCAAAAGTATCCCTCCAATGGATGAATAAAGGGAGAGCACCAAAGTTGCAGGGATTCTCTCCAGGAAAAATAGAAGGTCTATGCACAGTCAAGAGAAAGTATTGATACAAAGTGCCTAATAGTAACCCTCATATTTTCCCTAATCATGTTATTCACACTTAACAAGCTTCATAATGCCTCTAAGACAAAGACACTACCATAAGCAAAGTCACATGGGAAGAGAGAAGTTGGTTTGACAAACTTCAACAATGGCCTCCTTCACAAAAAGGTAGAGGATCAACTCTCCAAATGTTTACACTATGAACCAACTCATTCAAAGGGTTAAAAGGGTGATGTAACCATGATTCATTTCGGTCAAAGGGTGCCTCCATCAAATGATCAGAGACAAAGTATTTGGGGGCACAAGCATTTTATATTATGAGGTGTTGAAGATAAGCTCAAATTTTAAGTTTGAAAGACCACCTTCGAAAGGGAAATATGGCACAGTGTCTTATAAAGATAATTTTTAGTTTTAGAGGCCTCTTTTGTGTAAACAAGAAGAAGGAGAAAACACTGGGAACCAGCTATCATGATTTAAAGGCCACATCTCTTCATAAAAAAATGGATACATAGTGTTTTCGAAAGGCTGCAACTGAGGTTTTTTAGGGTGACCTCTTGAATGATATAACCTCAGTAAAGGATAAAAGGTCCCACAGGGAAACTATTTAGGTTGAAAAGGGCCTCCACAGGAGCATTATGGAAAATACAGTTTAGAAGAGATAAATCAGTTAGAAGAGGCAAATAGTTAAAAGACCTTGACATAAAACTCGAGTCACCTTTCAAAACACAAAGTGCTAATGTTAAAAAGATTTCCAAATTCTTAAAGAGGGAAGAGGATGTTTTAAAGCCTCACAAAGTATAAAGGGCATAGAGCCAACATTCATTTTCACTTTGCAAATTGAGCCACTGAGGAAGAAACAGGAATTGAGAAAATTTTGAATCGTTTTTTAAAGCTTGATTTTTTGTGCAACACACCTGTACAGTTGCGTGTTGTGCCTGTAGGAATCCGATAGAATTTTTAACACATAGGCATGGCACGCCTGTGCAGTTGCGCGGAACTCCTGTGCCGGCTTTCAATGGGTGCCCAGGGCCGACCCGACAACATCAGCGCGGCGCGTTTATGCCCGTTCAAAGCCCGCCCAACATCAACCAAGTTTGAACGTATTGTTTTTCCGTTAAATCCTGCCCGGGCCGACACCAACCATCTCTGAACGTAGGTTTTTCTTTCCCATTCAGGTCAGCCCGATGTTCAACGGGCGCCCAGTAACCATCTCTGAACGAGGGTTCTGTTAGCCTGGGCCCATTCTCAAAGGAGTTCTCAAAGGTTCCAAGACCAAATTTCACACAACAAGCTCGCCTCCAAACACAACAAAACACATCTTTTCAAAGGTATTTAAAGCTCTTGGCTCAATTTTGATTTAAAGGAAAAAACAATGATTTCAAGAGCACCTTTTTTTCTTAAAAGAAAAGTATATTGACTGCTCAAAAGAAAAATCAGTCCTACACAGAACCAAGCATTTGTTATAATAGAGGGAGAGGAATTTTGTCTTCATAAGTAAAAAGAAATATGTTTTCACATTTGTGAAAAGGAGCACCGTCAGATAAGTGGTCTTATTTTCATCAAGAAAGCCTTGTTTTCCTTTAAGAGAAATGGTGATCATTAAAGAGGGACAGAGTTTGTTTAGAAGGACTTTTAATCAATGACAAGGAGACTATTATTTTGGTAAAACAAAATGATCTTCATCCAAAAAGGATTTTTTTTCTAGCCTTAATAAAATAGTGATCATCAAAGGGTCAATGATATTTCAAAGGGGAAAACATTGTTGTTTTCAAAGTAGCCTGTTTGCTAAAAAATCACTGAGAAATAGTGAATAGGAAGGAAAAGTTTTAATATCAAAAGGAAAGGGGACTTGTCTTAAAAAAAAAAAAAATAGATCTCATTAAAAGGTCTTTTTGCTCACAACAAAGTTCACAAGAAGGGAGCTTGTTTTCATTTGACAAATACTAGTTTGCCAACTAAGGAAAAAATAAATCTTGCAAGGAGGAAAGGTGTTTTGATTGAGGGCCTTTTTTAGTGATCTTTTTAACATCTTGTCTTGGTAAGTCAGTGAAGAGTATCAAAAGAAAAAATTCCTCAAAATAAGGACAACATAAGTGGGTATCACAAAAGGTATGAGCCTATTACAATTCAGGAAGTGAATGAATTTCCTTTGGTACTCTTAAATTTTCATGAAGTAAGGTGCTTGGAATTTTGCCAAAAATTCCAAGAAGTGAAAAGTCACCTTCCTTTGACACATTTATTTTCTTTAAGGCTGCAAGGGAAGCATGTCCATCTAGCAGGTTTGGATTTCAAACTCTCTCCTAGGGCTATCTCCAAAGCTACCAATATGTCCTATATAGGAGAAAAATGGTTCGAACAAACATACCTATATTTGAATCACTACAAACCCTTTCTAAAACCAGACCATCAAGATTCTTGCCAAGATATTTTCCCTTTTTCCCACTTGTTGACCAGCTATGCTCCTCTCATGACAGTCATCATGAAGTATTTCACATGTGAAGGGAGGTTTTCCCAGATTTATACCTATCACATCAGGCTTCTTATGCATTTCACAAGAACTCAATTGCTGAACCTACCTTTCTTCCTCTATAGAAGCATTGACAAGATGGCCTCTACTGTCCAAAAGATGCCCTCAGCTCAACAACAAGTTTGTCTATTTCATCATTCCATTATCAAGATCATCATCCTCCATCAACTTGAGAAAAAGGGAGTTTCTTGGGACTCTTTCATCTCCCATCCCGATTTTGCCATTGCCTCTTCATCTCATGTGCCTTCCTTACCATCCACTCATCATGTTTCTCCTTCTTCTAGTAAATCCACTCCTAAAAGAAAAAAATCTCCTATGATTGAGAGTGAAGAAGAGAAGAGCCAAACTAGTAGTGAAGAAGAGAAAAGTGACAAGAAGCAAACTAGTGATGAAGAAGGACAAAGTGAAGAATCTAAGAATGACAGTGAGCATGAACAAAATGATGATGAGCATGAACAAATTGATGGTGAGCACAACAGTCATGAAGAGGAACATGATGGCAACCAACACAGCATTAAGCATGATGGTGATGAAGCACAAAACAGTGAAGGTAAAGAGCACAACAGTCATGAAGAAAGCAGGGACAGAGATGAACAAGACAGTCCTCAAGATGACAAACAAAGTGGCAGCCAAAATAGTGATGATGAAGGTCATGACAGTCGTCAAAAAGACACTTATAATGAGGGTCATGATAGTCCTCAAAAAGACACTTACGATGAGAAACAAGACAGCCCTAAGCAAGTAATGATGATGACAATCAAACACCAAACAATGGGCATTCCAAAGAGGGCAGCATGGAGCTAAAAGACCAAATTAGTGACCGTGAGCATAGCAGTGGTGAAGACAAAAAAGGAAACAGAAGAAAACAATGACAAAGATGAAGCTGGAGAAGATGATGATGGAGGCATCAAGGTAAAAGACCAAGTTTAGCAAACACAAGTAGATAAACCTCCTCTATATTCTCCTCCACACAGCCAAGAGCATGTGATAGTTGCCTCTCCTAGGCAAGGGGCCATGACTCTTCCTCCAAAAGTGGTGAAGCCTAGAAACACTAGATCAGCAAAGAAGAATATCGCTCCAGTAGTGACTAGTAGTGTCACAAGAGTGCTAAGAAGTAGAGGCAAGCTGCCTAAAAAGAGCATTGTCGAATTTCCAAAGAGGAAGAGGACCAAGAAGTCTATCCAAGGCAAGGAGAAAGAAAAAGAGGAGAGTAGTCATGAAAAGGAAAGGGAGTTTGATATCATACAGATAGATAGTGATGATAGTGATAATGAAGCTAGAATCCTTGAGGCTCTTTTGTGAAACAAAGAAGACCAAATTCATGACCTACAAGATGATCTAGAAAGCTCAAAGGACTTCATACATATTCTACAGATGCAAAACAAAAAATGAGTGGTCAAATGGTAGTTTTTGAGGCCCGGGCTTTCAAATACAAAAGGGAAGCCTCCAAAGCACAAACCAAGCTTGAAGAGCTTATGGGCGAATTTGATAATACTGAATAAGAGGAGCAACCAATGAGAAAGAGGCCTAGGACTATGAGACTCAAGAAAGCTTTGGAGAAAAAGAAGGAAGAAGAGGAAACCCTTGTTCGATCTTCTCCTCTCTCTCATTTTCTCGCCCAAGAAATAGAGAATGATAAAGAATCATGGCTTGAACGGGCCAATAAGCATTTGGAGGATAAGCTAGAGAAATCTAACAGAGACTTGAGTCTACAAAAGAAGATGACTAGGCACTATAACAAGTTGAACCAATTTGCCCTAAAAAAGCTCAAGCTTGTTCATGAAAGGCTCAAGGCTGCCCGAAAGAGGCCCCCGGTAGAAAAAGTGGAGAAAGGCACATCAGTGCTCAAAATATTGGCCTTAGCTTCCTTACATGTTTCTAAGAACCCATGAGGGGCTTGCTCGCCAAAATTGAGCAAATTTCGACATGATCTTGTTTTTTGACATTTTTGGGCTTAATGCAGAAATTCATGGGCGCCGCCATTTTTGTTTGGAGCATCCTCAGATGCTAAGATTGGTATCATTAGATGCATTAAATTTAAAGGCATCTACTCAGAAATTTTCAGATCCAAAGGATGTGTTTTGATCCCCCAAAGAGGCGAAAAACAATGATTTTTTGACTTTCTGCCTCACATATCAGCAAGGACTAATTTTCTGGATTTTTTCACTCAGTTCAGTTTTTGAATAAATTTCTTGCATCAGTTTGGAAAAAATAAAGTAGTTCCAGAAATTATACATCTATTTCTTTCCAATGAGCCATCACGGGCCTCGTTTCGACATCGGGAAGTCCCTCAAAAGTGGTCCTCAAGACAGGAAATTTTCTGCTGCTACGTTCCTGTAGCATTTTGGCAAAAATACAGTTTTCTGAAGTGGCTTATCCAAATGTGCGCTAGACCTTTTTTAGCCATTTTCAGTAATGAAAAGTCAATATTTTTTCCTTTTTTAGCATTTTATAGATATTTTGGAGATATTTTGTTCCTTGGGCTTTGCAAAGCCTTAAGGACAAAATCAGATATTTGTTTTTAGCCTATGAGCTTCTAGTCAGTTTTGTGAAGCTTATCTTCTCATTCTCCTATATAACTCATGGAGAATCATTGTAATATTGTTGGTTGAAGAGTTGATAAACAAGCTGTACTTTGAAGAGCTTAAGAACTTGACTGAGCTTAGAGAAATATATGTTATGAGTTTTGATGATCAGACTTGTTTTATGGAGTGAATAGCTTGACTTGCATGCCTAGATGATGGAGAGGATCTATGTGCAGGATTCCATGGCTTGGTAAATGGTATTCTACTTCTTTTCGGTTATTTTTTCTTATTTTTTCACATATGTATCCATGCTTCTTGCTTGATGTAGGTCAGTAAAGAATAGTTTGAGGTATGCCCATGGAGGTTCATCAAATTTCTTGATTCATTGCAGCTTCTATTTTTTCATCCTTCTTGGTCATGCCAAAGGATTCTTAACTGCCCTTTGGTCCACTAGGAACTTGTTATTTATTTCCTTAATGATTAATATGACATGCTATATTGTTTGATTCATGGTATGCCTTGCTTACTCATAGCTGTTTAAACCTCATTAATGAAATCTCCTTTGAAGCATTGACTGTCTAGTTTAAATCAAAGAGGTCTTGTTTCAATCTTGCCCTCTTCCTATACTTGCAGACTTATTTCAAAGTTCTCATCAATTTAAATATGTTTCTTAGGAGTTTCCTTTCCACATTTTGAGTTGTTGGTTTGTCTTACATGTGTTCTCAACCCTGAAGGTGATTTTCCCAAAGTTAGAGGGTCTTATACTTCTATGCATCACCTGAATGTTTATTTTATGCATCTATCAGTTTGAGTTTGATTCATAGTGATTAATGGTTAGCCCTACCACATGAATGCTTGCTGTTTAAACTATATATGCTTAATATCCCTTTGTCTTGTACAACTTGATGTTCATTTCACTTCATAAACCACCTGAGATATCCATTCGCTATACTAAATCAGCCCTGCAGTACACCCTACCCATTGTCTTGACATCCTTGGCTTGCTTTTGACCCCATATCCCAGTTGATCCCACTTTCTTGTTCTATTTTGATCCACTTGATCAGTTTTTCCTCCAAACAACTTAAAAAAAATAAACAAACACACTTAACAACTAGCCTAAAATCTAAACAAACTAAGTGAACAAGCTCACATCCTTCGCTTCATTAGAGAGAGCCCTCTCTGAGTCCAGGAAGGCTAGGTCCTAGGGCTCCAAATATTGGTTTGATGTTACTCCATCATTTGGTTCTTCAATCTGCCAAATCACGGGAACCTAACACTTCCCGCCAACACTTGGGTTTATGAAATCACGACTAGAATTTATTTTGTTCTCATCATGAGTTTCCTCTACTATCTTTTAACCATTAGGAAACATTTGTTGTATCAAATTTTTCAAACCTTCCATGTTTGCTTTTAGATCATTCTTCATGTTTTCCATTTTTCCATCGATCTTAGATTCCATGTCATTCATCTTAGATTCCATGCCATCCATCTTCGATTCCATGCCAGCTTCCATGCCATCTATCTTAGCTTCCATGCCATTCTTCAAACCATCCATCTTAGATTCCACACCTTTGTTCAAACCATCCATCTTAGTTTCCACACCTTTCTTTAAAATGTCCATGTCATTTTTTGTTGCTCTTTGCGAGAGCGAAATTTGTTGCACTTGCTCTTGTAAATTTGATATGTTATGGTGCCATTCTTCGTCTTCATGAGTCATAGTAGAGCCTTCTAAAGTCTTAATGGGTGTTGAATTATTTTTAGGGGCCATTTTAGAATCTAATGCTGAGATATATTCTATAATATATGCTTGGAATCAATTCAACTTGATTCTTCAAACAAGACTGATGCAATTCGGGAAAAAAAAAATATACACACCTTTTACTTTCTTTTGAGGAGCTCTATATTGAAATTGGATTAACTCTATAATTATAGATCCTAAATATCTGAAATTCAGCCTTGTAGTATCCCTCTGAAGCTTCTTTCAAATTTCACAGGTCTGACCTGATTTGGATTCTTCAAGACAAAGTTATGTCCAATTTCCCATAATGACCCAATTATGAACTGGTTCAATAGAGAGAACTTGTATGACTTGCCACGTGTCATTGTTTCCTCCTTTGGCTCTGAAATTGATAGAAAAGAAACTACAGTTTGTGTACTTGCGGCCACTTTTTACATCATTCCAATTCGATGCTCAGAGAGATATTTATGAAGATTTTCCCATGATAACCTCTTTGAGATGAAATTCGGCAACCTGAAAAAAGACCTAACTTCCACAGATCATATCTCCTAATATATTGCGAACCAAACCCTAAAATTTTGCGATGATGTTCCTCAGGATTTCAGCTTCGCTCTCTAATAATTTCATCTTTTGAAACTTCGTAGAAAAAACGTTATAGCGCAAATTCTGCGATGACCTGTTTAGGTTAAATTCAGGAGCTTGCAAAAAGCCCTAACTTCCACATATCATATCTCAGAAAATATTTCGAACCAAACTCTAAACTTTTGTGAAGATGTTCCTCAGGATTTTGGCTTTGCACTCTAAAATTTTTAGCTTTTGAGCCTTCGTAGAAAAAACGTTATAGCGAAAATTCCACGATGACTGGTTTGGAGCAGCAAAAACCCTAGAATCCAAAGCTCTGATACTAAATGTTGTGAAACCAGCTCCAAAAATAGAATAAAAGAGATATCAACGCCTTAGAAATAAGCCACTTCGAGGGGGAAACCTCCAATACATTACATGAATGAAAAATTCTTGGATGATTCAAATTACAAAACCTCATTTCTATATATAGGAGTCCATGGGGCCATAATGTAATCCTAGTGGGGCCACAATGTAATCCTAGCCGACCTAACAATAATAATTTAAGGGCACAATAATAACAATATGGGGGTTACAAGGGTACAATAATAACAATAAGGGGGTTACACTAACAACAATAAGGGACTATACTAGTAATATAGGGACCTATCACTTTGATATTGAGATTCATATTCTAAGAAATAATCACCGAGTTTCCTCTCTTTGTGGCCTTCCCACCTCATTTCCTACTGATAGGAATGTGGGCATGATGGAGCATTGTGAAGAAGATTGTACTACTGATTGCTCACACCATAAATGTGAAGTGCCAAAATTTTCTCCATATTGAAACCCTCTAAGGGATTCCTTCTGCCTTTCTAATCTCATCTCCTTGATATATTTATAAATGTTCTTCATGGTCTCGAGAAGAAATTTTGGGATATCATTTTCCTCCATTGCTATATATGTATTTCCCCACAAGCTGAGCCAAGATTATGCTCTAATACCACTGTAATATTCCAAATTAGGAAAATTAGTAATATTGAACATAAGACTAGAATGTATAGAAAATAACAATACAAACATATGAGAAAATTATAGATCCATTATATTATGTATCATGTCAGCAAATAAGTACAATATTTGAGGAACAAATAACTCAAACTAGGAAAACAGGTCTCCAATGCCCTAATACACTAAAACCAGAAATGTTGTTGCTATACAAAATGTCAGAGTACATGACAGCGCAGTCCCAATGAGGGTTACTACAGCTGGAGAATGGAAACAAGTAGATATACTAATATGATTCTCAAAGGGTGTTGATAATAAAGAACTTCAAGCACAATCCCAAGACAACCTGGAAAGGGTTTCTTTAAATACAAAAGATGCAAAAATTGCAGACTTCAACTCTATGGCTGAATAACGCTGTATCACTTGAGAACTGTTGGAATATGGCTTATATGACAAGAAAATTATTGTAACTTCTCCTCTCTATCTTTCTAGGTGAAGGGTTTCTCCCCTCACTAGGAAACTAGCTCACAAACTAGGTTTCTCAACCCTCCACTGCACTACCATGCAAGATAACACAGTTCCTGAAGGAGAATGCATTGTGGCTGAAGGCAACTTCTTGGCCCAATTTTGGATGGTGGAAATGAAGCTCAGAATACCTCTCCCAAGTGGGCACTCAAAGTCCCCTGAGGAAGAGTGTGGGATTTCCGCCTGGAAACACCCTTGTACTAAACAATACATCAAACTCTGATAAACAGTTGAAGCATGCAAGAATTCATAAGACCAAAACATAAAAAATATTTGGAATTCTCTTCGTGGCTACCATCCCCTTCCTTATATTCTTGGTGAGATTCCTCACCCCTGGCCCCACTCATTAAAGATGCTACTTCCATGCAAAGACTCCTCCTCCAAAACTGCGTTGTCCCCATTAGCTCCACTCTCTCCTATGGTAGCGTTGTTGATTTAGTCAACCTTGACCCAATCTACATGCATTTACCCCATTCACACCAAGGGTTTATTTATTTCAGTTAGATAAACTGATCCAAATTCATACTAGAAGTGGTTTTATTCCTACTAAAGAGATTTAAGGGTCTCTTTAACCACTTATTCATCTAAGTTATGAAATATAAACAACATATAATATTCCAACTAGCTAAAAGCTAATTGGGAATATTACATTGACATACTCCTTGGCACCTTTAAATATGGATGGCCAATGATATCCAAAATGAAGGATTTTATAAGCATTCCTCTTATTACCAAAGTGTCCACCACAAGGCTCATTGTGGCATGCCTTCAAAATTTCAGGTATTTCATCTTCTCTTACACATCTCCTGATGATGAGATCTAGACCTCTCTTGTGAAATTCATCATTTACCCATGAATATAATGCACTTGTTTGAATTATTTTTCTCTTTTCGCTAGGAAAAAATTATGCTGGTAATTTTCCTGTAGCTAAGTAGTGAGCAATGTCTGAAAAACATAGAGATTTAGTAGACATTGAAAAAAGATATTCATCAGGAAAATAATCCTTTATTGGAGTATCATTATTGTCATTTTGAATTCTAGACAAGAAGTCAACAACTGTGTTTTTTTTTCCAGGTCGGTCTGTAATGGTGATGTTAAATTCTTGCAGGAGTAATAACCTTCTTATGATTCTTCCATTAGTGATAGATTTATTCATTAAGTACCTGATTGCAGAATGATCTTTGTGAATAAAGGCTTCATAGGTAGTGATGTAATGTCTAAACTTGTCAATAGCATGGACAACAACTAGAAACTCTTATTCAGTAACAGTGTAATTTAACTCAGCAACAATCAAATTTTTACTTGTGTAGTAGATGGCATAAGGGGTCAAATATTTTTGTCATAATACAACTCCTAGAGTTGTATCTGAAGCATATGTTGAGATATGAAAAGGTAATTTCCAATTTGGTCCTCTTAATATGGGTGCCTTGGATATTTTTTTCTTTTAAAGTTTCAAATGCCATTTGGCACTCAGGATTCCAACTAAATTCACAATATTTGGTGAGAAATTTGAAGGGTGGAGATGCAATTTTCATGAAGTTCTCTATAAATATTCTATAGTACTCTATAAAACAAAAAAAAACTTATAACATCTTTTTGACAATTCGGAATTGATAATTTGGAGATGACTTCAACTTTGGATGAGTCTACCTTAATTCCATCCCCTGAAATATGGCATCCTAAAACAATTCATTTAGTAAACATCATAAATCATTTTTCATAACTTAATGAAATATTTTCTTCTTTACATATTTTAAGAACTTTTTCCAAATTTTCAAGAGTCTTTTCAAAAGAATTTCCATAAACCGTGAAATCATCCATATACACTTCTACACAATCATGTATTAAATCAGAGAAAATTCCTAATACTACTCTTTGGAATGTTGCAGATGCATTGCACAATCCAAAATGAAGTATTCGCTAAGCATAGGTTCACCATGGAAAGGTAAATGTGGTTTTTTCTAGGTCTTCATGTGCTACTTGCATTTGATTTTAACTGCTAAAACCGTCCAAAAATGAAAAATATTTCTTCCTTGCTAATTTATCCAAAAATTGATCTGTGAAAGGCAATGGAAAATGATCTTTTAGAGTAGCTTTATTCAATTCTCTATAATCAATGCATACCCTCCATTTACTAGTCTTTTTATGGACAATCACCAGGGGAGAAACCCACTGATTGTCTGAAATTGGATAAATGAAGTTTACATTTAGCAATTTTTTCAATTCTGCTTTCACAATTTCCCTAAGATTTGTATTCATCCTTCTTTTAGGTTGTCTAATAGGCCTAGAGTTTTCCTCAATATAGATATGGTGTATGAAAGTCTCGGGATTAATACCTTTCATGTCAGTGTACTCCAATGTATATGCAGAAGAATTTTTTTCACTGTTTTGATTAACTCTTCTTGTTGGAATTTTTCCAAGTTTTTGTTTATATTTAAATATTTTCCTGGAAATATTTCAACTACAGAGTTACCAAATTCTTCCATAGAATATAAAGACATTTTTCTGGATGACAAATATTCAATATTACATTGTTCTTGAAAATTATGATCATCTTCACATTGTGAAGATGTTTCAAATTTTTCTATTGAATTTAAAATTTTATTTTCTTCAATAATATGGGAAATAGTAAAGAGAGGTTTTATATCATTGTCATCATCCATCCATTCTTCATTTTATATTTTTGCCATTTTTTTTGCTGGAGGATATAGAGTGAATTTATTTGTTGAATTACCATAAGAAATAAACATATCACTAGATCTACAACTAATGAAAGCATCACTTGTAGCTAACCAAGGTCTTCCTAATATCAATGGATTCTCCCCTAGGTTGTTCTTGGGAGTTAAGATCATAAAGTCTGTTATCACCAAATTGAGTCCTCTTGGGCCGCTTCAATGGTCAACCTGGAGTAACTCTTTCAAACCAATTTTTGGCTAAAGCTTAACCTCTTCAGTCTGAGAGGGCTCTCTCAAGGGGGTTTTATGATTTAGATAAAGATAAAGATATATGGCTAACTCTATGAATTGTGCCTTGGTTTTGTATGTTTGCAGGTTGAAAAGATGAGGGCTTGCTACCATTAGGCTATGGAGTCAGTGATAAGGATAAGATGACAAAGGCTCTCCTTGTGGAAGCTGAGGAGTGTAGATACTCAAATGAAAGTATAATATACACACACATGGTTTCCTCAATATATAAATGTTCAAATGAATTCAGAGCATGAGACAAGAATTTTGAGTAATGAACATTAAAATACTAAAAGTAGGACATGAGAAAGAAATCCAATAGTTTAGTGCTTGAAAGGAAGTCAGAGCATGTTGAACACGAATTATGAGTAATTAAACATTAAAATATTGACAAAGATTAATAAGATACATATGGTTCATGAAAGTATCAAATGAATCTCAAGTGAAGGATGAAACCAATAGCCATTCTCCATCACTGATCAAAAACCTGTTTACAATAGCAACAGTCAGCCATAACATATCCCAACCCTTTCTAACTCTAAAACTAAGTCCTTTATAGAATGAGGACTCATAAAAATGATTTTCCACCTTTCTAGCCTCGAAATCCCACCTCAGAGACCTATTTAAAATAGGATTAGCTCACTTGGATACTTCCTAGGGATATTTTTGTTTTGCAGAGTTTGAATCCAAAAGGGACTTTTCTTTCAATAAATAAATCAACAAATCCATTTAATAACACTTATAAACATCAACCAACTAACTTGTTGAGTGTGCTGGAGTGCTGATGTATCATTATGCCATATGAATGATGACTTGGACCTCCTCCAAGTTGAATTTTACAATTTTTTCACAAATCTGGCTAGTGAAAATTCTGAAAAAATAGGCCTCCAAGATGAGTGTATAATTTCCAAAATCTGATGGATTTGCAAAAAATGAGAGAGGTTTTTGTAGTCGAGGCTGTGATGAAGAAAAAAAGCTTTCAAATTTCCAAAAAACCTTTTCTTTTGGCCAGAAACTGAACTTGAAGTTGACTTCTAAAACAATCATGTACAAGACAATTTCGTAAGAGCAGTTTCGTAGAGAATTTAATTTATCAGTTTCCGCCACCTCCTAATGAATTTGCAGAAACTGGGAGAGGTTTTTGTAGTTGGGTCTGTGATGCAGAAAAATATCTTTCAGAGTTCCAAAATTCTTTTTTATGTTCATAAAACTTAAATTTTTTTTTCTATGAAAACATGACAGTTTCGTAGTGTTTTGTTGTTCTTCAAGCCCAGACACACTACAAAATTGCTAAAAAGTGTTGAAATTATAGATTTTTGTGTAATTTGAAAAATAACCTCATAAGTGCCAAAACCTTGCTTCTAACATGCCATTAGCCTTAAAAACTATAAACCAACTCACCTTATGATCCTTGAGGCATTTCTTTCTCATTTATGATGGGTTGAGCTATTGGCTCTTCAAGCATTGTCATTTTTAGACCTTTGTTTTGAAATTCATCATGGATTAATTCAAGCTGCTCCTGGAGGTCCTTAACCTGATTTCTCAACCTTCTATTAGTATACTGCAATTGCAAATTCATCCTTCTGACATGTTTGACTTCTTTCCTTAATGGTTGGGTCAATTTTAGTAAATGTTGTGTGTCATCTAAAGTCTTAGACACACTATCAAAAATTTTACTTTTGAAGACTTCCACAGTTGTTGGGTCTTCTTTAATCAAATTAAAATATGCTGGTTCATATCTCAAACATTGTCCAGCCTTATTTGTCCTTCTTTTTTCTACCATGGTTTCTTTAATGTCTTTATAGCATCACTTGATAATTGCTCAGCCTCACTTGATCAGTAATATTTGTAAACCTTTGAAAACACCAGCCACATTTTTGGCTCAATTAAATAGCTCTCCAGAGCTCAATATCCCACAAAGGAGAAATGAAGAATGAGAAATGACTGAATTAGGAAATATTTTGAATTTTTGATGTCTTCTCATGACTCAATGATGACTCATACATACCTAAACTAACAATGATGACTTTAGACCTGACCATGTACTTTGATTTTATCCCTCCATGACTCAAATGGCATATAACTTACCCTTTCCCAATGTATTTTGACACCTAACAGCTAATCTGATAAGACAGATAGGAAACCGCACTTTCAATGTGTATCTAGTATAAATTGTGACTTTTCTCAGTGTGTTTTGCTACGAAACTGTGGTTTCTTGGCTTAAAATACATTTTCTGTAAAGAAACCTTGGAAATTGAGATTTATCAAAAAATTATGATTAATGTAACATGAGAGAATTTGAGTGAGGGTGGGCTTACACCTTACAATCAGCTAAATTAAAAAATTTCCTTGACCAAGTAATGAAAAATGAATTCTATTGCCCTACCTTTGACACATGAACCTCTAGGACTTTTTGAAATGATGTTTCATTTTTATGAGTGATAACGGTGGCTCCACTTGGGATGGTGTGCCCTTGTGGTACACCAAAGAACCTGTAGTTCCAGGGCTATCCATCTTCTTGGAAATAAAAACTCTGAAATTTATGAAAACTTCGCCAAGATCTTATGGCCTTCACCTCGGGCTAAAGCTTGGTGATTACTGTTAAAGAACCAAATTTGTACCTACTGAAAATATTCTTAGTCAACTTTGAGCTTATTCACACACTCCTACCTACCCTAACAGTTGCAATCTCCATTTTTAGTTCAAGCAACATGAAACTTCCAATGAAGCCATTCATTGATTTGATTTGACATTTGAACCTTTTGACTGCACTTGAACCAAAAGTAAGCATGATATTGAAATGAACAAGGCAACATAAAATGTATCTGATCCTCATAATGAAAATATAATTGGAAACCTGGACTGTAGAACTCTTCCATGTAGTCATCTATAGGATCATAGAAGACATATTTTGTTTGATTATTCTCAAGACATTCTACAGCTTTGGACAAATCATATATGCTTTTCTCAGCCACACAATATTTCAGTTGTGTGCTATCAAAATTATTTTCAAAAACAGAGTATTCTTTCTCAATCTCAAAAGAGAAAGGTAGCAGCACCCTCTCTTTGTGTTTTGGCATTAATTTTTTTTGAAAATACTGATCTTGATCATGAAGACTATAAGATTGAATTTGATCTTCTAAAGCTTCAATGTCTTTTTCAATGTTCTTAGAAACTTCATCCACAAATTGAATCTTATCTTCTGAATTGCACTCAAATGATTTCAGATTAGAAGACAAGGATAAAGAAAATTTTTCATCCACTTCCTCATTAGAGTGATCATTATTTTATGTAAGCTGATGCAAGGAATGACATGAAGAATAAACTTCTTCCTTTACCTGAGGATTATAGAAATTATCTTCCAATATTTCCTCTTTTTGTTTGAAATGATTCTCATACTCCTGATGATCAAAAGGCTAACAAGTCTGCTTCAATTTTTCATCAAACTCAGAGGATGTAACATGATTTTCATAAATAAACTCATGTTGTGTTTCATTTTCATCCAAGGGAGAGGTTATCCTTTCTTCTTGGTGATGAAAGGGACTGTCATGAAGTGCCTCTAAAATTTTCTCATCCATGAACTCATCATCTTCATAACAATTCTCCAAATATTCAGTAAAACTCACACAATGTTTACAACAGTCTTTGAAGAGCAATAAGGAGGGGTGAAACTCTTCATACATCTTATAAAATGCAACATGGAAATCAAAAAGAGAATATAACGAACCATGTGGCAGGCTTTCATACGAAGACCATGGTTTTCCTTCTAAAGTGGCCATAAAAATCTTCGTGAGACAATCCTAAGGGAACTGAACCTTAAGTCTATGTACATGCATATGGAATCTAACTAAATGAAGAGTAGCATTATCTTTATATCATCTTTAAATATAGGAAGATAAGTTAACCGTTCAACCTTTGGCATAGGATTTTGAAAACTAGGGATATGAGACCGATTCATAGGGGCATACCTGGAATTTTTTCTTGCAATGGAACTCATCTTGAAACTTCAACAAACTACTAATCTTCAAGTAGTGGAGTCACTTCCAAATTATTATTTAATGTGGGGAGTCGCCAGAGCAGAAATACATCCAATATGTGCCTAAGTGTCTGCTGCTCTCAGACCTTAGAACTGAAACTTCTTCATTCTTCCCAAGGAAAATTTACATCTTCGGTCCCAGCAAAGGCACCAAAATGTTATCACCAAATTGAGTCCTCTTGGGCTGCTTCAATGGTCAACTTGGAGTAACTCTTTCAAACCAACTTTTGGCTGAAGCTTAACCTCTTCAGTCTGAGAGGGCTCTCTCAAGGGTTTTTTATGATTTAGATAAAGATAAATATAGATGGCTGACTCTATAAATTATCTCTTGGTTTTGTATGTTTGCAGGTTGAAAAGATGAAGGCTTGCTACCATTGGGCTATGGAGTCAGTGCCAAGGATAAATATGACAAAGGCTCTCCTTATGGAATTTGAGGCATGTAGATACTCAAATGAAAGTAGAATACACACAAAAACATGTTTTACTCAATATATAAATGTTCAAAGGAAGTCAGAGCATGAGACACAAATTCTGAGTAATGAACATTAAAATACTAAAAGCAGGACATGAGAAATAAATCCAATAGTTTAGTGCTTGAAAGGAAGTAAGAGCATGTTGAACATGAATTCTGAGTAATAAAACATTAACATATTGACATAGAGTAATAAGATACATATGGTTCATGAAATTATCAAATGAATCTCAGGTGAAGGATGAAACCAATAGCCATTCTCCATTACTGATCAAAAACCTATTTACAATAGCAACAGTCAGCCATAATATATCCCAACCATTTCTAACTCTAAAAATAAGTCCTTTATAGAATTAGGACTCATACAAATGATTTTCCACCTTGTTAGCCTCGAAATCCCACCTCAGAGACCTATTTCAAATAGGATTAGCTCACTTGGAGATTTCCCAGGGATATTTATGTTTTCTAGAGTTTGAATCCAAAAAGGACTTTTCTTTCATTAAATAACTCAACAAATCCATTTAATAACCCTCATCAACTTCAACCAACTAACTTTTTTAGTGTGCTGACGTGCTGATGTATAATTATGCCATATGAATGATGAGTTCAACCTCCTCCAAGTCAAATTTTACAAATTTTTCACAAATATGGCTAGGGAAAATTCTGAAAAACTAAGCCTCCAAGATGAGTTTATAATTTCCAAACTACGATGGATTTGCAGAAACTATGAGAGTGCTTTATAGCTGAGGTTGTGATGAAGAAAAAATTCTTTGAGATTTCCAAAACATGTTTTCATTTGGCCAAAAACTGAACTTTAAGTTGACTGCAAAATCAATCATATACAAGACAATTTCGTAAGAACAATTTTTTAGCGAATTTAATTTATCAATTTCTGCCACCTCCTAATAAATTTGCAGAAATAGAGAGAGGTTTTTGTAGCT
Organism: Pinus albicaulis; assembly: GCA_034641835.2. Classification (NCBI taxonomy): domain Eukaryota; kingdom Viridiplantae; phylum Streptophyta; class Pinopsida; order Pinales; family Pinaceae; genus Pinus; species Pinus albicaulis. The sequence goes on along the minus strand of CM076584.1, from coordinate 1,412,357,121 downwards.
GGGTCTATGATGAAGAAAAACCTCTTTTAGATTTACAAAATTCGTTTTCAGTTGCTCAAACACCTTAAAAACATTTTGATACGAAAAGAGGACAATTTAGTAGCGTTTTGTTGTTCTTCAAGCCCAGGCACCCTACGAAACTACTGAAAAGTGCTGAAATTCCATATTTTTGTGTAATTTGAAAAATTAACCTCATAACTGCCAAAATCGTGCTTCTAACATGCCATTAGCCTTAAAAACCATAAATCAACTCACCTTATGATCCTTGAGGCATTTCTTACTCATTTATGATGGGTTGAACTATTGGCTCTTCAAGCATTGTCATTTTTAGACCTTTTTTCTACAATTCATCATGGATTAATTCAAGCTACTCCTGGAGGTCCTTAACCTAATTTATCAACCTTCTGTTAGTAGAATGCAATTGAAAATTCATCCTTCTGACAAGTTTTACTTATTTCCTTAATGGCTGGGTCAATTTTAGTAAATGTTGTGTGTCATATAAAGTCTTAGACACACTATCAACAACTGTCCTTCTGAAGAATTCCATAGCTGTTGGGTCTTCATTTATCAAATTCAAATCTTCTGGTTCATATCTCAAACATTTTCCAGCCTTATTTGTCCTTCTTTTTTCTGCCATGGTTTCTTTAATGTCTTCAAAACCTCACTTGATAATTGTTTAGCCTCACTTGATCAGTAATCTTTGTAAACCTTTGAAAAAACCAACCACATTTTTGGTTCAATGCAATAGCTTTCCAGAGCTCAATATCTCGTAAAGGAGGAATGAAGAATGAGAAATGACTGAATTAGGAAAGATTTTGAAAATTTGATGTCTTGTCATGACTCGATGATGGCTCATACATACCTAAATTGATGATGATGACTTCAAACCTGACCATGTACTTTGATTTTAACCCTCCATGACTCGAATGGCATCTAAATTACCCTTTCCCAATGATATTATGACACCTAGTAGCTAATCTGATAAGATAGACAAGAAATCGCGCTTTCATAGCGTATCAAGTGTAAATTTGACTTTTTTTGCTATGAAACTATCAATAGTTTCGTAGGGAAAAGTGTCTTTTCTCAGTCTGTTTCACTACAAAACTGTGGTTTCTTAGATTAAAAAGACATTTTCAGTAAAGAAACCTTGGAAATTGAGATCTATCAGAAAATTATGATTGATGTAACACGAGAGGATTTGAATGAGAGTGGGTTTAGACCTTAGGATAGGCTAAATTAAAAATTTTCCTTGACCAAGTAATGAAAAATTAATTCTATGGCCCTACCTTTGACACATGAACCTCTAAGACTTTGTTAAATGATGTTTCATTTTATGAGTGATAACAAAATCATTTGGATATTCCCAAGAGTTTAAGGACACATAAATGTCTTATAATACACCATCTGGCTTGAGTACCGATCTATCTGCTAATTGCAGTAATGTTGGTGTATACTGAAGGTTTGGAAGCCTAAGTTGTTCCATGGTTTGTTTACTCATAATGTTTATGGCTGCTCCTAAGTCAATGAAAGTATTTGTAATATCAATAGCATTGATGTGTGCTTTTACAACTAGACTTCCCGGATCCAAATATTTTTGTATGGCTATTTTTCCCATCATAATGTCTGCAATTTTTCCTACTAACTCAATCCTTTTTACTTCTTTTTTTTTTCCTTCCTGATTTTTTTATACTCAACTATCTTATTGTTTTAGCGTGGATAGTAATCTCATTAATGGCTTGTAACAAAGGGATTTTGATATAGACATTTTTCAATTCATCCAGAAAATCATACTTACGCAACAAAATTTGTTTTTCTACCCCTTTATCGATTTCTAATCTTTCAGGAAAGAAGGGTTAGAAAAAGATATTGAAGGTTTCTTTATGATAGGAGTTGAGTTTATTGAATTTTCTTATTTTTTATTTTGAGAATTTTGATTCTGTTGAAGGGATGTCCCTTCTCCAGAATGCTTTTTATTTTGATGTAGAGAAATTTCTTCATCAAGATCATCTTTCTCCTGAATAACAACAGAGGGATTTTTCCTTTCTAATATCCTACCAGATCTAAGTTGAACATTGTTAAGGTCTAGTGGAGTAATAAAATAAGTTGGAAAAAGCTTTCCTTCTATTTTATAAGCAGATTGGGCATTTTTATTGTTCGGTTTTGGTAATGGCTGGGCAGGTAGTTGATTTGGTCTTTCTGGAAATGGTATAAATGAAAGTTGTGGATTATGATTTTGGAATTGAGGTTGTTGACTAGGTTATGGAAAATGTTGGGGAGGATAGCTTGGATAGGATTGTGGATATTGGTGATATTGAGCGTATCTATCATAATGATTTTTCATTCCTTGTGTCCAAGGTTGAGGTTGGGACCAAGGTTGCTGCCATGGAATTGATGAATTCCTATTTTTTGGTGGGGGATGAGTATACATTTGATTGTTAAAACCTTTAGTTTGTGTCCCTTGCCATGGTCTTCTAGAGACAACACAAAGAGGTTCTACTAGATGTGGAGCTATTTCTTCTTGGAAAACAGCCTTAAGACCTGGTATAGAGGGACATTTTTTTTTCATGGTTTTCTGCACAAAAAACGTAGATCTCTATGACTTTTAAATCAAGAGGACATTCACTTAAGGCATGTTTCTTTCTGCATTTATCACACAAAATAGTTAAGGCATCAGTTTCAACTTTTTTCTTGTTTTGTAATTTCAGGGTGTCTATTTGTTCACTAAGACTCCCTAAGATATCTGTTTTGAATTCATCAAGAGTATTTCCTATTTATTCCCTACTTATTGTTCCAGTTGCAGATTTATTCACTCTAGAGAGAATAGGATCTCTTGCATTTTTCCCAGTTCTTGATTTTCCTCTTGAAAGATGAATGCATAATTCAACAATTTTAGGTAATGATATTTGAGATGTGTCTCCCTTTACCATGATATTAAGAATATCTATCCATTCATCTTTGATGTATTTTAATAAGAGAGTTTATAAAGTATCTTGATCTAAGTTTTCCATTTTAGCTATTTTTATATTGTAATTGAATCTCTCAATTAAGTCTTCGAAGTTTTCAACCTCGCTTTGCATCATTTTAAATGCTTCATCCTTCCAATTAATAGGTGTGCAATAATCCAGATACCTTTGTAAGAATTAACTTTTCATATCATCCCATGTCCTAATAGATTGTGTTATTAAGCCCATGAACCATTTTAAAGCTGCACCCTTGATTGTTGTAGGAAATAGTTTCAATTTTAGAGAGTCTTGTAAGAAGTCATATGATCTACATAAAACCTCAAATTCAAATAGAAACGTTTCAGGATCTTCATTCCTTAATCAATGGAAATTGGGAAGGATGGAAGGTGAAATATTAATCTTCATTGTGGCATTTGTATCCTCATCAACTATAGGAAATCCAACAGAGTTATGGTCCTCCTTATTTTATATTCTTCTATTCTCTTCACCTCTTCCTCTACCTCGTCATCCACCTCTTCTTCTTCCTCTTATTCTTAAGGCTTCTCCATTAAGAACTTCTCCTTCTCCTTCTCCTTATCCTTCTCTGGCCATTGTAGATTCCTCAGAACTAATGTAGGGTTCTAAGTGTAGAGTTATTTTTTATTCCTCTGGTTCTTTTATCAATGGGATATTGAAGAAAGTTTCTTCCTCTTCCTCACTAGAAATTTCTAACTCCTGGGCTAGAATCTATTCTCCTATAGAGGTGAAAAAGGTTACTCCTTCTGTTGGAGATATAGGATCTTCCTCTTCTAAGACTACCTCAGTAGATGAAGTTGGAGAGTCTCCTGGTTGGATTTCTGACCTTAAGACTTCAAGAAGTCTATGTCTTATGAAAAATGGAATATGAGATTGAGATGGTGGTGTGGCACTTCGTGGCCTTGGTGGAGTGAGTGGTGTTGTTGGAATCAAACTTCTACCTCTAGCTATAAATCTACCCCTAGAGTCTCTTTCTCTACGCATATCAATTTTTTTTTTAGATGTAAGAAATAAGCCTTCCTAATTACACTTCCCTAACAACAATGTCAAAATGTTTAGAAAATTTAATGTCTTAAATTGCTACCATAAATTATCGATAGAGGTTAGTAATCTGATGAAGTGTGGTGCACTAAATATGCTTAGATGCCCTTCTTTCTTACTTCATTGTATAGTTTTATATATGATTTTTGTATTTTCTATTTTATGTCTAATGTGAAGAACTAAAACTAATCTAAGGAATGAAATCTAATCTTTAAATGAAATCTTGAATGCTAAGAAATAGCTAAATTTGAAATAATTTTAATAATGAAAAACTTAATCTTAAGAAGGAAGAAAAGGAAATGTTATTTTTACTCTAAGAAAGAAATTGATTTACAAATTAATCTTAATAAAATTAATGAAATATAAAATCTAAAAGAACAAAGAAAAGGAAATGTTAATTAACTAATCTATTTTGCATAAAAATAAATCAATCTTTAGGTGATGAAATCTGAGCTATGTTAGGGTATTTTATGCTGGCAAAACATATATGGAAAACATCTAATTGAACTTATTATTCACTTAAACAAATAATCATTCTAAATTATATTGAATTCTATTGATCTCTTAATTATGTTCTATTTATCAACATAAAAAAAATAAAACCATATTCTACCTTATTAATTGAGAACGCTAATTCTATGAAAACAAAGCATATGATATAGTTTTAAATCTATCTAAGAATGATCAAAATAGAATCCTAATCTAACTCTGTTCTACATTCCATGGAAACGAAAGAATCAAATCTATCACTATGAAATTGAATAGATCGTGCTAATTAAATTCAAATTTAACCAAGACAAGCAAAAATTACCGAGTATCTATTGTGAAAAAAAAATAAGTAATCTAAATCCTATGGTTGCTGTGTAATCAAATGCAAGAACGATTTCAATTGAAATCTGACAGAGTCATGATAATGAAACAATTTAGGAGAGCATAAGATATAACAATCAACTGTGCATAAATATAAACAACTAATTCAGAAAATGTTCAGAAACTAACTGACGTAGAATTTAACTATGAAATGATGGGAAATTAAACTACGAAATGACTAGAAAACCTATTTTCCATACAAGGGCCCTTTGCAATAGAACGAGTGTAAATATACTTAAGCTATTTGTGCATCAATGGTATGTAACTGGTCTTCTTCATTAACAAAACAAAGTTTTAAATGTATCACAGTATTATCACCAAAATCAAACCTATTCTCATTTTCGATAGACTGGTATTTATACAAAGTGTCAAATTAACTTTCTGAGATACTTTCGCCTATGGAAAGTAAAATAAATCTAAGAGTAGAAGTCTAATTAGAAGAAAAGTCTTCATGGCTCTTTCTCGATTTTCTATGTAAGAGAAAATAAAGAATCTTCGCCTGTTGATCTCGTCCCTTATCTTGATTAATCTTTGACCGTGAGTGTAGGCATAATCCTTCTTGAAATTGAACAGGTAAGTAGGATCTGATGCATATATGGACCATTTCAAAGCTACCCATATGACTCTCTTCTTCATTTTATTCTCGAAACCTGTCAAAAAATAATGGTGGCTGTAGAAATAAAGGTTAGCTACATAATTTCACGAATTATGTAGCTATTTACAAAAAATCATCTAAATAATAAGAAACATTACAATATAAAATAGAGATCATATAAATGCCTTCTCAGATGGAAATGTGTCAATTATCATTGATTGAGTTTATGGATTTTGCGAAAAAAGAAGAAAAGATGGTGGAAAAAGATGTCAAAATAGGAACAATTTTGAGGTTCAACAGCTGAAAAATGCAGATATATGTTGATGAAATGGACTGTACCATTGAATTCAATTGTTATTTTTACCAGTTAGATCACTTATAATTAGAACACAAAATGAAAAATAAGTATAAATACTTTTATTAGTTGGATATAACGAGGACTTCAATCCTCTTCTTTACAATCAATCCAATACAATAATGTGTAGGGCTCCAACCTTAGATGAAGACACCAATCTTCAATCCTTCTAGGCACCAACCTGTATTATGCCAAGCACCGACTTGGACTTCACGAGGCTCTAACCTCTAAGGCTCTAACCATATCTTCCCAAGGCAACAACCTTATCTCTATGAGGCTCCAACCTCTAGGGATCCAACCCTATCTCTTGTACAGGAACCAACCCAATCTTCTTGAGGACTCCTATACTCTAGGGCTCCAACCCACTACTTCAATTCTTCAAGGCAAGTTCAATGGTTCTTCAAGGCTCCCAATATCGTTTGAAATAAGCCTTCACACTATATTTTCTAGCACTTCCCTCAATTTTTATCCAACATGCTTATCCCATCAATGAAAACTTTGGCTTCACATGAAGTTGTCACCACTTCTCTTCATAGTACCCAAAAAAAAATCTCCAAAGTCACCTCATGATGGCTTCAACGCATCATGGTCTCCAATATTATCTCTAAGACCTCAATCAATACTTGGTGATGCCGCAAGGTGTCTTCAATTAGTTTTACCAAGAAATGTCTTTAATAGTTTTCTCCAATTCTACATCACACGAGTCTTTTTCAACAACTCCTCTTGGTCAGGTTCAACAAGTCTTCAAGGGTCTTCAAAAATTGTTATAATATGTCTTCCGAATCCATTTTTGAAGCTGCCTTAGGTTTGCAATAAACACTGCTTCAAATTTCCTTCCAATTTTCTCTATACTCTCCTTTAAGACCATTCAAAGTATTTTTCAAGCCTACACCACTTCAAGCCTTACTTGCTGAGATATTTTATAGGTGAAAATATTATTTAAAAAAAAATCAATGGACACACTTTCTCCAACAATCAAGCGACAAAAGGTTAATAATAGTCCTTAAGTCTTCAACCAAGTTCGATGTCTGAGGCACTGAGGTATCAATGCAATCTGAACTTTGGTATATTAATACAACCAAGATTAAATAAGTCTTGAGTCTTTGATATATTAATGATATATATCCACAATTATATATCTCACATCCTTCCACAGATGATATGAGATACATAAACACAAGACTAAGCCATTGTTTGAGCTAACAATGCTTACTGTTTAAAAGATCCAAATTTTTGTAGGTGGTCTGAAACCAAAGTGTTGTATGAGGTTATGTCCATAAATATCAGCCATAAGAATTGGGCCTTAAGTGACTGTAACAAATATGAGGGTATAAGTTTCTATAGGTTTGAAAGGATAGGTGACAGTGATATGCTATAGGTGGATAGACTCCAAATGATAGTCCACTGTAATTACAAATACAAGGTGTAAGGTTGTTGTAGATTTGAAATACGAGGTTATTTAATGATGGGCTATGGTTCTATCAGTAGTAAAACATTGAGCTACATGTATTCTAGATCAGATATACCCCAAGAAATTAATCCTTCAATCCCTTCTCGACGTCCTTAAATTTTCTTACTGAGTTATTCTCTGAATTTTTCTTACCGCGTTATGCTTTGAAATGATCTCCATTGAAAATCATGATGAGAAATGAAGTGTTAAGACTTGTATTTATAGTGATCATCCTCCAACGAAAATACATGTCTCATGGTGGCCAAGCCGACTTAGACAGGTAGGCTTAGGTTGACTAGTACATAAAATGTATTTTTTCATCTTAAAAAATAAATTTCTCTCAACCTATGAGGAGTTTGGGGGCGTGTAATGGCTCATTAGAAAGAGGAAAAAAACCTCTACAAACCTATGCCAATTTCAAAATTAAATTAAGTTAGGATATGTTTATTTAAGTGATAAAAATGTCAAAGATTCAAACTTGAAGTAAGAACTTGACCTAGACGATTTAGTACACATTAGACATTTCACCAAACATATGGTAAACATATAAGTTACAGGTCATGAATGCATATATGATATTAAATCTCTAAAATTCGTCTGAGAATCACCAAGAAGGTACAATTTCCTCTCGAATAACTGCAACAACACTTTTTAGCCCATGCATTCATCAACTATTAAAATACTTATCAAATCATGAACAGGAGCCATAGCTAGAGTACATCATAGAACCATGCTTATAACCAACATATAACCAACATTTTAACCATGATAATTCAACCATCAAATCAAAATAATAACAAGTACAAGTGCTCATAGATAACAAGAGGAAAATAACTCTTATTAACATATACAAAATCCAACCAAGTTAGCGACTTCCATGTACCACCTGACCACAAATTTGGCTAAACCAAATCTTTCTTTCAACCAATCACCCCTGTGCCATATTTCAAGCATGAATGTGAGATCTCATGGGATAAACCAAAACATAATCAACTAGGAGCTCTAGAGGTTAAACCACCTCCACCCTCGAGCTACCATGATATCACCTAAACCAATCTCAAGACCACAACACCAAACTGAATTTAGATGCCTCAAAATTTCTTCACCATACCTCGAGAAATTTTCCTATCTCCACCCACTTGTCAAGGGTTTCCCAAAGAAAATTATCTCCACCCCCAACCCTTGGGAATTTTCCTGAGACCTCCTCGCCGAGAAAATCCCATACGAATGAAAACAAATGAACCAAATAAACATACGCATGTACCACACATTTACACCATAACTAGGAAATCACACATGCAACCTGTTAAATGCAAGATCTTCCTACTAAAGCTACTAATCTGACCTTGCTCCTTGCTTTCATTCATTTTCCTTTGGTTCTCCTTTTCCTTCCTTGACTTTCCTTTGCTTTTCCTTGAAATGAAACGTATGAAGACCATAGTAAAAACAAAAACATGACTCATTTTACTTTAACTAGAGAACACATCTTAATAAGCATGAAAAGCAATTACAAGAACAAAGACAATAAACTTAGATCTACCACTAGAGGAAACATAAATCAAGGACACACATGTCCTCATCCCATTAGGATTCAAACATGAATTTTTTTACGTGTATCATGACTTGTACAAGATCTCATTTACAATTTTAACCTAGACTAGAAAGATGAATTAGGTAAGAATGTTAACTATCCCATTTTTTTTTATAAAAAAATATATTAGATATTATTTTCAATTCCTTCTCCATTTTTATAATAATTTATTTATTAAAAAAAAAAAAAAAACACATAATATTTCCCTGCATTAAAAACACAAAATAATGAAAATAAATAAATAAATTTATAACCATAAATATTTAATTATAAATTTTGAAAATAAAAACATTCCAAACAATTTATATTTTAATATATATATTATATTCCATTATATATATTATATTCCATTATTTACTTTTAAATATTTAGAAAAAAAATTATTTTATCCATATCTTTAATCGACTTTGTTTAAAGTCCATATGAGTACCCTCTTTCAAACTGACCTCTCATTAACGGCTTAATTTATTTATTTAGTTGACTTCAAACTTTAGATTAGAGCATTACTTAGTTGAAGAAAGATCATCGCTATATAATATATAGGTTGAAATATATATATATATATATATATATATATATATGATGATGATAAAGTTATTAAATATTTTAATTAGATAATGAAAATAAATCTAATTAACCATTTAATGTTATTAATATATAATTTATAATAAAATATTTAATATTATATATATTAAAATATATGATATCTCCCTGTAATAGTTTATATAGATATATACGGTCTTGTTTAAATAAAAGACAGTTTTGATTTGTATTAAATATTTTGTTATACGTCGTATTTTACTTATTGTAGTATTGGTATTTTATTCTTATTATTTTTTCGTATAGATTAATGATATTAAAAAAAGGATTAAGAAGAGAACAAGGGTTGAAAATGGTATGACATATGGTTTTTGTGGAACCCTGTCTGTTACGAAGTTCGAACCCTGTTTGTCAGATAGTGTGTGAATGGCGTGATTTTTCTCATAGAAGTCCAGTGGAATAGCATGATCACTGTTCCGCATATGTTTGATAACGGCAGCGCTGCACAAGATTGAAAGGGTTAAGAGGTAGGTTTGCTGGTGTTGAATTTCACTGGTCGGTTGATCTTCTTGTTCATCTTATATTTTCTCATCTTGCTTTCTATATTAATGTGCGCTGTACGCGCTTCGGCATTAATTTTTTCTCGACTGCTCTGGATCTTTGATTTAGGAGCCACCTTGAAGCCCATGCCCATAGGTTCAGGTTTACGAATGCCATTGAAGCTTTCAATTTCTTTATCCTCATGTTGTTTTCGGTCCAGGGCCCTTTTCTCGTTTTGGAACAGATCCCATTCTGTTAATTTAGGCAGAATTCCGGGACATTTCATGACAATTGTCCTGGGAATCGGAGGTCTACTAGCCATCACTTGACGAGAAGCATAATCGGTAGATTTTCCATAGATAACTCGACTCCAGTCATTAATCAGACGCTGTGCTAGCCTTTTGTTCTCGGGCACCTCTTCTTCAGATTTGGTCAAGAAATTGATAACGTAACCCAATCGGCTCTCTTTTAGCTTCTCCTTCACAGAAAGATCCGCGATGTCCAGATTTAAATCATCCACGATTTTGAGAACAGCGGATCGGATGCTGACGTGAGGGAGGCACTTGCTCGGCAGGGGTTCCAGCCAGGTCTTTAAGGCCGATAAACCCCCGCGCTGAATAAACTCTGTATGTGCAGGTTTCTTGGAAAGAACCCCTCGCATCTCGGGTAACATCAACAATTTCGTGACAGCAGGCTCGCCGTTTCTGTTAAGCTCAGCGTCTTCTTCTGCTGCAGCTTCAAGCCTGGCTATGAAACGTTCGATCTCGATGCCGAATTTCTCGGCGGCTTCTGCTTCTTCTTCTGCGGATCTTTTAGGCTTTTTCGATAAGATTCTTGAAATTTCCTCGTCTTTGTCCAGCGAATTCGTTTTTTCCACCCGTTTCCGTTTCTTCTTAGTCTTCTGCGAATCTTTTTTATCATTTTGATCGTCAGGGTCGTCAACACTGACGAGCCTATTTATGCTCAGCAGTGAGGATTTAGATTTTGTGGCTTTGGTTCTTGAATTTAAATCTCTGTGGTTTTGTTTGGGAGCTGTGGATTTCGGATTTCTTTCTGTGTGACCTTTGTCCTCAATATTCTTTTTGCTCAGCACAGAAGATTTTTCCTTTGTGCGCATGCGAGGTTTTGTTTTGGCTCGACTGTAATTAATTTCACCGGGCTGTTGTTCATCTGTGGAATATTGCGGGTTGGACTGATAGTCTCTTTCTTCTTCTTCAGAATATTGCGGGTTGGGGTGATAGCCCCTTTCTTCTTCGTCCGAATATTGCCGATTGGGCTGATATTCCCTTTCTTCTTCTTCTTCATCAGGATAAAATAGGGCCTCTCCTTCTTCATCCCTGTTGCGATCGTTTTCATAACGATTCATTTTCAAATTCTGAGCAGCAGCTTGAATCTCTCCAAAAATTCTGCTCACCACACAGGAATTCACAAAATCGACAGAGGAATTCACAAAATCCTACTCAGGAAACAGTACTGTAGACGGCATCAATTCTTAAAATGTGTCCATACGATTAATGACGCCACCAAACATCGTTACTCCTGGTTCGTGGCGCTTCGTCTAGAGTTGAAGCATTTACCAGTGAGATTCGTTTATCCGAAGATGTGTTTGGCTGCTGTCTCATGTTCTTGCAGAAATATATTCTACGAGGTTAAGTCCTATAAATCTCCAGTTATTTTATTAATTATGGCTTTCTTTCATTGTAAATCAGATATCTTCATATTACATATATTTCCTTCAATCTTCTCTAATTCTTAATTTTTTAAATATTTTCATACGCTAAATCATGCTTAGCTACAGTTATATTATAATGTTCTTGCAGAAATATATTCTACGAGGTTAAGTCCTATAAATCTCCAGTTATTTTATTAATTATGGCTTTCTTTCATTGTAATTCAGATATCTTCATATTACATATATTTCCTTCAATCTTCTCTAATTCTTAATTTTTTAAATATTTTCATACGCTAAATCATGCTTAGCTACAGTTATATTATAATAGGTAACAATTTGAATGTTATTATTTAAAAATTATTAAATAGTTCATCATGTCGTAATAATATGATTGTGTCGAGTGGGATGTGTAATTCCATCTGAACTTTTAAATAAAAATAAATCATATTATGAATTATAAATATTAAATAGTGTTTATTATCAATAATAAAAATTATATTTTAAGTTATTTCTAGTGTAATTTCTCACTTTTTTATTTTTTTGGTAATTTTTTTAACTATGAATCTCTGTATTTATTATTTAGTTTAATTTATTGTTATGCCAGTTATTCATTATTTAAAAAGTTGATCAATTTTGATGTTTAATATCTATCTATCTGTTTTTAGGATTTGAAGATGGGTGGATTGTCTGCTCTAAATAGACATCAAAAGCATCACACAATTTATATCTCAAGCAACATTAAATAATATTTGTTATCAATTTTAAAAATACTAATTTATTTTTTGAACTTTTGAAAATTATACCTAATTGATTATGAATTTTAGTGATTAAAACCTTTTGAAATTTAAACAACCATGATCAATGTGTCACTGTTATTCCTCAATTATACTTAACTTATTATAAATTTTACTTCTTAAAACTTTTTATGACTTTAAATACACGGATTAAAGGGTTATTTCTCAATTAAATTTAAATAATGGTATGTTGTAACTTTATGTACGTATATTTATTTCCATACTTTTCTTATTCATTTTTTTTAATGTAGATACTTGCTTGAATTATGAGTAGTAGTAACTAATGGTAAATAAGATACTTACATTACTATGAGCTATTTTCAAGGATTTTAATTTTAGGTGGTTTTCCTATGAAGCTTAGCAATGAGAAATCATTACAAAATATTTCAAAATCATGACATAAATATTGCACCTATCCACATGGCACAAAGATGCAATAAGACCTTCAAAGTTATGGTCCAATCAAATGTTTAAAACATATTTTTTCAATACTTTTGAAAAATAAATATTTGATTTTCAACGTTAAACATTATAACTTGCATTGGTCAATGTTAAACTAATAGTGCTGGACAAAAAAAACGATTGCTAGTGACAGGAATGTAACATAATATTTTATCAAAATAAAGTGTTAAAAAAAAACTATAGATACATTATATAGAACAATTGAAAAATATAAACTTTTATAGCTAAAACATTTTAAGTAGTCACATTATATTATGCCGAGGTAAATTTTGAAAAATTTGAATCCATTGGTTAAGATGAATCTTTACTTGTAATGATATTAACATTATAATAGTAGTATATTGAGATATTCAAAACATTATATTCATAGTATATTAAGATATTCAAACATATAATATAAAATCAATAGAAATTTTTTGTGACCATGGATTTAGTAAGCTCCAAGAGGGATAAATTCTAAAGTATGAACATATTTTAGAGTGTAAAGTCTGAAAAAATATTGTAATCCAAGAGATTTGAGCCTTGGTCATTCGAAAAATATATGATTAAGATAGATCTATATTGTTTCTAGACACACTATATACAATTTTTCATTTAAAAGAATTTATTTTTCCCAATTATGTGTGTTTTCTTCTAAACATATGTATTATATAGAGAGTTGACATTGAAATATGTTCATGTTGATTTAATTTTTCTTTATCCATATATTGTAGATATACCTCAATATTACTTAATCAAGAATATTGTAATATTTAATTTATAATATTCATTGAATTATTATTATTACTATTGTTTTTTAAATACCATATTTCAATTTTATATTAAGATAATATATTATTCATGTATTATAACTAATTGATTTTTTTTAATTTCATTTATAAATTCTCTCTCACACAGATTTAGAGTTTCTCTCTATCCATATATATATATATATATAAATATGAAGTTGATATTGAAGTGTATTAGCTAAGTGGTTTATTTAAGCTCTATATTTTCTTTTTATGGTAAGTTGTGCTAATCTATTAATTTTGAAAACATAAAAGTACATATATAGTTTGCAGGCAGGGTTAGTAAGCTGCGCTTAACCAATCCCTACCTTTGTTACACTTTTTCTGGGCTACCGCAGGGGAGGGGGGTGGCCCAAACAAAACTTGTGAGCAAGAATTACTTTGTGCGTAGTTGCGCTGATAAATTTAGGAGCATAGGAGTAGGACATGACAGTAGAGCCCTACGGGCACAGATAACAAAAAATAAAATAAGTCTGAACAACTACGCATACATTATTCATCCTCATCATCACTATGATGGGGAGTCTCCTCGAGGATGGGACAGGCAGGGGCCTGCGCGACAACCGCTTCCATTGCAGCTTCCACTTTAGCAACAATATGTTTGGGGAGGGTTGAAGGAGCACAAAGGATGGGGGAGTTCAGATCTACTCCTTCGGGAACCTTCGTCCAAACACTGTCGAAATCTATGATCCAAATGTATGTGTCTTCCTCAGCCTGCAGAGGACTATTCAAGGGTGTCGGGATACTCTAAGAAGAGGAAGCTCTGGGGGTGGAGGTGGACCTCCATGCGCCACTTCTTCCCCTTTGCGCAGGGCTCTTGGAGGAGTCTGCACGCTTCTCTGGAACTGAGTGATGGCTAACAGGGGGATGAGACGAGGAGCCTTCAACCAATTTGAGGTAGTTGTCCTCGCCGTGATGGTAGTGAGCCAAAAGAGCCCCTCGCTAACCACCCCGAATTGTGCGTTGGCGCAGCCTAGGTGCCATTGTGTACTTGGGAGGGGTGGCTAGGGAAACACATGGGCAGGAGAAACTGTAGAGGCTAGGGGACGGGTGTGCAGGGTGTAATGCACTAGGGAGAGCTGGGCTGCGCAACTCCACTCCATGACTTAGACTTCGCGCAGCTAGCATCCATAGTAGAAGAGATAAATGCAGCGAAGAGAAGATGAGGGAGGGAAGGAGCTGAGATTGGGAGGATATATAGGAATGCGGATGAGGAATGTCAGAGAGGCAATGAGTGATCTTCGTACAATACTGTGTGTGGAGCCCAAGCAGTTGAGCAGGCACAGAGGGGTAGGCATGGCTGCTATGTTGATTATGCATCATGGTCAGTGATGGAGGTAAGGGTGAGGTGATGGGCAGGGTCAAGTGACACTAGGCCTGTCCTATCTGTGTGATCTGTGTTTCTACGGGGATCGTGTGAGGCGATAACGGTGATTGGATCCGCTGCAGGTGGGTAATTGCATTGGATATCTCTGCAGTCTGTGTGAGTTCGGAGTTGTTGTTCGCCTGTGTCCAGCTTGTCACTCGCAAGGATATTTAAGCTCTATATTAAATATTCTAACGAAATATAATAATTATACATATTTCTTGGAAAATATAAGGTTTTTTTTTAATTGAATATTATTTTATCTTTTTGTAACATCAATAACCAACAAAGCTAAAAAAGTGAAATTATTAATGTTTTATAATATTTACATTGTAAGGCATTCTTATTTAAAAACAACTCCCCTAATTGTCACTGTGTACAAATTTAGACGATTGAATATATGTGTGCCGTCATATTAGTAGTTAGAAAAAATAACCTACATTAACACTTAGAGCAACCCTTCCTTTCAGATCTACAAACTCTTCGAACCGACTTTCCCTACTTTCCCTATGCGCGACATAAACTGGACTGTAAATTTCTCGATGCTAATGCACCTAAGCCTCTCTTGGTTGAATATGTGAAGAAGTGTGAGAAGATAAAAGAACCCAAGATGGATGAAAATTGTAGATAGACTGCATCGGAGAGCGTGCCCTCTTTGTTGAAGCCTCTATGCATAACACTCTTTTACAGTTAGGCGAGTTGGAGGAGCTAAAACCTTCATTTGAGAAATTGCTCTTTTAGTTTCCGCTAACTGCACAAGTCGAAGATGCACCTCCACTCATTTTTCAGGTAAATTTTTTCCTCTTACTTGGTCATTATTGCTCGATTTTAGTGGATTTGCTTAACTCCATTGTTGCGTTTTTGTGCGGTTGAGATGCTCACAATGGGTGCTTTGTGTTTTGACAAAAATAAGTAACTCACTTTGATTGCGGGGATTTTGTTGTGGGTGTGAGTTTCAACTTTCAACCATTGTCTGTGTGATGGACGAGGGGCAACCCAGTTTCTCATGCGACCTGCAAAGATCACGAGGGGAGATACGAAGAAGGAGTGTGGCAACGAGAAGATATCAAACCCCACCAGCCTTATCTGGTCCGTTTTCAGCATGATGAGCTTCTTGAGAGTGAATTCATCGACAACCCTAGTTGTTCCATGCAGCGGCATATGGCCAATGTGAAAACCGAGGGGCTTCGTTTTTCTTCAACTCGGATGTTTTACAGAGTATAAAGCAGCCCATCGCAGAGGATTTGAAGGAGAATGTACCACGTTCGAAGTTTTAACAGCGTTGGCATGGCGAGTGAGAACAGTGGCTCTGGGGATTCCTCCTAACCATACCGTCAGACTTCTCTTCGTTGTGGATATGAAAAGGGCGTTCAACCATCTCTTAAAAAAATAAACTTGAAAAATAAATAAATAAATTAGTTGTATTAATAGATAAAAGATGTTATATTTTAAAACCATTTATGTATTCTCATGTTTAATTGAATTAAAATAATATATATATATATAATTTTTTGAATTACAAAAAAAAATGACTAAGATATATTTAGAGTCAAGATAATTTCACATTAATATATTTTTAAATTATATTAATTTAAATAAATAATTTTAATTATATTACATGTATATGTGTGTTTATTTTATGTTTAAATATAGGTGTGTTTATATTTAAATGGGGCTTCTAGAAATTTAATTTAGTTATTAATAATTATTAGGTGAAAGGTAGAAATTTACCTCCATGGAATAGTTAGTTATTAATAATTAATTGGTGGACCATACAAATTTACTTCCATGAACTAGTATAGAATATCTTTGAAGGTTGAATCCCTACCAACTAATAGATAATTATTGAAAATTAAATTAAAATTCTAGAAGTCATATTCCAAAATAGACATGCATGTAATAATGATAATCTAAAATAAAGTCATCTTTTAGTTAATTTTTATGATTTTTTTTAATTTCTTTAAAATGTGAGATGTATTATGAGATGTCGTAAGACGTTCCCTCTAGGAAGAACTCCCCTAGACTACCACTCTGCATCGTTGGGAACCATTTGATCAATTGTTAGACGATTGAAATATTTTCACCCATTAGATTTCACCGTCGACACCTACTTGAATGATCAACTGCCTAACTACTAGCCGCTTGAACTATCAGTGGATTCCTTTATTTCCATTATGTCCCTTCCTTCCACCTGAACTGTGGGATTAGTGATCATCCTCGTCAAGGTCGACACGTCGATGGACCATACAATATCCATGCTCTCCGACTACATGGATACTGGCGATTGCATCATCGATGGGGGCAATGAGTGGTACATGAACACGAAACGACGGGAAGGCAAGTCACTGGGAAAGGGTTGTTCTTTCCCGATTCCTAAAGTTTTCCTGTCTCTTATAGTAGCTATATTTTTTAGTAGCTGCAAACCTATAGTCATTTCAAGTGTTTGAATATTTGAACAATTTGTTTGATGCTAAAGCACTTGTCCCATTTTTAACATTTTTTTATCATGGTAGTGGATGATGAAGGCTTTTTGTTTTCCATTTCTACTTATTTTGTTCTTGAGATTCATGGCAGTACTGCGAGAAATGAGAAAATATTGGATCCAACTACTAAAAGGTTGATGCAGCGATTGGAAAATGTTACAACATAACCCAATTAAAGCAGACCATATAAAAAACAACATCCACAATAGCTGAACAACAACATCTCCAAAAAATTAATTATCATTATTTCAGCTTTAAAGAAGAACATTCTCAAAAGCATATGCTCGAGTTTTGTAGGTTTATGCTCTTCATTCCGAATCTCTCATTTTCCGCCCATTGTCACGTTTAAAACACCTAATGATCCAGTCAAGTTGTGGACTTGCAAAAATGGTTAAGGGACCTATTTTGTTCTCTGACATTGGCAAGAAAAGTTGGTGCAACCAGATATAATTTATTCTTTGAATTTAACAGACATAGGTGGACATAGGTGATACATTGAAGGCATCTTACTTGCACAATGTGAGCCCTCTGACAAATACTGCAGTTGGAGCCGAGATTTCCCAAATAATTTCAGGGAATGAAAATAATTTCACCATGGGTACTCAACATGTTATCGATCCCTTTACAATTGTAAAGGAATGCTTGAATAACCACGGAAAATTTTCTTCCCTTTTCTAGCATGAATGGAGGAGTCTTTGATAACTCTTTACGGGGAAGTAGACGATAAGGCTCTTGATAAGAGTGTTAAGATAGATTTTTCCTTGGCTTTGAAACCATGAAAGGAGTCTTGAGGATTACTTCATAATTGTTTTCCATAAATCATGGACTATAGAATTAACTATTCTTTGTGGTCCATTTGAGATTGCATCCTATTTACTCCCCACATTTTGTGTTCTAGGTTGGAACTTTAGGAACATTGTTTAGTCCTTGGTACTCTGCACTTATAGATTCCCATAATTATCTTACAAGTTTGATACTGGTGAGGTTTGAAGATGCTCGTTGGAGAATATTATGGCAGGTTAATAGCATATGACTTCTATGTGCAGTGAAGTCAACAGAAGTAAAATTATGATGTTGTTTTAACTATCGAAAGAAAGAGAAGGGGAAATTTCATAATTTTTTGTCCTGCCTATTGTTGAAAAATGTTTTCACATGATATAAGTTTTATTTTCTGGAAAATATCGTACTTTGTAATGTTATAATTATGTTTCATGAACTAGACTACACTTTTGACTTGTCAAGGAGATAGTTTTCGAATGATATGCGGTATTTTCCATGTCTTGAGAAGGCATTTCCAGTGGTTTACATTTATTTTCTTGAAAATATTGAACTGTGTACTGTTATAACTATGTTTCATGCACTAGACTACTTCATTGACTGATCAAGGAGATAGAGGTAGTTTTCAAATGATATGCGGTATTTTCCATGTTTTGAGAAGGCATTTCCAGTGGTTTACATAAATCATTTCAATATGTGTGTGTGGAGCTATGAATATGCAATATGAAGTCGAGAGGAAGGAGAATAAAATAAGTGTTACCCCATTGGTGAAGCCAAAAGAGACATTGGTTGGAGCCACCATGTTTTTGACTTACGAGCATATACACATTAAGTTAGGCTATGTTGTTTTCACCATACAATATTGATCTAAAATATAATCCCAGCACACTACGTTGTGCCAATCATGAAAGTGCGTAGGTGATATGCCTTTCAGGATAGTAATTGATTTCCCACATGAAAGAAGTTATTTTGACCCAACGCATTGATTTTTGGTACTGGTGTGAAAGTGCATGGAATTGAACCCTATATTTAGACTAGGTTTATTTTGATTATTATTTAATTCAATAAAATATTAGTCAATTATCAACAATGATTTATTAGTAGATGGCCATCAACTCATGAAAATTTTTTATACATTAAACACAATACGAAGCTTAAATATCCCTAACAAAAAATCGTCATCATTTTGATAAATAAGCATAATAAATTATAATTACTTGATATAATTAGCAAGGATTTCATATAAACAAAAGAGAATAGAAATATTTTGATAAATATGTTCAACAATAAATATGTTCACTATTAGTAGCCTAAAACCCTTCTTTCAATTCCTTCATTCAAATGTCTTGAAGATGGATCCCCATTGGGATTCGAAACGTCGTCAAATGTTCTGAAATACTGTGGATAATCTGGGAAGCTCTTCAATAACTGAAAACCACAGGAGATTAAAAACCAAAAAGGAAATCAAGTCTGTTCAAAGAAATGTTATTTATCTATGGTACTTTATGTTTTCGAATAACGTGAATCCTCTGTGAAAT
Organism: Pinus albicaulis; assembly: GCA_034641835.2. Taxonomy (NCBI): domain Eukaryota; kingdom Viridiplantae; phylum Streptophyta; class Pinopsida; order Pinales; family Pinaceae; genus Pinus; species Pinus albicaulis. Next base: position 1,412,337,281 of record CM076584.1, on the reverse strand, counting down.
AACTCTCAAAAAAATTAAAAAGAATATATATATATATATATATATATATATATATATATATATATATATATATATATACTCTTAATAATGGAGTGGTACAGATAATTTAAATTCACTAAGACATAATTTCCTCTAAAAAATGGGATTTCAAAAAATTGAATATGTGTTGAATGATTGGAGTTTGTTGTTAACAATAATTCAATGGCTTTGTTGTAAAAAATGGTTTCATTGATGAATTTTTGTCTATATACAATCAAAATATTTTTCCAAATTATGAATCCTACATGGTTATTACTAGCAATTTCACCACATGTTGCAAAGGAAATTCCATGAGGAATACACTTTTACAACTCAATGGATGCCATCAATAATCTTGAGTTATCAATTGATCTTACATGGTTAGTTGGCATGGTTCATTTATGATCTGATTCTAGGAAAATTGAAAACTATGCGCTTTTACTTTTTTCAAATATTGCATCCAATAAATGAATGCCATTGGAAGAAATTCAATGGTTTTAAGTTATGAGAGTTATTCTCATTTTATTTGAAAATGAGAAGATCCTACCCTTTCCTATGCAATTTGATAATTCTTATAGTAATTTATTATGGTGTTTTGGTGATTTATTTTGATGTTCTATAGTTTGTTTATATTTTTGTTCTATAAACATATTTATTTCTTTTACCTTCAAGCCATATTACTTTATGGGAACATTATTTGTTTCAACCAGAAGGTGAACTAACTTAATAAAAATACTTGAAATGACTCAAGATGATCATTATCTTATTAAACAACTAGCTCATCTTAGTGATTACATAAGAAATTAGCACTTAGCTATCAATATATGTTTCCCTTTAGGTTGAAGTGGTACAAAAAAAATTTCTTTGCCCTTATATGATTAAGTGGATGTAGAGAAGGAAATATGGAAATGTCATAAAGGGGTTGTGCATTTGTAATAAATTTATAATAATGTTTATTTTCCAAGAAAGATACAATTTCTCTTCCTGCTTATTAGTTGAATGATGATCCATAGTTAAATTGACTAAATATTGTTTAGTTGGATTTTGTTGATGGGAAAATAGGAAAAGACATAAAATGTAGAATGTTATCCAACATTTAAACATTTTGACTTATCAAATTGCATAGAAACAAGATAAAATAAATAATTATAAATATCTAAAGTTAAGATGGATATAGGTTGGTTATTCTCCAATTATATATTATATTTTTTTATTATAATATTAAAAAATATATAAGAAAAATGTTTATAAAAAATATGATAAGTTAACTTTTATAAATATGGAGCATTTTACTATAAAATAGAAAAAAAATAATAAAGCCAATTTTTTTTAGAAATTTATTTCTAAGTGGACAACTTGTTTTAGAATTAAAGTCATATTTATTATCTCATTATAAAGAAGGCTTGGTTTTGAATAAGTTTATTTCAATTAAAGCTCAATTAAATAAAAAAAGAAAACTTGGTATAATCCTTTATTAATGTGTTAATATATTATTATGAAGAAGCTTAATAGATGAACATAGACATTTAGTACTTGCTTTAGTTGTTGGAGCATTTGACATAATTTCAAGTGTGGCACAAAGAGGGAGTTGGGAGCTCCTTTTGATTGTTTAGCCTCACTTAATGTGATTATAAAAGTTAAAAGACAAAACTAATATATTAATGTAGACATATGTATACAAAAAAACATAATTAACATGACATCCATGATGGACATTAATCATATTTATCCTAACAGTTTAAGAGAATTTCTGAGAACACAAAGGGGATTAATAATAATGATCGAGATATTATTAGTTCCAATATATGTTTTATTAATGATGAGTAGAACCCTATTGTGAATGTAAAATACAATTATATTCTTACTACAAGTTCCATATTAATAATGACCTATGTCTTTTTTCTAGACATATATTATCGCTTGTTTTTGTTATTTGAAATTTATTTTTCATGCATTCTAACAATTTTTGAGATTAATGGTTTATCTATATATATATATATATATATATATATATATATATATATATATATATATATATATATATTTTAATAGTTTTTAAGACTTTTAACAAATTGATTATTATTCAACAATTACACTTAATAAATTTAAAAAAATGATATTCCATTGTAAAATAATTTACATAGATAAGACTTAAAAATTATCAATCATTTAATTAACAATTTAGATTTGAACATTGTGGAGTAGATATTGTCTCAAATAAACAATCTTGTTTATATTCTATGCCACTAATATTATTCCCAATTTTTGTTGAAAAGGGATTTCCCATATGACTTGAAAATGTTGTTAAATATAGTTGTAAGCAATATCCCATGCAATTGTGCCAACTCTAGTCTAAGAAGAGTTGTTTTTCCAATCTGTGGAGAAAATGGTGGTTATATTCGTTTTATTATCTTATGCATACTGTGCATAAGAAGCATGCCATTTAAGGTAGTAAGAGGTATGGCCTTGAGGTTGTCCACCTCAGGTATGATATATTTCCTTGCTCACATATTAGCAATTCCAATGATAAGATCCATGTGATAATTTGTATCATCATCCTACATTGCAATGAAGCAACAACCAAAATTTAGACTATGTTTTCTTCTAACGGATAGTGTTGAATTGAAACATTTTATTTAAGGGAGGAGAATTTGTGTAATTAGTAGAGGATAATAGGGATCATTAATGAGGAAAGTTAGAGAATACCTTTTCAAACTTAATAGGATTCATGTGAAATCTTGAAGGTAGATTTTGAACACCATGTTGTAGTGTGGTGATCAATTTGTCAAATAGTTCATCATCATCATCATACAATCTAGAAGGGTCCAAATCTATAGCTTTCTCATTTGTGACAATCTTCACCCCTTATTTTGGTTTGAAAACTGGAATATGCACTTTATCAACCACCTGCACCAATCTGTTTGAATTTGGATTTGAAGTCCTATTGAGAACGGGAATGTCATATTTATTAGCTTTTAAAATGGAGGCTATAAGAATCAAGAACATGGGACTGGAATCATGGGAAGAAAAGTGGAGGGGCTTTGGGAAACGCTTGGGAGAAGACTAGAATGGTGCACCTTCTCTTGTAGTTGCATCCTCACATAATTTTAAAGTAATTAACTTCACACGATTTGGAAATAAATCCTCAAATGAGTTATTTATTTGTAAATCTAGTTTACTAGAATTTTATATTTTTGTAAACAATAAATTGTGTTAATATTTGTTGCAATTCAAGATGGAAATGAAAATTATATAATCACAGAAAGGGAGCGGAAGGAAAAAAGGAATGGAATTTAATTATTTACTTGATTTTAGCCAAGAGACACAATCTTTAAATGTTAGACATTTGTGTCAAACCAAAAAATCGACAATAGACTCTAGAAGTTCTTGGGCCTTAATATTCCCTACAAACTTGATTGTTGCTATGTATTCTTCTAATTTTAAAATAAAATAATTTCCTCTATTGGAGTTTTGTCTAAGAGATCTTGAAATTTGAATCTTTCCCATGTGAGACAGTGGTGAATATTATGTGGAAATGAATGAGGTGTGCACATGGGTGCCTTCTTTTCAGGGGGATATAGAGATGCTCCATATTGCTTAGTCAAGTGAGGGATAACCATTTGGGTGTTGCATTATTGAAATAGAAGAAATACACGAGTAGGAATATAGAGATCGATATTAGAAAATAAATAATTGATTTCTCTTCTACCTTTTCCTTCCTTTCTTATATAAAAGTGTGCACTTCCATTTATATTTAAGAGAAATACATAAAAATATCATGGTTCCAAAGAAATAGAACTTGAAAAAGTGGATGAAATAAGTAGGGTTGCAAAGAAATAAAACTTCCATAATAGGCTTTCACATCCTCCTTCCTAATGATTCCACCAAACATAGTTGCCATGGAATTCAACACTTGATGGGAACCACTTGCAAAATGTTTGAATACATTTACAAAAAAAAATGGATGTAAGGAAAAAGACAATTTATATGATTTTTGTATAACAATACATAAGAAAAAAACTATAAGAATACTACTATTAGAAATTGAAGTCATTCTATTCACTCTCTTCAAGAAACAATGGAGGAAAGAGAGAATTGGTACAATCAGACATGTAAAATAATATCAACAATGAAATCCTTCTCTGAATACTTATATGCAAAGGTTTACTCTCACATGATTATTTGCTACAACATGTTTTGGAAGATATTTCAATAGTTATTGGGTTGTCAGCTTCATTTCTCTACTACCTTTCATTTGCAAATGAATAAATGGGTAGACCAAAGTAAAAAATTGCAGCCTGGTACAAGTCCTATGTGTTTCTACACCAAAAATAAATAGTGGAATTCTTCTTTCCATATCATTAAGCACATTTATAGTCAGGTTGTTATGGTTATCACTCGTTGGACCTTACATGCTTCCCATCTCTCTTCCTCCAACTGTCTCCCATCACCAACACAATAAGCAACACAAGGAATCATTCTTTGTTTATAAATTGGCTTGGATCCATTCCCAAGTATTTGATAATATTCACACCCCCTAAGCTTGCTATAAATCACTCTAGGACAAGAACCAAATGTTCAAACCTAAGTAATAAATTGCAGCTTGTTACAAGATTTTTGTGTTCACTATAGCAAAAATAAATAATACAATTATTATTTCCATTTCCTACAACACAATTATAATCAGGTTGTTATGGTTACTAGTGGTTGTCCCCATACAAGATTCCCATCACCAGTGAAAGAAGCAACATAAGGCATTCTCCTTTGTTTACAAATTCGATCGCATCAATTCCCAAGTATCTGCACACTCTCTCGCCTTGCTATGAATAGCTCCATAATAGACATCAAGTGTTTGTAAAATTTTACATAAGTGATTGAGTCTAATTTTATCTACATAAACTATGTTTTAAGGGGAAGTGACATCATAAACTCAAGCCCATCTACTATTTTCCTTGTGCTATTTTGAAGCAGGTTGGTGTGAGTGTATGTCATTTTCATTTTACTTTCCAACTTTTCCTCCACAATGTGGTTAATTTTAATCATCTCAAGCCCTATGAACCTCCTATTCTGGAAGAGGAAGTTCACAATTCCCACTCACCTGATAAAATAATGGATTCTTAGTAGTTGTTGGAGGAAGACACACTATGAGGATTGTGCACCTACTCCACTTGTTAGCAACAAACTATGACATACCTTGTTGCGTAGCAAATCCAACTTCCTTCTTATGACAAACAGATGTCCGATGTTTCTTTTGAACATAGATTCCCACCCATTTTTTCGAAAGTGGGGTCATTTTTGCTAAAGCAATGAAGAACTGATGTGCCACATCTCGAAATAATTTATATCCAGTCCTAATAGTTACTTGTAGGATAATGAAGGCATGGTTAATATTGAGAACTATGCATTTTTATTATTTCTTAGTTAAAGTTGACTTTGTCAAAAATAATCAGATCTGGTCTTTAGTAAAATCTTAAAAAACAAATTTTCTCAGAAACATAGGATACAAAGGTTTTTGGAATCAATATTCATATGCATTTTATGTTTTGCAAGTTTTCTTCTTCAATATTTGAGTGTTATGTCTTATCAATCAACCAACCATCTGATGAAGGGAGGTAGATCCATTAGTTTAGCAATTTGCAAATGGGAAATAGATTTATATCACCTCCAAATCTCCCAAAATATTCATGGATCTGAGTCATCACATCCAAAGGACTAATTAATGGCAAAGTATACACTTGCATAATCAATTTTTATATGTCATGATTCTTCTCCAATTCATTCCTTGTGGCGTTTACTTTACAACATCTGGTGCAATTGCTAGTTTTAATTAAAATTAATTGATATATATATATATATATTCATTTTTTTAATTATAGTAAACATTGTTTTTAATTTAGACAATATTTTATTTTTATATAAAAGTGACATGTGTCAACTCTAGCAAAAACAAAATCACACATCAGACTTATACTAGGTTGTAGAATGAGACTCAATGATAATTGATTTAAAAGAGGAGTAAATATACTATAATTAATATAAAGGGGTGGAGAAAATGAAAATAAAAATAATTTTTTTAATATATAATGTGGTTAAATGCATATTTTAAAGTATTTTAATTTATCCTTATGTGTTTTTGATATGATAATAGATTTAAGGGAGTGATATAAATAATGCATCTATGATCTTATGTGCACATCTACCAAAGCACTCAGATAACCATTCCAAACTTCTTGAAATTCATCATCTATATCTAACTCCTTTGTTGTTTTCCATCCTTGCCTCCAAATTGTGGTGTTGACTTGGATGGCAATGTGGGCTAAAGTCAAATTGTATTCCTCCATTAACGAAACAATGAGTGGGTGAGGGAGTATATGACCTTCACCACTTGTTGATCATGGATCTGTTCCAATTCATACTTGTTCACCATTTCCTATTTTTTGAGCCAAACCATTTCCTATAAGGTTGAAATATTTCAGTATCACCCTCCTAAAAGAAGAGGTGTTTTCCATTGGCTTAACACTTTGTCTAATCCATTATCTAAATGAATCAGGAATATATATTTCTAAGAAAGAAATAATGTCCAAAGGATTTGAGTAGATAGTAGTCTCCAATTTCATTTTCACGCCAATTCCTTTGAAAATAGGAATATCTTTGTAAACGCCCAACCTCTCCAAAGATTTGGAGCCACTAGTTTTCCCATTTTACTGAAGGAATGATTCCTTTCTCCTGATTCCTAGACCAGATAAATTTGAAACATATTTTTCTCATTTTTTCTATAATGCTCTTTGGAACCCATGCAAGATACATCCAGTAGACCAAAATTACTTCCAAGATAAATTTTATCAGTACTAGGTGACCTGCTCTAGATAGGCATTTGTGACTCCAACTTTTTAGTCTCTTCTCTAACTTAGAAATGATCCAAGACAAGTTTGTCTTACTATAAATTTTTGGTTTAATTTTTAACCATATGTACTTTAGCTCTTCATTTAGGGGGTTTTACCTCATAGGGGATTTGATGGTTGATAAGCCTCATCTCTTTCTTTATTAGATTTCAGTAAGAGAGAGTTGACTTTTGGACGTTGATAGACATTATCGTAGCTCTTTCATAAAGCGACATGATCTCAGTTAACTTTCCCACCTCTATTATAGATCCAATGTAGAAAATTAAAATGTCACCAAAAAACAACATATTTTTTAGTGCTAAGTCTTGACAATAAGAGTTTCTTGAAAAACCCCTCTGTGTTTCACTTCTATCATGAGTAAACTCAAGCCCTCTACTATAATATGAAATGAAAAAGGTGATAAATCAAACACCTATCCTAGCCCTTGTTTAATGTAAAAGGAAGGAGAGGTTGAGCCATTTATCAATACTACAAAGGAAACTAATTGTATGCATTTTATACCCAAGATATGAAGTCTGGACTGAATCTTACATGAATTAAAAGTAGAATATATATCCATTTTACTCTGCCATAGGCCTATAAGAGGTCAGTCTTGAGTAAATATCCTTTGAGGTTGCAAGTCTTGATATTATGAAGGCCCTCTCATGCCACTTTGATTTCTTCGCAAATTCTCCTTCCATCCAAAAAACAAAATTGATCCTTTGAGATTTTCTTTGATAGGATGAATTTAAATCTATTGGAAATCACTTTAGAAACAACTTTATAGATTATAATTCACAACGAAATGGGCTGAAAAAACCATCAAAATACTGAGGAGGTTAAATTTTGGGAACAAGTGCTCTAAAGGTAGAATTGAAAGTAGACAACATTCTATGTTCCCTCATAGATTATTCAATGACTGATAGAAAATAATTCCCAATAATTTCATATACAACCATAATGAACTCAATAATCTAGCCATTTGGCCTTAGAAATTTTTCATTTCGAATGTTTTGTAGAACAATTTTGATATCATCTTCAGACAGTTATTCCAAAAGGGCTCTATTCTCTTCTTCATCTGCAAACCTAAGGAAAAGCATGGTTATTCTAGGCTCCATATAATGTTCCATTTTTTTCTTCCTTTAACATGAGATTGGAAGAATTTATACTCACGTCCGAACACTCTATCCAGATAGCATTGAATTTATTCTCCATTCAACCTCTTTTTCTTCCAATATCTCTTTTCTCCCTTTTTCCAATCTGATTAACTCTATCCTAGATTCGTTTGTCTCAAAAACTTACCCATCCTGGCTGGATAAAGACTACAACTGATTCTCAATACCTTCCAATTCTTGATCTGATTATAATTTTCTTTGCCCAACTTCTTTGGTTTTTGTTTTATGAATTTCAAGTTGGCTTCAAACTACTCAAAATGAAAGAACCTTCTTGGGGGATGAAGGAAATCTAATGATATTTGACAAGGGTTATGATTTTTTTTTCTTTTAACCAATTGGAGTTCATTTTGAAAGTGTTGGCCAGCTTAAAAGCTCCCCTTATATCCAAAAATATCGTAGAGTGATCAGAGTCACCTCCTGGCCGCACCCACTATTTAATGATATTAAAGTTGTCTATCAGGTCTTCAAAAATGAGAAATCATTTTTTCTCTTCACTACCCTATCTTCTCTAGTGCATCGATTTATCCAAGTGGGGACAATTTTAAGATGGTCCACATCTACAAGCGAACTACTGTCAATTTTACTCATAAAGTATTTGGAAAGAGAATCAAGCCTCACCCTTGGGCCCAAGATTCAACTTCACCGAGAGATAAGTTTAGCGCCCCCCCCCGGCCTGAAAATAAGGTGGTTGGAATTTATGAGAGAATTTCTAAATAGTTTGTCCCAATAATCATTTCAATTTGAGGGGGGGTCATATAGGTTAAGGAGAAAGAGAGAGGAACCAAGTTCCACAAAAAAACCTCCAACCCAAGTCCATTGTCCACACTGCAATGATTATTCACTTGATTAAACCTCCCATTCCATCCCACTTCCATCCCCCCTAACCTTCCTCTAGCATTTAACCCCATGAACGAATACCCACCTAGAATAGATTCCAAGCATCTGGATATATAGTCTACATCTCCTAGTGTTTCTTGTAGGAAAATTAGGTCTAGGGAATGTTTGACAACTAGCCTCTTCAAATCATGTCTTTTGGAGGGGCATGTTAACCCTCTACACTTGATAGAAAGTGATTTCATTTTGTAACCCCTCCTGAGGATTTCACTACTCTAAGAACCTGTTGAATGGTTTGTTGTTTACCAGCTGCTAACGCCTCCCAAGCCATCTATTTTTCTTTTGTAATTTTTTTTTTTTTACCCCTACCTCTACTTCCCTTGAAATGATGCAAAATTTTTCCACATCCTTTGACAAACAATCAGGATGGGGCAATATTGGACGTGATTGGAGGTTATATACAATGTCACACTGTTTTGAGTATGGGGCCTAGAATCGCACGGGATGAGAAGTGATCTAGCACATTCCAACCAAGGCAATGACCATTAGAAAAAGAGATGGGACCAAGTGAGGGAGAGGACCTATTTTAAATAGATAATGAAGGAATATTGGATAGAGGGTCAATATTGACAATGTGTGCAACATTTTTAACAACATTTGAAATAATAGGAAATTTTAGCTTAAAAGTGCCCATGAAATTTTCATGTAATTTTCATATCATAATATGTAAACCAATCAAAATCCTTAAAATTTGAAAAGAGATACATGTAGATATTTTGGAGGGAAAAAAGGTAAACTATTTTTTTATTGTATTTTTCACTTATCTCTTTATAGGTTTACTCAAATTTCAATTGTAGACACTCGTTGGATGTGAAATTAAATTCGGCTTCCAACGAGTACCCATTATGCATAATTTTGAAAATACCCACATTGATCAAAATTGAAGATACATTAAAAGAGCGTGTTGAACATGTTTTTTTAATGTATCTTCATTTTTTATCAATGTGGATCTTCTGATAAGTATGCATAATGGGTACTCATTTGATGTGGAATTTAATTCTACATCAAATGAGTTTCTACAATTGAAATTTTAGTAAACCAATAATGGGATAAGCCAAAGATACAATAAAAAAAGTTTTTCTTCTTTTCCCTCCAAAATTGATAACCCTTATATTATTATTTTTCCTTAGGAGGCCACCTTTTTAGGTTGAAATTTCCTCTAATGACTGGGTTGTCCATTACATGAAACGCTACATTCAATCCTCTAGTTAAAACCCTGAAAAAGTCCATTGCTGGAGCATAAAATATTTTAAGTTTAAATTTTGGCCACGTATCCCATTGCCTTGCTCCACCTTTGACTTAAATTTTGGGATGGTCACCAAGATTTGGGGATTTCCTTCCTCCTCTAGTCTGTAGTCTACCATATCTACTCTCTCTATATGGGACCTAGAGTATATAATCACCATATTAGCTTGAAGATAGATTCTCCTTGTTACCTTGTTGACTCACTAATTAGCCCTCTTAATAGTTGAAATTGAAAACCCTAACCACGATGACAAAAGATTAATTCCTTCACTGGATGTAGTGTTTAAAAGTTTTAATTCCTTATGGCTATGTAAGGCACTCCTTGTTTGTATACTCTATCTACACGGAACATGCTATCCATTGCTTCTGAAAACTTTTCTTTCGATGATTCAAGGGCCACATGTCACCTATAGTTGTAGATCCCATTCTCTAGTAGCTTCTTGATTGTTTTGTATTGTAATATGTTTCTTTATAACTCTCTATTTTTGAAAATCTGGTACAGATGTCTTACTAAGACTTACAATAATATTCCCATTTACATGAAACTAAAAATTTGACTCCATTATAAAAAAAATTCTTTAACTTTTTGAACAACAAACCCAACTTCCATCTTGAGATCACCTTCATTGTTCTTCCAAGTGTAACTACATGGACTAGAAAATTTATTTACTATATTTTTTGTACTTTCCTTTGTCAATATCACCGTAACTCAACTCTTTAACCTGCGTCATTTTATAATGGCCATTCTAATTGATTAGCACCTCAAACAAGCTCCCATTTCCATATGCATGCATGTTGGTACAATATCCCTAACATTTTAGGAATATGATAGAGGAATCAAGCACCTTTCCATACCGTCAATAGGGTTGAAACTCATTCTCTAAGCCTTAGCTTGACTCTAATCAACGTAGAGACATTTTCTTTTACTAAGACATACAAACCCTGGATTGTGCCCTCGAATCTCTCCATAGTCTATAGGAGGCTCATGTATATGCATTGGTATTCCCACATTTCTACTTCTCATCTACACCCTACACATTGGGTGGGCTCACTACCTCAATAGAAAACAAGTTACTCCATTGTTCATGGTTCACTCCAACCACTACACTATGGTTCACCCGCTTATAACTGACTCACATGATCACTTTGATCCTTAATTTAATTATCCATAGAACCATTGCTTCACTTATATTGAAACCATTATCACAAAATTTATGGAGTTATTGCATAATCCTACTTGTCTCCCGATACCTATTAGAGGCTCTACTTTTGTCATCTCCTAATTCACTACATTCTAGAGTTCTCATTTTTATGCCTGTAGACGCAATCACACCTCTTGATAATAGTATTATAATGTTTTTGTTGTGACCACATCCCCTACCTCAAATCCACTTCTTGAACTCCCAATAAGCATGCTTCCATGTGGCTAGAAGGTTGCATGACTTGTATACATTATAGAGCTCTCCTTCATATCATAAACCTCGCCTCCTTCTCCAATTAAGATTTGACATTGTGTTCCTGCAAAGCTTTAAACCATATCTGTGTATTTTGGCTTCCATGCCAACATGGGAACTTTTATTCTTCATGTATTATTTTTATTTCTCACAAAACTCTAGCCATTTATAACCATGCTCTGATAAACGCACAATAACTTAGACCACAACTCTGATGCTAGTTGTTAAGATCACAAAACTAAGAGAAGTGGTGGTGTCTAAAGAAAACATTGCTTGGGATCCCAATGGCCATGAGGAATGTTGAAAATTCAATAAGAAATGTGTGTCTAATTTAATTTTCCCTTAATTAAATTGGACAATAAAATGTAATCTTATCTCATAACCACTTGTGATAGCTTACTAAGTGTGACAAACTCAGTTAGATCATGAATTTTGAGTTGAGGGTGGTTGGTGAGGCATGCAAAGTGATCATATTAGTTATTGAGTCCAAGTTGCAGTTAGTGCATTAGTTTAATGCATGAGAAATTAGTTAACTCAATTAATTGAGTTAAAATCAGTTTAACTAGTTGTAACTATTTGTTGCACTAGTGAGAGGCGAAGTGAATTAAATCAGATTTAATTCACATGCAGTGGTTTTTCATGTAACTGATGATTTACTATTAACAGTTTCATGCATGTCAGTGCCAGTTGAGACAAAGGTTAAAGGGATGTTAACTATCAGTTGTATTATTAGTAGTCTTCTTGCATGCAGTAAAACACCGATAGGATTTCCCATGAGCATTGCATAGTCTTGGAAGGCTAAATTTCCTAAATAATAGGGATTTCATTCCACATGAATTGTGTAAGCAAGGCAAGCTAAGCATATGATGAAAATTGGCTAAGTGTTGGCCAATTTTGTCTGGATCAGTGTGAGATAGTTGTGAGAGTGTAGGAGACTCTTGTGATAAGAGTGCATTGTAATTTTTTCATGACTCCTTGGTGAATCTACAATAGAAGATAGATACATGCAAGGGATGTACCATGGGGAAGTATATAAAGGCCACTTTTCACAAGAAGCAAAACCAAGCAGTGGAAATCCTTGAGAGAATTGACTCAGATGTGTGTGGACCACTCTCTTTAGCTTCGATAACAAAACACAAGTATTATGTGATCTTTGTTGATGATTTTTCTAGAAAGTGTTGGATCTACTTCATGCAGAAGAAAGATCAAATGTTCTCAAAATTTTGTGAGTTCAAAGCACCGGTGGAGAAAAATACGGGGAAGCATGTGAAGGCTCTTAGGAGCAACAATGGTGGTGAGTACATCTCCAATGAATTCAAGAACTTCTGTAGCAAAGAAGGAATTCAGAGAGAGTTGATTATGCCTCATAACCCACAATAGAATGGGGTCACAGAAAAAAATAATGGAACAATTGTGGGTGCGACACAAGTGATGTTACATTACCAGGGCCTATCATTACATCTGTGGGTGGAGGCATGCAACACAACAATATTTGTGTAAAATCGTAATCCTCGTCAGATACTTAGCATGAGTACACCAGAGGAGGATTTTTTTTGTAAGAAACTTGATGTTTTATATTTTAAAATTTTTGGCTCATCTATCTATTGCTATGTGACCAAAGATTCCATAAAGAAGCTAGAACCAACAGCTGAGATTGGGATATTTTTGGGGTACACTGATACTCCACACAACTATCGGGTGTATTTTCCAAAGAGCAAGATGACTGTTGCGAGACGGGATATAAAATTTGATGAGTAGAAAGCCATGGGATTGTCCCTTGAGAGGGAGTTTGATTTGTATGCAGAGGAGGAACTCTTGGCTCCAAAGGATGAACCCCAAGATGTGGAGTAGCCACATGCGGAGGATCATGGAGTGGAAGAAAACACTCATGCAGAGCCATCCACCAGTTATGGTAGAAGGCACACCACAGAAGCTGATAGATTGAGAATTGATGCGACAGAGCATGTAGGAGCACCTACTTCACTGCACAGATAGTGACAATATTTAGACATGTTTCTTGGATACATGGCTCTTATGAGCAAGTGTATTGTGACAGAACCATCCTCGTTTGAGGAAGCAATGCAACAACCAATTTGGGTTGACGCCATGGTTGAGGAGTATAACTCCATTGTCAAGAAAAGTGCATGCAAAGTTGTCCCAAGACCAATCGGAAAATCAGTGGATGGATCTAGATGGATCTATAAGGTGAAGCAGGCGAAAAATGGGAGTGTGGAGAAGTACAAGGCTAGATTTGTAGCCCGAGGATTCTCACAAGTTGAGGGGATTGACTATGATGAGAATTTTGCACCAATTGCGAGATACTCATCGATTAGATATATCCTTGTACTCTCAGCGTAGATGGGGTGGCAGATATATCAGATGGATATGAAAACTGTGTTTCTCAATGGATTTATTGAGGAAGAATTCTACATAGAGAAGCTAGAATTTTTTGAGACCTTTGATAGTGAGTCGCATGTGTGTAGACTCAAGAGAGCACTGTATGGGCTGAAGCAAGCACCTCATGCTTGGTACACTAGGATTGGAAACTATTTCACTGGGTTGGGCTTCACAAAGAGTGAAGAGGATGTAAACCTGTACCAGATTGTGGTTGATGGTAAGCTCTTGATTATCATACTTTATGTTGATGATCTAATTTTGACAGGTAATGAGCAGGTCATGACTTCTTGTAAAGAGGATATTGCAAGAGAGTTTGAGATGAAGGACATGGGACTCATTCACTATTTCCCTAGTTTGGAAATATGGCAGCAAGATGGTGAGCTATTTGTTTCTCAAGGAAATTATGCCAAAGTTTCACATGGAGAGATGTACACCCATGGAGACTCCTCTTCAAGGAAACTGGAGGAATGATCCAGGTGGATATTGTTGGCCACCGACCTATTCCGTTTGGACCAGCACCATCAATTCTTGTAGCTTTTCACAATCAGCACAACTTACTATTTTTAGCATTTTTTTGGGTCCTACATTCCCCGAGACGTTTTGGGGCCTTAATGATCTAGGTGGATATTGGTGGAGACCCACCTATTCCATTTGAACCCTCACCATCAGTTCTTTTAGCTTTTAAGTTGCAGCACAACTAACTATTTTTAGCAGTTTTTTGGGTCTTGAACTTCCGGAGCCGTTTTGAGGCCCTAAACGACATTTTTTGGGCATCGTGCCTTTGGAGAATATGGTTTCATTTCAAAAACTATATTTGTGACAATAGTTGTAGTCCTCAGATAGATATTTATAATGATGTATCATGTGCATCAAATAGAGATAGTATGCGAAAGTTACTTCCCCGGGAAGTTGAAACACCAATTTACCCAAATGGGGCCCATAATTTTGGCGCTTCATCTCCTAGGGTTAGGTTTTTGGACGTTTAGAGTTCTCCATTATTTCTCAATATTAAATAGGCCCTCGAACCTCATTGTAACATAGTTCAGAGGTCTATAGCCACCACATCTCTTCTCATAGATTCGCTACCAGCACCCTAGCTATTTTATTTCCATTATGTCTGTAAGCTTATTTCAGTCATTATTTTATTAATAAAATGAAGCATTATTTCTGCTGCATCTCTATGTTCATGGTTATTTCTGTATTCTGTTACGTTCCTGCATAAATCTGGATCAGTGGTGTCAGAGGGGTCTACTCTTTCTTTGTTTTTCATTGCATGTCCCCAATGCAGTCAGAGCATAAGGATTTAGGGCTCGAACTGGTTGAACCCTTGCAACATTAGCCTTGCAAACCCCGACGACCTCCCATGGCGAAAGAAAAGAAAGATGAGGGAGCAGGAGATCCTATCAAAATATTGCTCGAGGAGGCCCTCAAGAAATAAAGGAACGCGATGATGGATAACTTTGCTCAGATCCTTCAATGACTACCCACCTACGATGCATCTACATCCAACAGCCACTCTGGAGGCGCCACCCCCTTCAAGGTATAGGTAAACTTTGAAATTCATATATTTGAAAGCCAAATAGATGCAAACATCATAGATATATGGTTGAATTTGCTAGAAGGGTATTTCTCGGTCCATGATTTCTCTGACCAAGAAAAGATTATTTTTGCACTTCTCAAAGCTGCCCCCATGTCAAAGACTGGTGGGAAACCTATTGTGAGCAAGAGGATGAAGGGGAATCCTCCCACTTGGAATTCGTTCTGAGATGGCATCAAGGAACAATATTACCCCATGGGGAGATATGAGGACAAATACATCCAATGGACCATGCTACGGCAACAAAGGGATCAAGATGTGCACGAAATGACGAATATGTTCCATACCTTGCGCAGAAAATTGGGCATTAAAGATTCAAAGAGACATTTGGTGCTCAAGTACCATGGCTGTCTGCACAAACAAATTCAGGAGGAAATGGAGTTCCTCGACATTACATCTCTTGGCACGACATATCACTATTCCGCCAAGATCAAGCAGAAATTTAAGTAGAAGAAGCGAGACTTTGGATCTGCGAATGCAAAAGGTGCCCCCAAACCGAAGAACAAGGGGCAAGGCCAAAATGGTGTGACTTAGAACAACACCACAAATCCAAATAAGGACACAGGGAAGTGGTATGGATTTCATAATAGCCCCACTCACAGCACAAATGAGTGTCGGGCCAAACAGCCATTGATGGTCGAACTAAAGGCACCCAAATTAGATGCATTTTCTGATCCTGAGTCAGAACCAGAAAAAGGCAATGACAAGGGGAAGCAGATCATTGATGTGGATCCTAGTGCCATTGTTACAACCACCAAGATCCAGAAGGGGGATCCAGAGGATCCAGACGAGGGGGAGTGCCTCTTCCATTCGCAGATGTGGTGAAGGGTTCTCTACTACAATTTATTGTCGATAGCGGTAGCCAAAAGAACCTCATTTTAGTAGAGGTCATGAAGTAGCTTGGCCTACCGACCATAGCACACCCACAGCCATATACCATTAGGTGGCTCCACTAAGGGAGAGATCTCTGCATCTGCTAGCAGTGCCGCCTTCCATACAGTATCAAGCCATTCACAGATGAGGTATTGTGTGATGTTGCTCCTCTTGATGTAGCTGATGTATTATTGGGCCAACCATACTTGTGGAGGTGACATGCTGTGTATGAGTCTAGGCCTCGTTATGTTGTTATTACTTTGGGAAATAACTTGTACAAGACACTAGCGGTAGTACCACCTCCTGTCATCTCTTTGACTACTACAAAACAACGCAGTAAGATTGTTTTCCAAACCAGGAAGTTTATTGTCCTTACAACTCCCTCATAGGGAAAGAAGAATATTGTGGCCACAAGCTCGAAACAAGGCTCCCTTTCATGGCTACAGAATATGGAAAAATTCATGGAGGAATACGAGGACATTTTCTCCTCACTCACAGAAGTTCGTCTACACTGTTAGGATAAGCACTCCATTGATCTGACCCCCAACACACCACCGCCTGATGTTGCCATACATCCTGCAACTACACATACAGAATCCACACATGTGCTATCTGAGGTTGATAAAGAAAGCAAATTTACTAAATGCATCTAGCATGTCCACCCGCAGGTCCATGACATATTCAATAAATCTAATACCCAGTTCAACAGAATTTGCATCATCTCATGGAGGATCTCAATGCAATGGGGACCATTTCTTCCTAATGAAGGAGGAATGATCCAGGTGGATATCAGTGGCCACCCACCTATTCCATTTGGACGAGCACCATCAATTCTTGCAGCTTTTCACATTCAGCACAACTTACTATTTTTAGCAGGTTTTTGGGTCTTGCACTTCTGGAGAGGTTTTGGGGCCTTAATGATCCAGGTGGATATTGGTGGCCACCCGCCTATTCCATTTGAACCCCCACCATCAGTTCTTTTAGCTTTTAATTTGCAGCACAACCTACTATTTTTAGCAGTTTTTCGGGTCTTGAACTTCCGGAGCCATTTTGAGGCCCTAAACGACGTTTTTAGGGCATCGCGCTTCCAGCTAATATGATTCTATTTTGAAATTGATATTCTTCGTAACAATTGTAGTCCTCGGATAGATATTTATAATGATGTATCATGTGTGTCAAATGGAGATAGTATGCCAAAGTTACGTCCCTGGGAAGTTGAAACACTAATTTACCCAAACGGGGCCCATAGTTTTGGCGCTTCATCTCCTAGGGTTAGGTTTTTGGACATTTAGAGTTCTCCATTGTTTCTCAATAATAAATAGGCCCTCGAGCCTCATTTTAACATAATTCAGAGGTCTTTATCCGCCACATATCTTCTCATATATTCGCTACCAGCACCCTAGATATTTTATTTCCATTATGTCTGTAAGCTTATTTCAGTCATTCTTTTATTAATAAAATGAAGCATTATTTCTGCTGCATCTCTATGTTCATGGTTATTTCTGTATTCTATTGGGTTCTTGCATAAATCTAGATCAAGGAAGGAGGATGATACTTTAGGTGAGTTAGTGGATGCTACTATTTACAAGTAGCTTGTGGGTTCATTAATGTTCTTAGTGAACACCAGACTAGACATTTGTTGCGCAGTTAACCAGCTAAGTCAAGCTATGGTTAAGCTCACCAGGCTATTTTGGAAGGTAGAGAAGCACGTCATGAGATATCTCAAGGGCACTACAGAGTATGGAAATATGGTACAGACGGACAGAGGGAGTGAAGCTTCAAGGCTTCACCGATGCAGATTGGGCAGGTAGTCCATCAGACAGAAAGAACACATCAGGAGGGATCTTCAACATAGGATCAACACAAGTTTCTTGGTACAACAAGAAGCAGAGATATGTGGCACTCAGTTCATCCGAGGAAGAGTACATGGCATCAAGTCAGGCCGCATGTGAGGCCATCTGGATGAGGAAGATTTTGGTTGGATTGTTTGGTCATCAAATGGATCTGACGGTGATACATATTGATAACCAGAGTTGCGTTAAACTCTCGGTTAATCTGGTATTCTATGATAGGTCCAAGAATATATACATCCAGTACCACCATCTAAGAGATTGTGTTTAGAGGTGCATTCTGTCACTTTAGTACAATCCCATGGAATATCAGGATGCAGATATTCTGAAGAAGGCACTCGCTAGGAGCAAATTCGAATACCATAGAGGTAGGACTGGGGTAGCTGGAAATCCCTTTCTTGTTGAGAGGGAGTGTTTAAAATTCAACCAAAAATGTGTGTCTAATTTAATTTTTCCCTAATTAAGTTGGACAATAAATTGTAATCTTATCTAATAATCACTTGTAATAGTTAACTGAGTGTGATAAACTCAGTTAGCTCATGAATTTCGAGTTCAAGGTGGTTGGTAAGGCATGCATAGTGATTCTATTAGTTTTTGAGTCCAAGTTGCAATTAGTGCATTAGTTTAATGCATGAGAAATCAGTTAACTCAATTAATTGAGTTAAAATCAATTTAACTAGCTGTAAATGTTTGTTGCACTAGTGAGAGGTCAAGTGAATTAAATCATATTTAATTCACATGCAATGATCTGTTATGTAACTGATGATTTACTATTAATAGCTTCATGCATGTCAGTTCCAATGGAGACCCAGTTGAGACAAAGGTTAAAGGGGGGTGAAAATGTGAAGTTGGGTTAAATTTTTGGGAGAATCGGTGGCGGAAAACATTTTTCGGCAATAGCTTGGCCGAAATTTTGAGAAAGTTCGGCCGAACTATTAAGATAGTTCAGCTGAACTTTCTAAAAATTTCGGCCGAACTCGTTCTGTCGTTTAGATTGACGGCATACTAACAGCGTGGGCAAACAAATTTTTGGCCAGAGATGGGAAAAATCGCAACAATAGTTTGACCAAACTCATATTTTATAAATATATCACTTGCAAAAAAAATTTCATTTTCGCGCGTCCTTGTTTGCATTATTTGTTTTTCACGGGGTTCTGCTGAGATTTTCATTTCTGTTCGTTTTTGTGGCGCTGCTATTGCTTTTTTGTTGATTTGGTACCCACGAATCATTTCTATGGCACTATTGCTGCTATGTTGCTGATTTGGCGCTCGTGAATTGCTGCTTAGGAGATGCGCCAAGAAAATTTCTAGGTAATCTAACCATGAAATGAATTATTTGAGGTGATTGATTATGGAATATGATGTTTACCTGTTCATAATATTACAATGAAATGAATTATTTGAGGCGAATGATTATGGAATATGCTGTTTACATGTTCGTAATATTACAGGACTAACTTACCTTGTAGATTTTGAATAGGTTATTTGTATAAATGCAATGGATTGACCTTACTTGCTCAATGTGTATGCTTATTAAGTACATGTTTTCAGGTTATGCTTACTGTGTGATCGTGTACAAGCCATAATGAACCTTCATGAGTGTTTACTGTTTTGGGTATGAGCTAACTGCCTAATCTTAGAACAATATGTTTTAAGATGGGAAAGAGTACTGTAATAACGAACATAGTAACTCCATACTTTCTAGTGGCTAACTGCTTGGTGGTGCCCATACTTACTTATAGTAATACAAGTAACTGATTACTATATACCAGTACATTATGCTCAAGAAGCACATTGGAAATCACCTAATTGATTACTATTTTGGGTATGAGCTAACTGCCTAATCCTAGAACAGTGTGTTTTAAGACGGGAAAGAGTATTGTAATAACGAACATAGTAACTCCATACTTACTAGTAATACAAGTAATTGATTACTATATACCAGTACATTATGATCAAGAAGCACATTTGAAATCACCTTTATTGATTACATAGATAATGTACATCTCTAATCCAGTATAGTGTAAACAAAGCATGCTCTGTTATAAGTGAAACAACTTGCACTAGGTAGATAAGGTGATTCCATAGTCATAACTGATTAGAGTTACTAGATTAGTACAGATAGTGTGTGAATTTTTACTTATCTTATCACCTTAATTAGGGATATGCTTAGAGTGCTATAGATGTGTAAAGGGTATGTTACAAATGTGCCAAACAAGCTGTGCATAAGTATTAGTAAGCGATTATTGGTTACCCTATACTATTTATTAGCTTAAACACCATTGTTATATATATGTGCTTGTTCAGGTTAAGAAGAAGCATGAGATTGGGCTTATATGAATAAGGATAAGCATTATACTAACTACTAGCTTATATGGGATCTCTACTTATAATACCTCATAGATTATGGTGATACTTGTACTCATTCCAGGATGATTGATATCCATGGACTTACTTAGCACATATATGAATAGTAGAGAGCTATAAGCATGAAGTTGTGGTATATAACAAATCATGTGTTATGCTATCATAATTACACCTATGTTTACCTAATAAATAACCTATTATAATCTAAGCTTTAACTGTTACAGGTCCCAGGTATAAGCATAAGTAACATGATAATCTTGTACTTACTTGATAGAATGCCATTGATCATGGAATAAAACTAGCTACTAGTATGAATACCCTATCAGTAAGCTTCACACATTATTTGTATCATTACAGTACTTATATGGTTTGTATCATCTTAGTTAATTGTTACACCATTTTTTGGTCATCTAACCTATCATCATTAGATGGACCCAAGTACACCATGTAAGACCAATTTTACCCTACGTAAAATTGCCTTCACTATGTTAAATAACTTAATAAACCACATTTATTAGGTTGTTTATGGTCCAAACAGGAAACCCCAAAAGGAAATATTAAACAAACCTATATTTGTTTGATTTTCCTCATGGAATAATTAATTAAACTATAATTTAATTATTATTCCCAGTCATGTTTAACCCAAAAACAAAGAAATTAATGAGATAAACCCTTAGTTATCTTATTATTTTCTAGGAATAATTATTTAAATCTTATTTAGATAATATTCCTTGTTAAATATGACCAAATCACCCACTATTAATCAAGTAAATCATTATTTATTTGATTATCTTCCAACCACTTCCTTAAAAAGATAAATAAATCATTTATTTATTTATTTTTCACTAATCAAGGGATTTGACCCAAGTCAAACACCCCTTCCCTCCAACAAATATAATAAAATATTCCATAAAGGTGGATCTAGATGTGGTTAACATTATTTTAATCATGCACCAATATCTAGAATGACCCAATATTTTGTTATAAATAGGAGGGTTCTTCCCCATCATTCCTCACCTTTTGTTGCCTATTAGATCACTCTGGATCTATACACTTGGTCTCATTTTCTACCATTTTTCTCCCATTGAGCTCTATCTTCTACATTGGGTTTTCTACATCTACAAGAGAGAGAAAGCTTAGATTTGAAGTGCTGAGGACTACAAAGAACCCATCCCATTGAGGAGATCTGGATACACCTTCTTGTTTCCTCCCAGGTGCCCTGTAATATAAAAATTCATTCAAAAAAAATCGTGTTCTTGTCTTGTCTGTTGGATGCATGGAGCAAACTCTTTACTTTACTGCTTAATGTCTTTCCATTTATAGATCTGTTTGTTGCAGCATTTTAATTACTAATCGCAGATCTGAAGATGTTTGGCAGCCTCTATTGTTGTTAGGGCTATTATTTATGCGTAGCTAAAGTGGTTCTTTTTCGTACACTTCGACGAAGAATTCATACTAACAAATGGCGACTCCACACGGGTTTTAAATTACGACCGCTGTCGTTTTTCATATTCCTGCATATCCAGCTACTTCAGGCCCTAGGGCTTCTTTTCAGCTGCTTAGTTTTCCTCTTTTTATTTTTCTCACATAACACCCTAAAATATTAAAATTTCTAACTTCTGTGTGTTTCTGGCCCTATTGCGCAGGTAACCGACACCAGCCGCACCTGAGACGGCAATCCTTTTTCCGAAAATCCGCCGAGACAACCGGAACAGGGGGTCGCACTTTTTGGCCCTAAACCTGCGACCTGGACCTCCAGGTCGCACTTTTCAGCCTGTTTCCTGCGACCTGCACTCAGATCAGGTCAGAAACTGCGACCTGCCATTTTTCCAGCAATTTTCCAGCAATTTTTTCTGGGTTTTGCTGCAGCTTTTGTTAGGGTTTTCCAGCCTCTGTCTCAGCCCGCCTTGACCAAGATCTGATCTTTTTTTACTCATCTAAGTGGGAACCCAGCCCCTTAGGGCTTTAGTACCCTCCACTTTTCATGGAAGAGTTTTAGCTGTTTCAGTCGTCGGTTTTTCAGAGCTTCAGCCCCCTCTTTTCCAAATCTATTACCTCCCTTTCAGATCCATTAAAATCAGCCTCTTTTCCTTTCAAATCACCTCTTGTTGTTTTTTTTGGACCTCCTTTGACGGCCTCCACCTCGCCCCCTCCGGTTTTTGCTGATTTCCTTCCTTTTTCCAGCCACCTTGCCTCTGTCTCTTGGCTGTGATCTGCACCTCTTTCCTGCAGCTTTATCCTCCAGATCCCTGTCCCTTTCGACCCTAGATCTATTGAGCTCTTTTTATGTGTGTTTTGACTAGATTTTTGCCCTCTTTTAGAGTAGTTTTGAGAGGCCCGCCTCTTTGGGTTAGATTGATGCATAGTTAGCTGTTAAATGTTCTGTCTTTTCAGCAATCTCTATTGTTCTCCGCAGATTTCTTTTCAGTTACGCAGCACACTTTTTCTTGCTCTCAAAACGAAAAGGGTTTAAAAATTAAAATTAATGCACGACACACACTGACCCTAAGTGAAGAAGCGCCTGGCGAACACCGCCTGGCAAAGACTCTAAAATCAATCGTCACTGCACCTTTTCTGCCCTTGACCTGAATTGATCCTGTCCCTTTCTGCCCCTGTTGGTTTCCTTCTTCCTGTCATCATTGCGCCCCCAAGGCGCCTTTCTCGAAGACTTCTTGGCCTTCATCCTCAGTTTCTGGTCGATCGACTTGCTCCACCCCGCCGTCGTCGAGCCAGTCCACCTTCGAGTCCGCACTCCGACTCCTTTCCTGATTCATCGGGTTCTCCTTCTCCTCATGGTTCTCCCCCTTTCACCATCACTATGTCTGGTCCAGGGCCTAACGCTAGTGGTTCTCCCGGCCCTAATGCCGGCCCTACTACTAGCGGAACCACCTCAGGAACTACCCCGGCCACCCCTGTGCTGCCGTACATTGCAGGCCTCAGCCTCCCCAATTTCCATCAGTTGATCAATGACCCCATTCACCACAATGCTAACTGGCCTGCTATGCCAACCAAGCTCCCCTCCGACATCCCAAAGTTCGAGGGCCTTAATGGCGAAGATCCAACCAATCATGTCCGATCTTTCCACATGTCGTGTTCCTCCAATTCCATCACCGATGACTCCATCCGTCTTCGTTTGTTCCAATGCACGCTTACTGGCGAAGCTTCTAAATGGTATGTCGAACAAGCCACCTCTACCCATACCACCTTTGAGACTCTTGCCCAAGCCTTTTTGTTGTACTTCCAGCTCCCTCTCCGATACGATACTAGCACGGAGCTCTTGACATCCTTCAAGCAATCCTCTTCAACACGCCTTTCTTCCCATGTTCAGGAATGGTGACGAAGACGGAGCTTATGTCGAGCCCCTCCCTTTGAAGATCGGGTTTACATGGACTGGTTCCTGCGCACCCTTCCCGCTCCTATCGGCAAAGATGTCGCCTCTCACTTTCCTTCAAGCGAAGAAGCCGCCCTCGAATAGCCTTGAAATATGACCTGATCTACGCTCAATCTGGTTATGTTTATACCGTTCTCCCTGACCTCCCCAGGCCCGGTGGCGCCAACGCCCCGGGGGCATCTCATTCCGCCGACGGTATCGTTGGAGCCCTTTCCCATCCGCCTGCTCAACCTCCTATGGGCTATGGTTTTCCTCCTGGAGGGGCCAGCACCTCTAGCACTCTTCCCCCTCCCGGTAGCATGTATCCAGGATACGGCATGCCTCCTTTTGCCCAACCTCCTGCTTACCTCAATGCTACCCAACCTCACCATTACCCTTATCCGCAGCCTGGTATGCTAGCTCCTCCAGCATATGCGCTTCCACCTCCCTTGCCTTCTCAACCCCCGCAACAGCACCTACCACCCCCTCCAAGGCAGGTATTTGCACAGCAGGGCGCGACTAACCCCCCTTCTTCTCAAAGAAGGCGGAGAGGCAATCCAAATCAATCTGCGCCTGGTACCCGTGGAACCAATCCCGGTGTGGACCCTAACACCGCCAACCAGCAACAGGGCACTCAGCCCAAGCCGGACAAGCCGCTTCGTACCAATAAGCCCTGTTCGTGTTGCGGTGTTTATGGTCATTACACCCACGATTGTCCCCTCTTACCCCAGATGCGGTAGATGTGGGAGTCTCAAGCCACATTGCGCGGACAGCACGCCTCCCCTCATGCTCCACCTAATGTGGCCACTACCCAGCCAGCTGTGTTTACTGATCCTTTCCCTCAGCAAGGATTTGTGGCTACCCAACCACCTGTCAGCCAGGTAGCCACCCCCCTTTCCCCTTCTGGTTCCTCTGATTACCAGATCCTGATGATGCATTCCGATCCTTCCTCAGCCATCGACCTACACCTTCAAACTCGGTCTCGCCAATACCCCCAGCCTCCTGCTCAGTCTGCTCCCGAGCCTCCCTCTTCAGGTTCTACAGAGCCTCTTTCGACATCCAGTGGCCCCTTACACATCCCTCAACCCAAAGTTGAGGTTCATCCAAAGATTCCCAAGGGACCATTACGCCGAAATGCTGCTTCCGGTCGAGCCGCTCAGTCGTATAGCATAGTAGATGATTTGGCACAATCCCCTACTGCCATTTCCACACTGGAACTCCTCCAGTCATGCCCTTCCCAAAAGAAGGCTCTACTATTTGCCGTGGGCGCTATAGATCCTGCTGATGACCAAATGATTGTTTTCGACGCCACTCAATCGGACCACCCTCCCCTTCCTCCTTCCGTCGCCTTCCAAATCTCAGTCAAAATACGGAACGCCATCGTGTCCCGGTGTATAATTGACGAGGGGGCATCCACCTGCGTGATGTCCGCTTCGGTTTGGAAGCAACTCGGATCCCCTGAGCTGGCCCCTTCCACGATCACCCTGAGAGCGTGGGACGGTCATGCCTCCCAGCCCATTGGCTTGTTTCGTAATTGCCCTATCACCCTCGCCGGTAAGACTGTTTGCGTTGACGTCGAAGTCATTGACGCCCCACTAGACTACAACATTCTTTTGGGGTGAAGCTACACCTATGCTATGTCTGCTGTCCCATCCGCGGTCTTTCGCAAGATGTCTTTCCCCCATAATGGGAAGATAGTCACCATTGACCAGTTGACATATCATGAGCCTCCCTCTCAGGCCTCACCTGAGACCACCATCTCTTCTGTAGCCAACAAGCAAACCGTCGATTCCTTGACCAGTGTCTCCCCCGGCGTTTACAAGGAATCCTCCCTGCTTGGAACTTTTCCTTGTCTTCCTCCTCCTCCTGTCACTGATCCCAGCTTCTCAAATGTTTGCATGATGCAATCGTCTCAGGCCACCCTCAAACGGCCTACTTCGGCTAGTCCGCAACCGCCCCTTCGCCCTCCGCAACCCACTCCTAGCCATACATCTCCGCCAGCCGGACCTCCTCCTTCTGGCCCTCCTCCTACAGCTGGTATCCCTGAACCCCTTTATCCTCCTGGCTCGGTTCCCCCTGGCCTTAACCATCTCGGAGCCGTCCCTCCTGGTCATTTCCCTGCTGGACAGATCCCTTTCCTGGCTCCCCCTCCCAGAGTATATTCTGTCCCCGTCATGGCCACCCTCTCTCTCCCTAACCTGACCTTGGGCATTCCGGTCTGGTACCTTGATCCCCCAGCCGCCACCCCTCCTGGTCACCCCAAACCCTACATGGATTTGACACCGGTCCAACCGGTCCCCCTCGCTTCTTCCGTTGCCACTGTGCCTCCAGCACCTACACAGGATCCCTCTCCTGTCGTGATAGCTCCCGAGAAGAAACGCAAAGCCCGTAAGGGGGCACCCAAAGATAAGACCACCACGACTGACCCGGCCCCTTCCCCTCCCACCAAGCCCTGTGCCTTGTGCGATGTCGCCGGTCATGCCACCCATGCCTGTCCCGAGTTGCCCCGTATCCAACCCATGGTTAAAGTCGCGTTCCCCGAATCTACGGTCCCTGAAGCCTCCTCTTCGTCCGTAACCAAGAACCCCAAGACTCTCCGCACCAACAAACCCTGCGCATTGTGCGGTGTCCATGGCCATTACTCCCACCACTGTCCTCACCTGACGCATTACCATGCCTCTTTAGAGGTCATTCGAGAGTACGAGGTTGAGCATAATCAATCTGCCTCTCCCATCCTCGCGCAGTATGCTTCAAGCCAACCCACGGATCCCCCCGCTCCCATCGTCATCCCTCCCCCTGATGTTCAAATGACGGAGTCCACATCGACTATTCTTTACCTATCCTCCTCTGCGAGACACCTGGAGCCCAGCCCCCCTGCCTCCTCCCCTGTCGTTTCGCCTGACCCCCTCTTTTCCACCCATACCCCGGATTCCTCCACCCATACCTCTGTGGACCTCTGCAGCCCGAGTCCCCGCCATACTTCCGATCACCCTCATATACAACCCTCCAGCTTGTATGTGAGTCATCGTCCTCCTGCACCTTGCCCTCCCTCCCGCAGTTGTCGCTCGATGTCTCCTGTCCACTCACACTGCCATCCGTCTCCATTTTCCATTCATTTGTTGTCTTGTGACACCATTATGCAGGACCCTCCGTCCACACCCTTTATCGGTTACGCCGATGGTGCAAGTCGTTACTCCCGGAATCTAGCTGCGGCAGGTTGGGCCATTTTCACCCCCTTGCATGCCCTTGTTCTCTCCAACGGGGTCTGCATTGGTCCTGCCACCAATAATCAAGCCGAATATGATGCAGTGCGTGGTCTCTTAGCCGATGCCCTCTTGCATCGCGTTCTCCATCTGCACGTTCGTTTGGATTCCCTACTTCTTGTAATGCAACTGAATGGTGTTTATCGTGTGCATAACCCCGTGTTGTTTAGACGCTATTTACAAGTGAAACTCTTGATACGTGCATTTGAAACCATAACTTTCAATCATGTACCTCGAGAACATAATCACTACGTAGATAGTATTGCAAACCAAGTTCTAGACTGGCATTTATCACATGCATTTCATTCAAGACAATAACACTCATCAAAAACCATAACGATGCATATCCATAATATGTGTCGCAAAACATGTGTTTAGAGTCCATCTACTCTGATACATATGACATGCCCATAGCATGTTACACAAACTCAAAAACTGGGGGCTCCATCTGCCCCTACATACATCATAGGGGGCACCATCTGCCCCTACATACATCATAGGGGGCACCACATGCCCCTCCCCTAATCACTATCTAGAGGATCCCGAGCCAATGGCTCTGCCCCTGCAGCCTGTAGATCACGCATCGCCTGACTGGCTATCGCCATGCGCCGCATGATACCTCGCCACTCCGAGGGTACACCAACACACGGCTCTATGAACTGGTCGTCCAAGTCCTGCCACCCGCGCTCTGATACCTCGGTCAACAACCGTTCGCATCTACATCGGATATCCTCCAGCAGGGCAGCCGCATCCTCATTCTGCGCCGCTCTCGATCCTGTAGCTCCAGCTGCTGCCGGTCGTCCCATATATCTGGCCGGTTTCACCGGTGCTATATCTGCATACCAAAAGTACATGAATCAGTACCTTACATTACTATTCAAAATGCTTTAACATGCCCATACAAGAATAGCAATCTGTCACTTACCATCGGGCCCCCAGACTTGACCAGGCGGAAGTGGTAGGTCCGGATCTCCACAATAGCTCATCCCACTATAAAGATAGTCGTCTATGTACAAAGGCATCTGATCCCAATGGGCAAAAAACTCCGGTCGAAATACTCGCCCGACTGCCCCTCCTCCTCCTCTGCACAGTAGCCGTCCCCAACGGCGCATCCTGGGCTCTCTCGGACCCCCATCTGGAAGCTGTACATGAGGCCTCAAGGTCGGGATCTTCTCAAAGAAGAAGGCACACAACAAAGTCCCATATGAGCAGTCATGGTTCACCTGTCGCCTGCATAGTGACAACTGTCGCTTTAGCGACACCAACAACATTTGGGCCCACCCATAGTAGGTCCCACCCAATACACTTTCCACTAACATCATCTGCCCCCCAGTGATGTGATGGAATGCCTGGCTGCCCAGGATTCGCAGCACAGCTGCGGCTACTGTACGGGTTTCTAGCCTCTCTAGATCCCCGATCGGTATTCGAGTCCCCTTGACTTGGAGACCCGGTCGACAATGGCGTTCCACGAACTCCATGATATGTCGCCCCCGCGGCAACACTGGCTGTGTGTTTCCCACCATCCCCAGTGGCGGGAGACCAGTTAGGAAGTACACGTCCTGGACCGTCAGTTCGATCCTGTGCCCCTGCACCACAAAGATCTCCTGATCTGGATCCCAATAACTGATAATCCAGGCCAGTAACGGTTCCCCTACTCTCATCAATGGGTTCTCCACAAACTTGAGAACCCCAAATCTGGCCAATACACGATGGACGCCCTGATCCGCCTGGATCTCTGTCCGAAGTGTCCCCAGATCTCTCTCTCTCCAGTTGACCCGTAACTCTGCCATACTTGCACAAACACATCATTTTTGTCAGCGTACAGATCGGGAAAACCATAACCAAACACCAAACCCCAACTTCCAGCCATAAAACAGCACCAAAACCCCCTCATCTCCTAGGTCGCAGTTTTCTGCCATTTTCTGGACCAGGTCGCACTTTTTTCCCTGATACCTGCATCCTAGGTCGCACTTTTTTCCCCAAAAAGTGCAACCCGGCCGTAGAGATGAAGGAGGAGCTGTTTCTGGGATTCTGGGCCCTAAACTGAAAATGTAATCCATCAAAATGCAAGAGAAAGGTTAGGCCTCCTACCTCCAACTGACGGATCTCGATTCCAACGGTCGGTTTGTCCGCTACGTTCACCGCAAGATTTAGGGCCTTCTCTCCTCTCCACATTCACCACAGCAACAATAGCAAATGAATGATTTTGGAGGGAAAACCGCCTTATTAAAAGAGAACCCTTGTTTCTTCTTTCGACTGCTGCGACCACACCGTAGCCCCGTTTGACAAACCGTCAGCACCGCTGGAAAGCTCTCACCGAGCTCTCAAATGTGTTTCTGTTAGTTTTTGGTGATTTGATACTTCACCAGGACACATTTTGTCCAAGAAGGGTCACTTCACCGTTCCTTAAAATCGAATTTCCTCACTTACGACACTTGTACTTGGGGCACCATATTGCTCCCTTACTTGTCCATGTTCGTGTCGATTTTCGTCATGAGTTCCCACCTTGTACTCATGCTTTCGGGGTCCCCATTAGGACCTTTACTGTGTGGCAGCACCATCGAGTCGCCCTTGTTTAGAGCATCCAAGTTGAGTCATCATTGCATCCATGGAGTCTATACCACGTCCCTTTGCACCCCATTATAGCCCTCCATCCTTCATTGCTTGGTCTCTCTCTTGTGTCGCACATTATGACCTTCAGTCTTACTGTCCCCTATCCCTTATGATCTTGTGTCAGTCGCTGCCCTGTCATCCATGCTCTTTATGCTCTAACAAGGGAAGTCGCCCATTCGCTACTCAGTCCTTCCAATTTCCACTATCGTCATTAGTGTCAGTCTGTCCGTCGCTCTATTGTTTTCTCTCGTGCCTTAGTTGAGGATCTCTCATTGCCTCACCTATGGCGGACCTCCTTCTGTCGACATCAACACTTTCATTCCAGAAGCCAGGTCTAGAGGGCGGTGTACCTTGGTTCCAGCTTCCACTCTTGTTCGGTGCCTCGGATCAGGCAGGGGGATCTCGCATTTCCCTTTGACTTGATTGTTTCTCCAGCTCCTTTCAGCATGATCGAGATTCGTATACTTGACGGTCCAGTGACCCAGCAGCAGCTCTTGATGATTCCTGGGTATGTGTGAGATGTCTCAACCCTCATGAGGGGCTGGCCCTGCAGGTAGCCCCCCACATGCCCGGATGACCTCTTCTTTGCAGCCTTCGATGCCGCTCCGGATTTTGATGATGTTGGCCTTCGCCACTTGCAGCACCTCTTTGATTTGCATGTACCAGTCAGATTTTGTGAGCCCTTCCCCATTTACAGGGGGCATTTGGGTTGTATTTATCTCATGTACTCAGATATTATTGTACTAGTCCTGGCTGTTATCCCAGGCACAGCATGTATGTGAGATTCTTCATTGTATTCTTATCTGGCTCCTAATTATGCCAGCTGTACTTTATGGTTCGGTCCCTTGTTTATTGGACACACTATTCTTTTGTACTTTGTCTCGGCGGGCATAGGTATGCCTCCCCCGCCGCCTTCAGCACAGGTACCCTCTCATAAAAAGAGACTTGTTGCACCTGCGAGTCTCGTCTCCTCAGGGTCTAGTCCTTCATCACACTATCTACCTCACCTTTCTCTCTCTGACTTCCCTTTTGTTGTCTAGTGATTGAGTTCTTACAACGTACTTCGGTCATACGATTTGCTCCTGACACTCGCACGCTGGGGGGAAATTTGTTACACCATTTTTTGGTCATCTAACCTATCATCATTAGATGGACCCAAGTACACCATGTAAGACCAATTTTACCCTACGTAAAATTGCCTTCACTATGTTAAATAACTTAATAAACCACATTTATTAGGTTGTTTATGGTCCAAATAGGAAACCCCAAAAGGAAATATTAAACAAACCTATATTTGTTTGATTTTCCTAATGGAATAATTAATTAAACCATAATTTAATTATTATTCCCAGTCATGTTTAACCCAAAAACAAAGAAATTAATGAGATAAACCCTTAGTTATCTTATTATTTTCTAGGAATAGTTATTTAAATCTTATTTAGATAATATTCCTTGTTAAATATGACCAAATCACCCACTATTAATCAAGTAAATAATTATTTATTTGATTATCTTCCAACCACTTCCTTAAAAAGATAAATAAATCATTTATTTATTTATTTTTCACTAATCAAGGGATTTGACCCAAGTCAAACACCCCTTCCCTCCAACAAATATAATAAAATATTCCATAAAGGTGGATCTAGATGTGGTTAACATTATTTTAATCACGCACCAAGATCTAGAATGACCCAATATTTTGTTATAAATAGGAGGGTTCTTTCCCATCATTCCTCACCTTTTGTTGCCTATTAGATCACTCTGGATCTATACACTGGGTCTCATTTTTCACCATTTGCTCCCATTGAGCTCTATTTTCTACATTGGGTTTTCTACACCTACAAGAGAGAGAAAGCTTAGATCTGAAGTGCTGAGGACTACAAAGAACCCATCCCATTGAGGAGAGCTGGATACACCTTCTTGTTTTCCTCCCAGGTGCCCCGTAATATACAAATTCTTTCAAAAAATTGTGTTCTTGTCTTGTCTGTTGGATGCATGGAGCAAACCCTTTACTTTACTGCTTAATGTCTTTCCATTTATAGATCTGTTTGTTGCAGCATTTTAATTACTAATCGCAGATCTGAAGATGTTTGGCAGCCTCTATTGTTGTTAGGGCTATTAGTTATGCGTAGCTAAAGTGGTTCTTTTTCGTACACTTCGACGAAGAATTCATACTAACATTAATAAAGGCTATACCTTCCAGCAAATTCGAGTAGCTTTTATGAACATATCTGAGGCTACTTATTTGTGTGTTCCTGGCTTCTAGTCTATCCCAACGCATCCCCTAATCTGTATGCTTTTTCGGTCTTTGTAGGAGTTTCTCTAAAAGGTAACAGGTAACTTAAAGACCTCATGTTCTAGGACAACAACACATACTGTATTTTTGTAGGGTGAAATACTAAACAATGGTAGTAGTTAATAGAGGCTATACCTTCTAGCGAATTCGAGTAGCTTTTATGAACATATCTGAGGCTACTTTTTTGTGTGTTCCTGGCTTCTAGTCTATCCCAACACATCCCCTAATCTGTCTGCTTTTTTGGTCTTTTTACGAGTGGTTCTAAGAGGTAACAGGTAACTTAAAGACCTCATGTTCTAGGACAACAACATATACTGTATTTTTGTAAGGTGAAATACTAAACAAAGGTAGTAGTTAATAGAGGCTATAGAGGGTTCTGTCAAAAAAATAATTGTATGAAAGGCCATTTAGAGTCTATTGATGTTTGTTTCTTCATTTCCATTTGTAATAGTTCAATGTATGAAGTTATTCAATATATCAGTACTAGTGATGTCTCTTTCAATGATATCTAATTCTGAAATTTTTTGTTTCCCTCTTTTTCTGGTTTTTTTATTCCATGTATGAAATTCCCCTGCAATATTAGTATTTCTTTGAGCTTCGTTTCATTGTTTGCTTGAATTTATGCACTACCTTATTGTCTGTCATATGCATTTAGAACTTTATTTTCCTTTTACAAATGTATTTTTTTTATTATCTTCATGATCTAGTCAAAACATTGTGATAAATATAGTCCTCTTGGAGAGCTATGAAGAATGTGATGTTAATTCTTCTTCTGCAAATGAATTTTATCTTTTGTACTTGACCTACAACCAATTTCTACTTTAATAATTTAACCATTCACCATTTGTATACATTTAAATCTAGCATAACATATATAATTTTTCTTTCATAATACAAAGCTAAAGGATTTAGAGGAATAGTAGTGATGGAATGAAATGTAACATTGTAGTTTGATCCCTTGTTGGCCTTTATATCATAGAACCATTTTCATATTTACACAAATATCATAACTGATTAGTTATTAGACTGCATATCTTCATATAGAACTTGCAAATAGTATGGTGGAAATGTGGATCTCATGACTCTTCATAATGTACAATGATTCATTCCATATTATTCATAGATCAAATGTCATTTAAATACAATATTTATCATAATGTACAATGATTCATTCCATATTCATTTTTAGATTCATTACATATTTATTTAAAAGAAGTAACTACTATGTATTCCACTTCTACTCTAGATAGAGAAAGTAATGACTTTTTCTTGCTTAACCATGCAACCAAAGGCTCTTCTAAGTAGAATTATACATTGTCCAAGTAATGACTTTTTCTTGCTTAAACATGCAACCAAAGACTCTTCTAAGTAGAATTATACATTATCCACTTGTACTTTTCATGTCATCCACACAAGCCTAGTTGAATCTCTCTATGTTGTCAATGTAAATTTCTCACCTTTTGGGTACTATAGTCCATTATTTGTAGTCTCTTTCACTTGTATCTTAATATATATTTTTTGGTAATATATGACTCTATTATATTGAAATATTCCAACTAATATAAATTCCAAAATTATATCTAGTCTAAACCTTGTTATGTATATCAAGCTTCCTATCATATATATGTAAAGGTTATGATCAACATCACCTCATTCATCATCCATCATTTGCACATAACTTGCATCAAATTGATTTGATAAAAACACATTAGCCAATAAACAAACCATTGAAACCAAAAGTGATTTGATAGTTCTATAGGCTGAGTTTGTAAAGGGCCAGGTAGCCTTTGGATCTCATCTTTAATGAAAGGTGACATATCTAGTAAATGCCCCTACAGTCAATCTCTGGAATATTTTTGAATAGAAGTTTTTCATTTTCATATCCATGACCTCTCAAACAATGAGAGAGAAAAAACCTTTTGTATTCAACATGTAAAACACAAATTAGCCATATCTCTAGAATAGATCTAAATACAAATTTTTCATTTTCATATCCATGGTCTCAAATAATGAGAGAGAAAAAACATTTTATATTCAACATGTAAAACACAAATTAGCCATAAAATTTTCCCATTGAAACCAAAAGGGATTTGATACAAAACATAGGTTTTAACCTTATATAGTTTAAAATTGTTTCAAATAGATTTTTAATAAAATGAAAACTATTCAATGTAAAAAACATAGTATTTAGAGACAAAAAGTAATTTGATACAAAACATATAGGTTTTAACCAAGTATATAGTTAATTGTTTTGAAAATAGATTCTTAAGAAAATGAAAAATATTCAATGTAAAACACATGCATTCTTATGCATTCTTATACACCCTTATGTCTATGTAAAGTAGTTTGAGTGATTCCACGGGTCTTCTACACCCTTGATAGGGTATAGTTGGGATTGGTAGTGTTAACTTCTACAATTTCTATAGGCAGAGTCTGTAAAGGGCCAGGTAGCCTTTAGATCTCATCTTTTATGAAAGGTGACATATCCAGTAAATGCCCCTACAGTCAATCTCTGGAATCTAGATCTAAATAGAAGTTTTTCATTTTCATATCCATCGTCTCAAACAATGAGAGAGAGAAAAAAACTTTTATATTCAACATGTAAAACACAAATTAGCCATACAGGTTTCCCATTGAAACCAAAAGTGATTTGATAAAAAACATAGGTTTTAACCTTAGTAAATGCCCCTACAGTCAATCTCTGGAGTAGTTTTTAATAGAAGTATTTTTTTTCATATCCTTGGTCTCAAATAATGAGAGAAAAAACCTTTTATATTCGATGTATGTAAAACAAAAATTAGCCACATCTCTAGAATAGATCTAAATAGAAGTTTTTCATTTTCATATCCATGGTCTCAAACAATGAGAGAGAAAAAAACCTTTTATATTTGAACATGTAAAACACAAATTAGCCATAAAAGTGATTTGAAACCAAAAGTTTCAAATCAAAAGTGATTTGAAACCAAAAGTTTCCCATTGAAACCAAAAGTGATTTGATACAAAACATAGGTTTTAACCTAGGAGTAAATGCCCCTATAGTCAATCAATATTTGGAATAGTTTTAAATATAGAATTTTTTCATTTTCATATCCATGGTCTCAAACAATGAGAGAACAAACCTTTTATATTCAATGTATGTAAAACACAAATTAGCCACATCTCTAGAATAGATCTAAATAGAAGTTTTTCATTTTCACATCCACGGTCTCAAACAATGAGAGAGAGAGAAAAACCTTTTATATTCAACATGTAAAACAAAAATTATCCATAAAAGTTTCCCATTGAAACCATAAGTGATTTGATACAAAACACAGGTTTTAACCTAAGAGTAAATGCCTCTACAGTTAATCTCTGGAATAGTTTTATATAGAAGTTTTTCATTTTCATATCCATGGTCTCAAACAATGAGAAAAAAAACCTTTTATATTCAATGTAAGTAAAACAAAAAATAGCCATATCTCTAGAATAGATCTAAATAGAAGTTTTTCATTTTCATATCCATGGTCTCAAACAATGAGAGAGAAAAAAACCTTTTATATTCAACATGTAAAACAAAAATTAGCCATAAAAGTTTCCCATTGAAACCAAAAGTGATTTGATACAAAACATAGGTTTTAACCTAAGAGTAAATGTCCCTACAGTCAATCTCTGGAATAGTTTTAAATAGAAGTTTTTCATTTTCGTATCCATGGTCTCAAACAATGAGAGAAAAAACTTTTTATACTCAATGTATGTAAAACATAAAATAGCCACATCTCTAGAATAGATCTAAATATAAGTTTTTAATTTTCATATCCATGGTCTCAAACAATGAGAGAGAAAAAAACCTTTTATATTCAACATGTAAAACACAAATTAGCCATAAAAGTTTCCCATTGAAACTAAAAGTGATTTGATACAAAACATAAGTTTTAACATAAGATTAAATGCCCCTACAGTCAATCAATCTCTGAAATAGCTTTAAATATAGAAGTTTTTCATTTTCATATCCATGGTCTCAAACAATGAGAGAAAAAACCTTTTATATTCAATGTATGTAAAACACAAATTAGCCACATCTCTAGAATAGATCTGAATAGAAGTTTTTCATTTTCATATCCATGGTCTCAAACAATGAGAGAGATAAAAAAACCTTTTATATTCAACATGTAAAACACAAATTAGCCGTAAAAGTTTCCCATTGAAACCATAATTGATTTGATACAAAACATAGGTTTTAACCTAAGAGTAAATGCCCCTACAGTCAATCTCTCGAATAGTTTTAAATAGAATTTTTTCATTTTCATATCCATGGTCTCAAATAATGAGAGAGAAAACCTTTTATATTCAATTTATGTAAAACACAAATTAGCCATATCTCTAGAATAGATCTAAATAGAAGTTTTCCATTTTCATATCCATGGTCTCAAACAATGAGAGAAAAAACCTTTATATTCAATGTATGTAAAACACAAACTAGCCATATCTCTAGAATAGATCTAAATACAAGTTTTTCGTTTTCATGTCCATGGTCTCAAACAATGAGAGAGAAAAAAACCTTTTATATTCAACATGTAAAACACAAATTAGCCATAAAATTTTCCCACTGAAACCAAAAGTGATTTGATACAAAACATAGATTTTAACCTAAGAGTAAATGCCCCTACAGTCAATCACTGGAATAGTTTTAAATATAATTTTTTCATTCTCATATCCATGGTCTCAAACAATGAGAGAAAAAACCTTTTATATTCAATGTATGTAAAACACAAATTAGCCATATCTCTAGAATAAATCTAAATAGAAGTTTTTCATTTTCATATCCATGGTCTCAAAAAATGAGAGAGAAAAAAACCTTTTATATTCAACATGTAAAATAAAAATTAGCCATAAAAGTTTCCCATTGAAACCAAAAGTGATTTGATACAAAACATAGGTTTTAACCTAAGAGTAAATTCCCCTAGAGTCAATCTCTGGAATAATTTTAAATAGAAGTTTTTCATTTTCATATCCATGGTCTCAAACAATGAGAGAAAAAACATTTTATATTCAATGTATGTAAAACACAAATTAGCCATATCTCTAGAAGAGATCTAAATAGAAGTTATTCATTTTCATATCCATGGTATCAAATAATGAGAGAGAGAAAAACCTTTTATATTCAACCTGTAAAACACAAATTAGCCATAAAAGTTTCCCATTGAAACCAAAAGTGATTTGATACAAAACATAGGTTTTAACCTAAGAGTAAATGCCCCAACAGTCAATCTCTAGAATAGTTTGAAATAGAAGTTTTTCATTTTCATATCCATGGTATCAAACAATGAGAGAAAAAACCTTTTATATTCAATGTATGTAAAACACAAATTAGCCGCATCTCTAGAATAGATCTAAATAGAAGTTTTTCATTTTCATATCCATGGTCTCAAATAAAGAGAGAGAAAAAAAACCTATTATATTCAACGTATATACTATTTAGAAACAAAAATTAATTTGATACAAAACATAGGTTTTAACCAAGTATATAGTTTTTCATTTTCATATCCATGGTCTCAAACAATGAGAGAGAAAAAACCTTTTATATTCAACATGTAAAACAAAAATTAGCCATAAAATTTTCCCATTGAAACCAAAAGTGAATTGATACAAAACATAGGTTTTAACCTAATCTAATAAATGCCCCTACATTCAATCTCTAGAATAGATCTAATTAGAAGTTTTTTATTTTCATATCCATGATAGTTCTATAGGCAGAGTCTGTAAAGGGCCAAGTAGCCTCTGGATCTCATCTTTTTTGAAAGGTGACATATCTAGTACATGCCCCTACAGTCAATCTCTAGAATAGATCTAAATGCCCCTTCAGTAAATGCCCCTACAGTCAACATGTATATAGTATTTATAAACAAAAAGTAATTTGATACAAAACATAGGTTTTAACCAGGTATATAGTTTTTCATTTTCATATCCATGGTCTCAAACAATGAGAGAGAAAAAACCTTTTATATTCAACATGTAAAACAAAAATTAGCCATACAGGTTTCCCATTGAAACCAAAAATGATTTGATACAAAACATAGGTTTTAACCTAAGAGTAGATACACCTACAGTCAATCTATGGAACAGTTTTAAATAAAAAAATTTCATTTTCATATCCATGGTCTCAAACTATGAGAGAAAAAACCTTTCATATTCAATGTATGTAAAACACAAATTAGCCATTTCTCTAGAATAGATCTAAATAGAAGTTTTTAATTTTCATATCCATGGTCTCAAACAATGAGAGAGAAAAAAACCTTTTATATTCAACATCTAAAACAAAAATTAGCCATAAAAGTTTCCCATTGAAACCATAAGTGATTTGATACAAAACATAGGTTTTAACCTAAGAGTAAATGCCCCTACATTCCATCTCTAGAATAGATCTAATTAGACATTTTTCATTTTCATATCCATGGTAGTTCTATAGGTAGAGTCTGTAAAGGGCCAGGTAGCCTCTGGATCTCATCTTTTATGAAAGGTGACATATCTAGTAAATGCCCCTACATTCAATCTCTGGAATAGATCTAAATATAAGTTTTTCATTTCTCCCATGCATTTTCAATAAATGTCAATTTAATATATATATATATATATATATTTATTGAATTTTTTTTTCTAGGGATAAGAAAACCATTAAATATGGTTGAAAAATGGAAATTATGCATAGAATTTTCTTGCTATCCCAATCCAGGGAAAGCAGTGATTACATATGTGCTTTCCAATATTGCGACTAGCAAAGTCGTCCAAAGGAAAATGAATATACCGGGAATAACAACAAACAACGAGGCATATTATATTGGATTGATAAAAGGATTGGGAAAAACGATGGAGTATGGATCAAATGGAATTGTAGTTTTCACCAATTCTGAACTTGTGTGCAACCAGATGAATCGCGTGTACCAAGTTAAAAAGGAGAGGCTAAAAGAACTGCATGGAATAGAAAACAATATTGTTAACCAATTTCAATTTTTTAGTATAATTCATTGAACAAATGTGAATAAGATGTTTTCTGATTTATTGCGTGGGGCAATGCAAATTCAAGATTCATCTATCAAAGATGAATTAATAGATGAATTATAATTATACGGGGAAATGCCAATGCAAGATTCATCTCTCAAATATGAATTAGTTTTGAGACACTCTTCTTCAAAAATTCAAAGTTCATCTTTCAAAAATGAATTAGTTTTGAGACGTTCTTCTTCAAAAATTCAAGATTCATCTCTCAAAGATGAATTAGTGTTGAGACGCTCTCCTTCAAAATTTATTGATCAACATTGTAACATATCTTGGATATGTGTGTGTTGTGTATTTATAAATGCATCTTTTTTAATGACCATGTCCTTTTTTCAATTATATACCAAGTGTGCTCCCACCACACCATGTAAAGTGCAACTTGGTGAACTTCACATTTGCAACAAGTGGTGAACTTCACATTTTTATGAAATTAAAATGCAGGGAATTCAACAAATTTTTGTTTAAATGGAGTTTCACTTCTTTTTTAATGACAATGTGTTTTTTTTTCAATTTTATACCAAGTGTGCTCCCACCATGCAAAACAAAATTTGGTGAACTTATCATTTTTATATATATTTTTTCTTAAATTAAGTTTCACACATCAATTAGTGCTTTGAAAGTTGTGTTTTACATAATTTTTTTACACTAAATTACATTAATTTTCTGAAATTTATTTTAAATTTAATTTAAATTAGTTATTTAAAAAAATAATTGTAAATGTCCATCTTAGATATATATATCATGGAGGATGAATGAAGAAGATCAACAGAATCCCATATCTCTACGAGAGGGGGGAATCAGGGATAGAGAGCTGTTCATGGTAAATTTAAATATAATATTAAATCTCCATACATGTATGTACATATAAAATTGATTTTTTATCGACTTTGTGAGTTATATTAGTTGTTAATAAGTTTCATTTTTTATTTTTTAGGAGCTAATAAGAAACGAAGGGTCTCTACTCCATCCATGGATGCCCATGTTTCACCCAGTCGTGGTATGGTTTTAACACAATTTAATCAATGAATATGTACACGTGTATTTATATGTATGCATGTATTTTTCAATTGATTATAAATTCGTATTTGTTTATGAAGCTTCTCTCTCCTCTCGAGAGGTTGGTGGTGGTTCAAATCCCCTTAGAGGTCCATCAATAAGTGGTAACAGGTTGTGTGAAGGTGGTGATATTTATTCCCTAGGAGGCCAATCAAAAGTTAGTGGTGTTGCTTCTCAGCAGGGTCATTCTAGTTCTAAACAGTTTTAAGGTGGAGAAGATGCTAGCTAACCACGTCGAGGTTGCCATCAATTTAAATATTTTTTTCATTGAATTTGTACAAATTTGTTTACATGTGTTTTTTATAATATACAAAATTATATATATATTGATGCAGAGGCTGAAAATGCTCCAAATGTTGGTCAAAATAGACGCAGGGCAGAACACTACATTTAAGAAGAAGGTTGTCTACCCACCACAACTTATCAGGCCGACATTTTTGATATACCATGGGAAAGAA
Organism: Pinus albicaulis; assembly: GCA_034641835.2. Taxonomy (NCBI): domain Eukaryota; kingdom Viridiplantae; phylum Streptophyta; class Pinopsida; order Pinales; family Pinaceae; genus Pinus; species Pinus albicaulis. Next base: position 1,412,296,442 of record CM076584.1, on the reverse strand, counting down.
ACATGGTGCAATGCACCTTAGAAATGTGTCAACAACTTCATGCAAAATTGCGGAGAGATCTCGTGGCTTTGACTCCACCTGCTGAGAGTTGACAAAGCCTCGAAATAGTTACACATTCACTGGGAAAACTAGTAAATGTGTACAAAAATCTTGGGCCAATGACTGATATATTTGTAGAAGTCATGAGAAAGAGAAAGGAAACAGTAATGGGTCCCAATAAATGGGAGGATGTAAAACAAAAAGTTACAAAAGAAATGGTGAAGTCAATGTTTAATTTCAAGGAAGGGCCAAAAATAAAATGTTGAAGATTCAATATTTCAAGCACCCCGATATAGCTCACTATTTGTATGATAGGCACCTTGCGGCCTATGGAAGACTCCCATGGAATGATGAGGTTCCTGTTTATTTTGTAAAATTGTTTTACACAATTTTTTTTTTTTGGAAATGAAACCCAATTACAATGACCTTCCGTCAGAATTTTTTGGTCCGGGGAAAGGTTGATTGTGTGACCGTAGGGGTGCTAGGCAAGATGTGGAGTTGCCTCACCCTGAGACGTCATTGGTGAGTCAACATTTTCGGGTCGAAACTTTGTGGCCAGAGATGGATGTGACTTCTCAAATAAGTCGAGAAGAAAGGGATGTCATCATCGACAATGTTCACAGCGAATTGGGTGGAGTCGATGTTTGTATAAATTTACAAAGAGCACATGAGAATGCACGTGCCAATTTTGTGTATTGTACAGATGAAGAGATTGACAACATGAGTGTTGAAGGTCTTAGAATATATGCAAAGAATTGTTGCAATGGTTGGCAAGACCTAATTCTTCATGAGGAAGAGGGCACAAGAATGGTATGTGTTAATGACCTTAGGGTTCAATTATTTTAACACATACATGTGTACAATTTGTAATAAATATACGTGTATGTACATGTATACATTTATTTATATGTACATTAATCTAACAAAAATGTATCATTATATGTTAAAACACCATTTGCAGTTGTCACGGATGATGAATGATGAAAATTTTAATATCACGTTCGTGGCCTCTGGTTCAAACAATGAAGATGTGTCTCACCATCAAGATATGTTGACAAATGTTAGTGTTTTTTAAGTGATATTTTTAAAATAAATAATTGTGCACACATGTACATGTACATATATAATAATAAAATGTTTTAACAGATTCTGATTCCGTTTGATGTCTTTGGGATGGGGGTACCTTCTTCTTCCTTAGGAGTTGTGCCACATCCACAAAAAGTATGGACAATTTTTCACTTTTAAAATTTATGTTTAAGTTATATATAAATTCCACCTCAAAAAGTTCCATTAAAAATTGAGATATATATATCTATACCTTGAGTTATTTTAGATTTTTTGAATTTTAGGTTTTTGGAGATTTTCTTTTGGAGCCTCTCTTAGGAGATGTCCCAAATTCACCTACAAAAGTATTCAATTTTTCACTTATATATATATATATATATATATATATATATATATATATATATATCTGTGTGTGTGTGTGCCTGTGTGTTTTTAAAAGTCATAATTTATAAATTGAAGTTTATTTAAGTTTTATTATAAATTGAGATCTTGATCTTGAGTTATTTTATACTTTTAAAATTTTGAATTTTAGGTTTCTATAGAAGATTTCTTTAATCCACGGACTCTAGCAACGGAGATAGGAACATCCACACCATTTCAACCATTTGAACAAGTTGTCTAACTTTTTTTTTAATATTATTGAAAATAATTTTATATATACATGCATTTTCATTTGAAAATTTTTAATATATATATATATATATATATATTGTACAGTTTACTGTTGGAGATGTTCCCATGGGGGAAGTTGTAGCAGGTGAGCAACAAATGGAGAGGGAACCTCATGAGGTATTGCATGATTTTTTTTTTATATTTTGTTTTTTACATGAAGTTCTATATATTCTCACTCATTTTTAAAACATCAAATTTTAATGTTTGTATGTGCATTGTGTACAGGTTCCCCATGCTTCGCAAGATAGCGCGCGGATTGAGACTCTGCTAGGAAAGACACTACATCCATCTATATTTGATGGACATGATTTGTAGATTTGATTGAGATTTCTAGTCTTAAATTTACTTTTTTATATATTATCTAGATGCACAGTCATATATATATATATATAACTTGATACTTGTGAGATCTACAATTTTTGGACATATTTTATTGTGTTAACATAATTTGTTTTGTTTTTTAAAGTTAAGTTTTGGATGGTTGAAGTACTTTTGGCATGTGAATGTGAATTAATGTTGTTATATAATTTGTTTGGTTTTTAAAACTTAAGTTTTGGATAGTTGAACTACTAGTAATGTTGTCATCTATAAATTAATGTTTTGCTTTTGAACTACATTTGGCATGTTATGTAATGATGTGTTATAATTTGTTTTGTTTTTAAAACTTAAGTTTTGGATGGTTGAAGTACATTTGGCATCTAAAGTAATGTTGTGATCTATAATTTTTTGTTAAATTAAAGGTTAAGTTTTGGATGGTTTCAATCTACATTTGGCATGTGATATAATGTTAAATGTTTTTATTGGATAGTTGAACTATAATTGGCATGGCATGTGAAGTAATGTTGTGATATATAATCAAAAAGTTTTGGAAACTTAAGTTTTGGATGGTTTCAATCTACATTTGGCATGTGATATAATGTTAAATGTTTTTATTGGATAGTTGAACTACAATTGGCATGGCATGTGAAGTAATGTTGTGATATAATCAAAAAGTTTTTAAAACTCAAGTTTTGGATGGTTGAAGTACATTAGGCATGTGAATTAATGCTGTGATATAATCAAAAAGTAATTAAAACTAAGTTTTGGATGGTTTCAAATTACATTTGGCATGTGATATAATGTTAAATGTTTAATGTTTGTATTGGATATTTGAACTACAATTGGCATGACATGTCAAGTAATTTGTTTTGATATTGAATGCTCTTCCAGAGGGATGGGGAAATTTTACTTCAAGTATCTATCATACATTACTTCTCCCAATTCCTACAGTTGATATAATTAAAAAAAATTTAAAAATTCAAGTTTTGGATGGTTGAAGTACATTTGGCATCTTAAAATTGCTTTTGATCTCTACATACTCTTCTCTTGTTTGAGTGAAAAAATTTCCAATGGGAAGAACATAACTTTTCAATGAAACTAATCATATCAATTGAGCTCTAATTGAAAAAAGAGTAAAGAAAGGTTAACATGCCACAAAACATGTCAGCTAAATAACATTCGTGGTTGTCATTTTTGTTGGAATAGCTAAATCATATTTTAAGGATTCTCCATCGAAAAATAATTTCAATGAAAAGAATTTCCTTAATATGATTTAGTTATTTCAATAAAAATGACAACCAAGGATGTTATTTTGTTGGCTTTTTGGTTTTTTTTACTTTTTTTTGAAATAGAGCTCAATTGATATGGTTAGTTGCACTGAAAAGCTATGTACTTTTCATTGGAAATTTTTTTCACTCAAACAATAGTATGTAGTATGTAAAACAATCTTAAGATTACTTTTAAGTACGATCAAGTGTTCTTGAAACATTTTCCCACATGATGATAGCTTCATTGACCTATGAACTAAATTAGTTCATGGGCTATATTTTCTTCCTCTTTCCCATATAAATCCCTTTAATTTTGATTGGAAATATAAGAAGTAGATATATGTTTGTTGAATTGGGGTCAATGTCATTAATGCACTCAACTAGGTAGCCTTGTTGATTTATAAATTGGTAAATTGATGACATTTAGTTAATTGCATTCTAGAACATATATATTTAGTACGTAAAACATTTTTCATCAATGCACGTGGGAAAAATACTTGAACAATTAATTGCATTCTAGAACACACACACAAACACATATATCCAATACGTGCACAACATTTTTCATCAATGCACATAGAACATATTCGACCATTGGACAGACAAATTTTGTACAAGATTTTCAATCAGGAGTAGAGATGTGGGTCAAATCCCACCAAAAGTTGGAGAAGTGCTCCGAGTCTCTTTTCTGAAAGGAATCTTCATACAAAATTATATTGTGGATGATTTATTTACATTGTGGATACTTTTTACCAAAAAAACCCACAAGAAAAACTGGGCGTGCATTGAGTTTATGTATATATTTAGTACATGCAACATTTTTCATCAATGCACATAGAAAAACCACTTTCAGTTAATTGCATTCTAGAACATATATATTGAGTACGTGAAACATTTTTCATCAATGCACATAGTAAAACTACTTGAATAGTTAATTGCATTCTAGAACATATATATATATATATATATATATATATGCAACATTTTTCATCAATGCATGTATAGAAAAGCTACTTTCAATTGATACTAGAGTGTGCATGTACCAAAACAAATTGTACACGTGCAAACACTTGCATAGATAACATAACAAGGCAACACAATTTTTAATTGAGTAGTGAAAGTTCTAGAACATATAATCCAAAGAAAAAAAATTGTTGGTCAGTTCAATAAAAAAAAATCCAATGGAATGCCATCTTCAATAATTTGTTCAAGATCAGATTTTGACATTTTCCATTTCTTAATTTTCATTTTTTTCTTTGATTGAACCTCGATCAACTTTATGCGTGCTGCACACACCAAGTGACTATATTGACAACTTATGAAATCAGGTTCATAGTCTTAAAAGTAAACAAAATCCCCACTTTGATTAGTTTGTCTGAAAAATAACCTTTCAGTATAATAGATACTTTTTCATACGGAAATCTGTGATCATTATAGTCTTCTAATAATTTCATTTTTCATTCAGTGTAGCGCATCAAATAATACTTCACATTTTCATCGTTGTCAATAGGTGCAATTACATCAAAAACATCTCCTGCACAATAAAACAAACTTAACAAAATTATAAATATTCAAATTTATTTCTAGATCTTTATCATTAGAAAGAAATTCAAATGTTACCTTCTCTAACAAGATTATAAACTCGATCACCATCAGATGATATTGTAGTCTCCTCTGATTTCATTTCTTCAAACATTGCAACGGACATTTTTCCCTTTGTATTTAGCTCTGTATGTTTCCAATCTTTTACATACATTTTGTTTTCACAAACGTCATTGGATTTTGTGTTGTCTATGAAAACATGACAAAAAAAAAGAATATTTTATTTTATCTAATGCAAACACATTTTTGGACGACTTTGTTTTAATTGAATGCAAATTTCGAGTCACTTTTATTGTTTTAACGTCATTTCCAATTGATCTATCTACTTCTTCGATCCCAATATGCCAAAAAACCTTTATATGGAAAATTTAAAGAAGAATGTAAATATGATATCAAAATACAATCAAAGATAATCATTGTGATAATGTTGGGTATGTGTTATATTCTTTCCACGACTAAGCACGCGCGGGGGGGCGTTAGCCCCCCCTTTGCGCTGGGTGCAACAAGGGGGTCACAGGGCAGCGCCCCGGCGAAAATTTTGGTTCCTTAATTTCCGCTGGGTAGTCTGCGTCCATGGTTTTGTGCATGGTTTTGCACATGGTTTTGGGGTTCGATGGTTTTTGGCCCCTGGTATTTTTTGTAGATCCGGTCAAGGGAACTATGGTTATGTTCTAATCTAGGGTTAATGGATTGGGGTTTATGTATGCTCCGGCATGTATATATATGTGTTGTAACACTAAAAGGAATATAATGAAAATCAAGCTGGTAGTCCCGATTTGGGATCCAAAGGCACCCGTGTTTATCTGTGCCGATGTTTTATGCTCTCGCTATTGTTTATTTTATGTTATAAGATTCGTGTAGATAATTGCTGTGTGGTTAAAACCTACATTTGGTATCGAGTCGTTTCAAGCCCAAGGGGAGGCCTGTCATGAGGGCGCTGGCTCCTGCCCGTGGTAGACCCTATTCGGGAGATCCGTGGATCGACTTCGTGCGGAAAGAAGAGCAGAGCCGGAAAGATAGAGATCGAGAAATTTAATGGTCGAGCTTTGAGTTGTGGAAATCCAAGATGGAGGATTCGCTTGGTGGATAAAGATCGGCGGATCACGACATAGATTCAGTACTAAACTAACGTGCAATGTCGAGAAGACTGAAGAACCGGATCTGGGAAGGCTAAAAGCACAATACGGTTGTGTGTATCAGATTCAGTATTTTTGAATGTATCTGGGGAAGCTACGATGAAGAATTTGTGGGAAAAACTTGGGACTTTGTACCAATCTAAGTCTATGGTGAATAAGTTGTTCCTGCGGAAAATTCTGTATAACCTGAGGATGAAGGATGGAGAATCAGTGACAGAGCATCTGAATGCCTTCAATACTGTGGTAAGTCAGCTATCATCTATTGATATTAAAATCTCATATGAAGATAAGTGCATCAGTTTTTTGTGCTCTCTACCATACTCGTGGGACAGTCTGGTTATTGCAATAGGTAGCAATACAACTACCTTGAATTTTGATGACATTGTCTCAGCCTTACTGTTGGAGGAAATGAGACGGAGAAATATGGAGGGTCAGAATGGAGATGCCTTATCTGTACGAGGAAGGTCCCAGAACAGAAATAAGAATAAGGTTTCGAGTGAGAGATCTAAATCTAGAGGGAGATCTAAATCTCCTAGAAATTTTTTAAAGGTGTGCTGGAAATGCAGAAAGGAAGGGCACTACAAAAAGGAATGCAGATCTAAAGCTCCTGAGAAATGAAAGGGATATGATGATGCTCCTTCTGTAGAGGCAAAAACCACTTCGAATGAAGGTGGGGATGTGTATTTGGCTTCTTCTTCAAATACACATGTAGATCATGAGTCATGGTTGATTGACTTGGGTGCATCCTTTCACTTCACTCCTCATAGGGAGTGGTTCTGCGAGTATGAGAAATATGATGGCAGTGATGTCTTCCCTAGGGGATGATAGAGGGCCGAATCATCTGGACGTGGAAAGGTCAAGCCTGGGGCCTATGGAAGGATTAGAACACTTGGTGTTCTGCAGTGTTCTACATATTCTCGCATTGGCTAGAAATTTGGATTGCAGGCTGCATGGATGATGCAAGGTGTAAAAACAGTGTTCGAGAAAGATGCCTGCAGGATGGTTCGGGGAGCACTGGTATTAATGCGGGGAGTTCGGACTGGAACTCTATACAAGCTACAAGGTAGCACCGTTATTGATGGGTGTAACAGTTATGTGGTTCCTGAAAGTGGAGTGGAAAGCCTAGCTGTCTCTGGAGAAAAGACCATGCTATGGCATCAAAGGCTTGGACATATTGGAGAGAAGGGCCTTCGGATACTACATAGAAATGGTATGGTAGAAGGTATGCCTAATTTCTCTCTGGATTTCGATTTCTGTGAACATTGTGTATATGGGAAGAAGAATCGGGTGAGTTTTCCTTCTGGTGCTAAGAGGGCGAACAAGATATTAGAACTTGTGCACAGTGATGTGTTTGGACCTGTGTCAGTTCCATCACTGGGAAAGTCCGTGTACTATGTTTCATTCATAGATGACTTCTCAAGGAATACATGGATATATTTCTTGAGGAAGAAATCTGAAGTCTTTGACAAATTTAAAGAATTTAAGGCTCTGGTGGAAAACCAGACAGAGAAGAAGATAAAGGCATTGAGGACAGATAATGGTGGGGAGTTCTGCAAGAAGGAATTTGAAGAGTTCTGTAAGAAGTGTGGTATAGAACGGCAGAAGACTACTCCATACACACCTCAGCAAAATGGAGTTGCAGAAAGAATGAACAGAACACTGATGGAAAAGGCAAGAAGCATGCTCAGTGGTACTGGGTTAGGACAAGAATTCTGGGCAGAGGCAGTGGAGACTGCATGCTATCTGGTTAACAGATCACCTTCATTAGTGTTGGAGGATAAGACTCCACATGAGGTATGGACTGGTAAGAAACCCTCTCTTTCACATCTAAGGGTATTTGGATGTGATGCATATGTACATGTTCCAAAGGAGAAAAGGACCAAGTTGGATAATAAATCTGAAAAGTGCATCTTTATTGGGTATAAGGATGGTTTAAAGGGTTACAAGCTTTGGAATCCAGAAACAAGGAAGGTTGTGTACAGCTGAGATGTGGTGTTTAGAGAAGTGAAAAATGTTGTTAAACATGAAGTCCTACCAAAGGAACCTGAGAAGATAGAGTTTGAGCTAAAGGAGGATGAATCAGACTCTACAACAGAAGAAGACTCAGAAGATGAAGAGCCACAACCTCCAGCTTTGAGAAGATCAGTTCGGGAAAGAAGGCAACCAGAAAGGTATAGTCCATCTGCTTTCTGTTCAGGTTTTTCCTTAACTATAACTGATGATGAACCCAGAACTGTCAGGGAGGCAGTAGATTCAGAGGATGGAAAACTCTGAAAGGAGGCCATGGTTGATGAAATGGAATCCTTGCACAAAAATGATGCATGGGATCTGGTGGAGTTGTCGGCTGGAAGAAAGCCCATTGGAAGAAAATGGGTGTTTAAAAAGAAGATGAATGTAGAAGGCAAGGTGGAGAAATACAAAGCTCGATTAGTAGCAAAAGGTTATTCCCAGGTGCCGGGAATTGATTTTGGTGATATTTTTTCTCCTGTTGCCAAGGTTACTTCTATTAGATTACTTTTATCTGTTGCTGCTGCATTTGATTTTGAGATAGAACAGATGGATTTGAAGACAACATTTCTTCATGGGGATCTAGAAGAGGAGATCTACATGAAGCAACCCGAAGGCTTTATGGTGAAGGGTAAGAAAGAACTAGTATGCAGGTTGAAGAAGTCTCTGTATGGGTTAAAACAGTCACCAAGGATGTGGTATCAGAAATTTGATACCTATATACGGGGACTTGGCTTCACCAGAAGCAAGGAGGATCACTGTGTTTATTTAAAATTAATTGGTGACCGTGTTATTTATTTGGTCTTGTATGTGGATGATATGTTGTTGATTGGAAATGACAAAGAAATTATCCAAGATTTGAAGACCCAACTGTTTTCCAAATTCGACATGAAGGATCTTGGTGCTGCAAACTATATTTTGGGCATGGAAATTAAGAGAGATCGGGCAAAGAGGAAGCTCTGGTTAAACCAGAGGAAATATGTCGAGACTATATTGCAGAGGTTCAATATGCAGGATAGTAAACCGGTGAGTGTTCCTATTCCTGTAGGTGCAAAGCTGTCTGCTGAACAGTGTCCCAAGACATAAGAAGAAGAGGAGGATATGTCCCGTGTTCCATATGCAAGTGCAGTGGGTAGCCTGATGTATGCAATGGTCTATACTAGACCAGACATTGCACATGCAGTGGGAGTATTGAGCAGGTTTATGTCAAACCCAGGGAAGGAGCATTGGAAAGTAGTGAAGCGGGTTTTCAGATATTTACGTGGCACTAGTGATTATGGCTTGTGCTACCAGGGAAGACCAGGATTGGAAAGAATGTTGGACATTCGTGGTTTTGTTGATGCAGACTGGGCTGGAGATCTGGACTAAAGAAGATCTACAAGTGGGTATGTGTTTAGCCTATTTGGAGGCACAGTCAGTTGGATGAGTAAAAGACAGTCTGTAGTGGCTCTTTCAACTACAGAGGCAGAATACATAGCAGCCACTCATGCAAGCAAAGAAGCAGTTTGGTTGCAAAGATTATGTTCAAGTATGGGGTTGGTACAGCAAGCTATAAGGATAGACTGTGATAGCCAAAGTGCAATTTTCTTGGCTAAGAACCCTGCTTATCATTCAAAGACAAAGCACATTGATGTTCAATATCAGTTTGTTAGAGATATGGTTGAGGCTAAAAGGGTGTTGCTGGTAAAGGTGGACACTTTGAAGAATGTTGCAGATGCATTGACGAAGTCTGTGAGCACTCAGAAGTTCTCTTGGTGTAGAGAAACAATGTGTGTTGAAGAATTGGCCCAATGACTAAGCTCTCCTGTGGCCCCCTATGGAAAGAAAACAACAAGTGGGAGAATTTTGGGTATGTGTTATATTCTTTCCACGACTAAGCACGCCAGGGGGGGTGGGGGCGTTAGCCCCCCCTTTGTGCTGGGCGCAACAGGGGGGTCACAGGGGGGGCGGTAGCCCCTCCTGTCGGGGTCCGGGGTAGCGCCCTGGTGAAAATTTTGGTTCCTTAATTTCCGATGGGTAGTCTGCGTCCATGGTTTTGTGCATGGTTTTGCACATGGTTTTGGGGTTCGATGGTTTTCGGCCCCTGGTATATTTTGTAGATCCGGTCAAGGGAACTACGGTTATGTTCTAATCCAGGGTTAATGGATTGGGGTTTATGTATGCTCCGACATGTATATATATGTGTTGTAACACTAAAAGGAATATAATGAAAATCAAGCTGGTAGTCCCGATTTGGGATCCAGGGGAAAAATCTCTGTGTTTATTTGTTTTATGTTTTATGCTCTCGCTATTTTTTATTTTATGTTATAAGATTCGTGTGTAGATAATTTCTGTTCAAGGTTGGAATTTCTGTTAGTATCATGGCTTAGATTAGCGATGCACCATTGAACAACTTCTTTCGCATCCACAAGTCGGCTTCCAGAGGGGTTCATTTGATATCTTCGAAGTGCTCGTTTTATGCATGCCCCTACACCGTCATGTTCTCCTTTTCCATGGCCAGTCTCAAAGAAATTCCAACAATGTTTAATGCAAGTTTTCTTATGAAGACAACAAAACCAAAAGAATGGTCATGTAGATTTGAATTGACCTGTGCATCTGTCTGACCATATCCAATGTTAATTGAATGTTATTCCACAATTTTTCAAGGAATCATAAATTTTTCCAAAATAATGTTGTACAAAATATGTATCATGTGTACGATCGTCACTGATATAAAAGTGATATTCTTTAATAAAATGTCAATTTTCACTAGTGCTTTCTATATGATTGATGTTTTGTTCAGCATGTCTATATAGAATATGGACGAGCATGGAGACTTGGTCAGAATGATAGTATTCACTCTGAATTTATTTTTATGGAACAAATGTGTATTTTTCTGCAAAATAAATTACTGACAAAATGGTCCCTGGTGGAAAAACTTCACGAGATTTTTTGAATTTCAAGTCTTACCATCAAGATCTATGGGAGTGCTTGGTGTATTTGTAAATTTCTGCCTCAAACTTTCTCAAAAAGTCTATCACAAAAATTTCTTCTTCTCGTAATTCAATTCTTTTAACACTATTTGCATCTTGAATCGATGTCTGGATATATTCATATCTCTTCCATTTCACTTTCATGTTGGACAATGATTGATCATTTATATCAGTACAATATTTGTTTTGAAATTTAGTCAAATTTCCACAATCATCGCATTTTTTACCATGAACACATTTCTTTTCGTAAAATAGTTCATTGCTTTCTCTTTCACATAGAATTTGAGATGTGAAATCACGGCTAGTGGAAGGAGGAGGTGAATCCTTCCAAAATGTTCTACCAAAATCAAGGAATGTGTCATAATATAACTCAAATTCCACATGATAGCAACAACAACAAGTGTCGCATACGGTGACAGGTTTTACATACCATGGTTTTTGTTGAACAAAAGCACTGATTGAAACATGAATTTCATGATTATCTTCTTTGAACTTGTTGACCAACTCTATCTGAGTGGTTTCCAAGAAATGTTTTTCATGTTCTTCGTATTGATTTCGTGCTATTCTTCTTTGCATCAAATGCCTTGCAGTTGGAGAAACACATGATTTGTTCTTCCAATATTCATATATTATTTTTTTAACATTTTCTCCAAGTCTGTATTTGTATGGTTGCCTACAAATAGCTCTCCAACAAGCGAGTTCATCATTTACATCTATTTGAAACCGAAATTTCTAATGTTTGTGCAAAGTTTTTCGTGAGGTTCCTAATGCTCGTGCCATAGATTTTACCAAGCAATTCTCTTTAGTCTTTGATGAAACCACCAGGGATAATTTTAAGGATGGAAAATTATCTTGAAGTTCAAAAAATTGGTGAATCTCACTAGTCCCTAATATGCAAACTATAAAAAATTATTGATTTATTTGTAAAATTATTCAAATTTATAATGATATTATATATATTCTCTATATAATGTTGGCGATTTTTAACGTAAAATAATTTTATATCGTAAAATTTTGGCGAATTAGTTTTATAAAAAAATGGAAATTGGCGAATCTTTTTTTTTGGAAAAAACATGGAAAATTAGCCCACTTGCGAATATTAGCCCCTAAAATTTTCCATGGAAACCACTGCCATATGTATTGCTCTACGTACAACTGAAACATTTTTCTGTCTAGGTCTTCTAATTGAATTTATAGCACTATTTATATTTTGTACCACATTTTCCTTCATTTTTTTATCTTTGGTGGATTTTCGAATACCCAATAAAGTCATAGCTTCTTTTAATTTCCTTAATGATAGGAGACCTTTCAACATTTGGGCTTGAACTGTCACATTTTCCTTTATGAAATAATTCTCAAAAATGTGGTTAACACGATATCGTATATAATGGTCAACTTTTTTATCTCCATATGTGTGAGTGTCAACATTTTCTAACATCTCATCATCGACATTGATTTCATCTATACATATTCGAATGAATAGTACATAATAAGTTTACATATTCAATAAATAACTAAACTAATAAATATATGTATAATTTCAATAATACGTGCATGTGTTCAACATATATATATATAGATATGTACATACCTTGTGATTCAATTTCTTCACTTGAATTTCTTTCAACATTTTCACCATCTTCAATCATTGGTTCAATATCTCTTTCACTTTCTCTTTCAAAATTTTGTATCTCATCATCAATGTTTTGAGGAATATCTCTCTATGTTTACATTGCAAAATATTTTTCAAATTAGTTCATCAAATAAAAATTAAGCTTCACATTTTACACTAGGAAAATTTTAAATATATCAAAATCATAATATTTACATTTACATACATGTTTCAACTTCTAGTTGAGGTTGATTTTCTCCTTCAATATTTGAGAGTGCTTCTATATTTCTTTTGCGAGATTTTCTCGTCTCTTCTCTACGTTCCTCAGGGTCTCTTTTTCGATCATATTTTCTCATACAATTCCTTCGATTTCCCATGATAATAGAGTATGAAGTTCAAAACATTTCCTTCAAAAATTTAGACAAAAACTCAATTAAAAAAAGCATCACAAAATATTTAATTTAAAAAAAAACTCATTTTAAAAATTTTGCAAAAAATACATACTCCAATCCAAAACACTTACTTTAAAAAATTCAAGAAAAAAATGTCTTATAAAAATGAAATGAAGTTCAAAATATTTTCTTCCAAGTCCTACAAAAAAATTTCATTTAAAAAGTTACACAAAAACTCATTTTAAAAATCATTATAAAAGATTTACTTCAACCCAAAACTAAAAAATTTCCTTTTTAAATTAAGCCCAAATCCATTCCTTCAAAAATAATGAAAATTAAGCCCAAATCCATACTTTACAAAAAAAATAAGCCCAAAAAACATCCAAAAAACTGTATCACATACCTCCAAGAAATGTCCTTTGAATGTACCTCCAAGAAAAGTCTTCGAAAATGTTCTTTGAATATACCTCCAAGAAAATTCTTTAAACCCAAAGCAATTCCTTGCAAAATCAGATCAAATGTATGAAAATAATGTGTCTCGAAGAAAAGTCCTTTGAATGTACCTCCAAAAAAAGTCCTTAAACCCAAAACAATTCTTTGCAAAATCAGATCAAGACTTTTGTAAAAACAGACCAAACGTGCAAAAATATGTGAAAATAATGAATGATTTCGCGGCAATTTATATTGCTGCGAAATATTGTTTTGGAGGGGCTCGGCGGTACTTTCCGGACGATGGAAAGTTAGGTAAAAGTTTGACCAAATTTTTTAGAAATAGTTCGGCCGAAATACTTTGTCGTTTGACTTAACAGGTCGTCGGTGCAAAAAACAATTCGGCCGAACTAAGGCATCACTAGTTACACAAAGCCAAGCCCTGAATACATTTATGCAACTTTGGACTGATTAAACTCCATGAAACATTCTAAATTAATTGTTGGAACCAAGACAAGCATTTTCAGAATTGAATCTACTTCTAGGAAATATAACTTTTATGGAATTTCATAAATATTTACTAGAATTTTAATTAATTTTGTAATAAAACGGATGCAAACAATTTCTGAAGGTCATTGTGATTCAGTGAAATCAAAATTCTGTATCTTCCAAAATAAATTGTAAAAAAAAATTGAAAAAATTATGGTGCATTACATTGGTCCATTGTCTCTAATCGGTAGCTTTTAGATTTTTAGTTTATAACTTATATGTTAAGAAATTTCTTGCATCGCGAAACATATTCAAAATATGCAGTTTTTCATATTGGACCAGTTCAACAAATTCTAGTAATTATGATATGCATCTATTGGCTTTGTAAATATGACGAAACTAAAGTAGACTTTGTCTAGATTGTTGTAACACATTTTGTTTCTCAAAAACAAATTTTTTCGAAGAATACAACATTGCGTATTAACATGACTTTTTATGAATCCATTGATTGTTAAAAAACACACAGTAAAAGAAACGCTAAGTTGACATATCAAATGTGTATAAAAAAATTCCAAAAAATAAGTAATAGAAAGCTAACAAAATTTCTGACAACTTTTATTTTTATCGCAAAATGAAATTCTAAACAGAGAAAATTTTTTTAGCTTGCAGAATGTTGAAGAACCAAAAAAAATGAAAGTTTTTTCTCAAACAAGGGCAAAAAGTGTAACCCAACTTCACATTTTCACCTAGGGATGTTAACTATCAGTTTTATTATTAGTAGGCTGCCCGCCTGTAGTAAAACACCCATAGGATTTCCCATGAGCATTGTGAAGTGGTGGAAGGCTGAAATTCCTAAAGAATAGGGATTTCATTCCACATGAATTGCACAATCAAGGTAGGTTGAGTAGAGGCTGAAAATTGGCTAAGTGTAGGCCAATTTTGTCCAGATCAGTGTGAGATAGCTGTGAGAGTGCAAGAGACTCTTGTGAGAAGAGTGCATTGTAATTGTTTCATGAGTCCTTGGTGAATATACAATAGAAGATAGAGGGGTTTTGAGCAGCGAGCTTTCCCCGGAAAATATCTATATTGTGGTTGGATTTGCTTCTTTATTTACTTGTTGTGATTGGAAATCATGTTTATTTTTTGCAATTAATTTGTATAAGGATTCAATATATTTCTTTAGCATATCACATGATCAGATTGAATCCATTGGTATAAATATTGTTTGTATAATTTCTACAAGGAAATTTTTCCTAGATTCTTTTTTCTTTTAAATCAGATATATTCCACATGAATACCATGGCTGTCATAAACTTGGAGGTGGAAAATTGTTGGTAACTTGTTTGAGTCAAGTTAACCTAAAATACCCTAACACATGAAACATATTAATATCCATATTTCAATATGCATGGTGAGTAAAATATTTTAGCATCATACATATTTCGAGGGAGAATGAGTGAGAGAATTCTTATTCCATTAATAGTTACTTTATAATTTAAGGCATGCCGAATATTAGTAATTATTTCCATGTTTAAATTGGGTTTAATATGAACCATTTAAAATATATTAATAATAAAAAATAATTCAATGTACAAACATACACACACACGAGAGAGAGATTATAACTTAGGTATATATGTTTTCTATTTCCAAATATGAGAGCGCATGTATTGACATTTTAGTGTGGAACATATGAATCATAAATAAAAAAATTCAATGTCAATTGCATAGATATTATATAAAACATACATGAAAATAAAATGTTTCTTATATTTAAAACATTTAATTAGTGTGTTTCTCAAAACCAATGTAGATTCTACCAAGAGAAAAGAAGGATCAAATCTCTTAAGGTGCAAACTTTTCCTTAATTTTTTCACTTAGAAAGAGGTTTGCATCTTGAAAAATTTGATCCCTCTCAAAGTTTGGTAGATCTGGACATAAGATGGATCTATCCTAGTTATAAAATATAAAATAAATTTAAAATTTAGAATAGGGTTTACATAATTTTATTTTAATTATCAATAATTATAAGGATGATGGTATGGATTTAACCTCCACAAAATATTGTAGAATGTTTCTAACAATATTCACAAATCAAATATTGAGATTTATCTCCAAAGTAGTTATGCCCTTTTAATTATAAAAAATATATATCTATATATATGAACAAGTGTGATATGAAATGAGTTGTGGTTTTTTGGGCATGTGGTATTCATAAGATATGGTATTGTAGCAAATCCTATTTACAGATTAAGAATCTGCATGATAGCAAATACTAAGGTTGTTACATGTTTTTTTAAATGTAGATGTGCTTAACTTATATAATAATTCTTTTAACAACTATAATTTAGTTATTTTTAATGATTTTTTAAATTTTAGCAACAATCATGCATAAGCGTTTGGAGGGTCATGAGGTAAGTATTTGCATGTCTTCAAAAAATGACATGTATCATGACACGGGTATTTATCAATTTATATGGCTGAGTTATGGCCTTGTTAGGGAAAGTTTAAATATCATATTTTCAAGGTAGTTGTCTACAAAATAGTGTGATTTAATTGTTGATGAAATTGTAATTCTCCATTAATCATTTGCATTTTTGAAAGTATAAATGTATCCATTTCTTGAAAAAAACATAATACATTTATATTATAATAGAAATTTGAGAGAGATTAGAGAGTGCTTGATTGCACATAACAAATCAAACTTGATACTTTTTATTGAGGACATAAATTGCTGACTTTGACACATCTATATTATGATTCCAACTCATAACATAGGAATTAACAGTTTCTAGATTATTGACACCTTGGGACACACAATGACAACTCACATGACATGGAATCATTACTTCCAACACCTTCCCTTCATGCTTACATGGAAAATATTAAAAAACAAAGATTATAACAATAAATACATATATGTATGATTGGTCTTCATCAACACCCACATCCACTTTGGAAGCTCGTAAACACGGCTCTTTCAACACTGCTTCTTGGAGTTGTCACTTGACCTCCATTTAAAACATAACTGCTTCGGACCATCTTTGACGTACTTTGCAAAATTGATGCTTCTCGACCTCCCAGAGCATGAAGGGCCAGTCTCAATACTGAACCATCTGATGGACACACCGGCTCCATCTGTTGAACACATGGTCTTCTGTTGTATTCGTTATCTAGGAAAGTTGTCTCGGTACTAAACATATTCACAAATCAATTTTACAAGATGACCTCTTAAACACATAATCAAATTAACATGTAAGCTCATGTTCCTCACTCCATGCGACACCACCAATTGACAACAAATTATACATAATCAAATTAGCGATATGTTCATGTGTCACCTTATGCATCAAAAACCACTAATTTGAAAATATTTTAATTTGTTCTATAGTTAGTTCTTCATTCTCTTTTTCACACCAAATAATTTTACAATCAATAATACCATCTCTCACACTCTTCTCTTTTTCTTTTTCCTTTTTTAAATTTAATAATAATAATTACACACGCCATCTTCAAAACATATCTGGAACTAGAAATGGCCAAAGATATGAAGATTTCCAATCAGCTCCGCAAAACAAGAAGAAAAAGAAGAAGAATTATGCCCCTGCATTTCATCAAAATCACAAACAATTGGGTCTACTCATATGTGTTTGCTGACAGGGAATCTTCCCCACAAATAATGTAGTGTTAAGATACCACATTAAGAAAAAATTGACAAATACACATCATACCACCTGTTGATCATATCAGCCCCCCCATTAAAATTTTTGGCCATTAGACCTGCTTGGACCTTTCAAATTCCCTATCGTGGCCTAAGGAATTCGTTTTCTACCTATCGTGACCTCTCTCTGCCTCCAAATTACGTTGCTCAAGTCTGAAAGCCAACATTTAAAATTATCTAAGGTTCAGCCCTTTTGGCCCTAGCCCCTCTATTTTTCTATTCCGCATGACCAAAGGCTGTAACCATGCGTTAGGACAAAAGGCGCTGATCAAAGTGCATCGGGCGTATTCCAAGCCATCCGATCAAATCATAAAATCGACGGTCTGAAGCCCATCTGTCCTAGTGGTCCCTGTGCTCAAAAACACTTTATAAAACCGGTAGTATTTATCGCACCACTTATCTAGGGCAGGCGGTATTCCTCAAATCGCAGCGATGCCATACGTTGCGCGACACGTGGCTCCGTCATTGTTCCAAAACCACTACCCCATCGCGCATTATAGTTCGGCAGGGGATGTGGCGCGATATGCACGTAAGCCGTCCAATCTACAGCATCCCATCTGACGGTGATCATTCATCGAAGTTGCTCGCAAGTTAGCACAAAGAAATAGTGCTCCTAGCCCGCCATTCCACCACCCTCAGATGCATTCTTAACTATTTATCTCGTTTCGAGATTGTATGGCCCAGATCATTCGCATGACCAGTCGTTGATCAAGTCAGTCCTCCACGTCATCCATTCCCCGTTGCCTTGGTATCGTGCCACTTGTCCCCCAGTTTTCTCCACATGCATTCCACCACCTCAGATCCATATCTGGTTCATTTTTTCATTTCTGACGTATTTTCATGACTATGTTCGCATTCTTCTCCATGACCTCTCCACACTGCTACATTAAATTTCTCACCATCGCCCCACATTTCTCCGCTAGTCAATCACACAGTGTTCTCATACCATTATCCCTACTGCGTCTGCATTCCCGTGCATTGTTTTCCTAACATGTTCATGGATTTTGCAGGGTTTCAGCGACGGAGAATTACCACTATTCACAACCTCCATTTAAGAAGCCGAGGACGTGTCGAAGGACTGGTTTTCAAATACAAAATTCATGAAGAAGGTCCTGGGTAGTTGCTGAGACACGACTTCCATTAAAGAGATATGATTATACTTTGGCAAGCTTCCCAATGTCATTCAAGAGGCAGATTTCACAGATAGAGTTATTAAATTTTGTGGCAAGGAGTATCAGTAGAAGATCAAGGAATTCAGCGCCCCGCATTGAAGATATTGGACTTTAATTCAAAAATTGAAGGCAGAGGGTACAATGCACAAGAAAAAATACCCTCCAGTTTTTATTTCATTAGTTTTTTCTCTCAGGAAAGGACAAAATGTTACATAGTCTATTCTCCATATCTAGTTCCTGAAGAGATTTTCACCCATAGCATTTACTCCAGAAAGCAGACCTCAGAGTACTAACAGTACAACATGGTCATTCAGCAGTATGGGCACAAATGTTTACACCATTTTTTTGTAATTATGAAAATTAAATGTTCATCACCTACCTCTCTTACTATGTTTCTAGTTTCTCCTATAAAAACCATGAAGAAACGCATTGTAAGGGTTTCAGTTTTTTATCAGAAAATTATGCAGTGAAAGGCTTTTTGTATACAATCTGTAAAACTATTGTATGAAGGCTCAGAGCCCATAGGGTCTCAGTGAGGAGGAGTATGATCAAGGATTTGGTAGTCAATTTAGCCCAAATCCCAGCAAAAAGTGTGGTAATGGACATCGTGGTGGCTGATATCCCAGCTCGTTTTGGCATGCTGCTGTCAAGGTCTCGGGGAACACAAATTGGTGGATCATGTTATTTCCCAAATCCACCTCAGGCTGAAGGAAGGCAGAGTTCAGGGTAACTTCATACCACGCTCAGTCTGGTAGCTAGCCCTACCAGAACAGGAGAGGGCTCTCTCTGGGTCAATCTCAGGTAAAATGTATCAATAGGGCCTGAGATGACTGAAATGAGTGATAATTTTAGGCTAGGTATATTCATCAAGGAGTTTGGAATGATTTTTAGGGGTTTTTGTTGGAAAAAGGGAAAGGCAGTTTTGGGCTTGGGGATGAGGCCAAATTCTTGCAAAGTTCAAGTTGGGGCAGGGAAGGCAATGACTTTGATGTCTTAGATTCAATGAATGGATGGAAAAGACTGCTGAGGAGCTGAAGAGGGCAAGAGGGTGCAAGGATCCTCTTCAAACTGACGAAAACATATAAAACTAAACAAAATTTTAAGGCAGAGCACCAGCAAACTAATGAATTCTACCTTAGTTACTCATTTGTTTAATTCAGAAGAAAAGATAAGGGAAATGACATACATAAACATTAATGAAACTTACATATACATGGAGAAAAACATCATCAAAACTCAGAGCCACAAGGATCCCAACAAGTGCTACAAAAACCCTGGTCTTCCCTTTGCCAAAAATGCAGAAGTGTATGTACAATGAAGTGCCAAACTTTTCCCAAGTATCCAACCCTGAAAATATCTCAGAAAATACATGATATAGACCATCCTAACCCCTTCCCATGCCTCTAGGGGTCAAGCTCATCCTTCTAGGAGCTGTTTCAACCAATTCTAAACTAGGAACTGAAATCTAGGCAATCAAACAACTTGCCTCTATATGCTAGGAAACTAATCCATTCACTTAATTTTCACTTTTTAGTGAATGAATCCTCTAGAACAAGTAAATATGAGCCAAAATTACATCATATTCATCAAGTTACATCAAGATAGATCAATAGTTACATCAAAAAGTGAAACTAGTCAAAACTAGGCAAATTTCTGAGCTAAAAAGTCAAAATGAGGCCAAATTTCTCTATGCACCGTGCCCAAAAACTCAATGCGTCGCGCCACTTTGAGCCTGTTTTTGAGGCACTTCCTGAAGTCCAAATTTATCTCATGATAGCTCGTTAGAAATCCATGCCTGTCTACTATCGAACCCAAGTAGAATTTGTCAATTTGGAGTTCATTTTCCCCTCCAAAAATGCAATCGCCCAATACTAGTTCCTGCTGGTGCAAAAAGTGGCAGAAAGGCCATTTTCAAGGTGTTTTTGACCCTTAAGACCATCTAGAACTTGATGAAATCTCTCGGCCATTCCTGAGCATGCATAAATTTTCATAAAAAACCCAAAAATATCAAGTTTTCCTCCAGAAGATGTCCCAATCATAAGCGCGCGCCAAGTGGCGCGACGTGTCAGGCAGAAAAACCTGTTTTGCAACCAAAATTTCAAAAATGAAAAAATCTTCTCCAAATTCCTTGAAATTTGGAGTGAAGGTCCCCCATCAAGTATCATGCTCATCCAAAGAATATTCGGCCAAGATTTGGAGTGGATCAGGCCTTTTTCGCCGTTTCAGTGCTCTTCTCAACCTCGCCTTCAGGATCTTCATCCTAGCTCTGCAAACGCGTGTGTGGGCCCAATAGTGGTTCTTCATATGTCTGAGCATGTCTTTGTCCCTATTGGCCTTCTCCAAGAGCTTCTCCAGATGAATGTTGACTCTCGTAAGGTAAGTCTCCCGCTCAAATGGTGTCATGTCACCAGGTCTTTTTCGGGCCAATTCACGGTCTTCACGGATTTGCCGCAACTCTATGAGTGTCTGTTGATCCTCCAATTGTTTATTCCATTGCTCCAAGTAATTTATAACCCACTGAGTTCTCTGCAATTTCTCGTTCAGTGTGTCGATCTCAGCTTTCTGCTCCTGGATGATTTCTTTCAGCTTTGAGCTGGGAGAGCTTGAATCAACATCGATCAATATAAAATCAGTATCTTGGCCTCCTGAGGGGCCCTCATCATGCATAGGCTTCTTGCCTCTTTCCTGTACCTGTGCTGATGTAGAAGGCGAGACCCCTTCCATTCCATGTGGAGATAGTACTCGCGTTGCTGTTGAAGGTAATGAGACCCCTTCCACCCCGGGTGGAGATAGTACTCGTCGTGTTGCTTCAAATAAGGCTCTAGTACCTCTCTGATAGGTAACACACATTGGAACACTGATAGGCTCTGTCTCAAGAACCTCAAACTGACGTGAAGGCTCACCTGTATCATGAACAATCTCTGGATGAGGCTGAGGGGCTGTAAAGAAGTCACGGGAAATGAACTCATCCCATGCAATGCTCGGCAATCCAAGCTGATGTACCACAATCATCTTGATGAGTGCATAATGATAAATGTTGTTATGTTGCTGCTCTGGAGTCTTCTTCTGCACAAGGGTAGTCATCCGCTCTATGTTTCGGCACATGAAGTATGGAATATTCATCACTCTCACTCTCGTGAAATGCATCAACAGTATGATGTGGTATGCATAAAGGTGTGAGAATCGGCCCTCACAGCTGAAGTATCTGATGATGAGTTTCATTAATGGCGCATAGGACTCCTTCAAGAATCTAAAAGGAAACACCCTGCTGAGCTGCCTCATATAACCAGGCCTGATGTAAGGTTCATAATATGCTCTATCCAGCTGTTGTCTCTTATTCCACTCTTCACCTATGTTTGGTATCCTAGTCGCCTGAGAAATGGTTTCTGGTGTGAAGGTGAAGTTCACTCTAGCAAGGTTTACATGGCCATCACGCAAATGTAGGAAAAATAAGTGAACCAACTCCTGATGATGCTGAATCTAAGAAATCATCTCACAATACTGAAAACATGAATTTTGTTGAAAGCATGCCATTGCAGGTGGGCAGGCCTACAATTGAGTCAAGGAAGTGGGCTCTTCTCTGACTTGCCTGCCACTTTTATGAGACCTCCTCGGTACATTTAGCTCTGCGGTTGAGTCACTATCTTGCTCATATCCTTGCTCATATGATGAATTTGTCTCTGACATGGTGCTTTGAAATGTGTATAACAAGTATATGCTGATAGATATGTGGTGAAAATAAGAGTTTGGTTTGTTTGAAAATGGTGAATTGGTGTTTGTCTGTCAATACAAAATGTGCCAAATATGTACCAAGTAGGAAATGAGAGACTGTGGTAATTATAAACAGTGGGTGTAATGGACTATCAAGTGAAATTTGAGTGGAAGGACAGTCACTTGACTGCTTGGGGGACTTCGGGATTTAGGGATTTTATAAGTGACATGGGAGTGGGAGATGTAGTAGGGTTTAGTGATAGGGAAAATGGGGTACAAGGAATATGATTGGTTTGAGACAGAGGGAAGAGGAAAGGACCGTGATAACAATATGACAGTGATGGGAACACGAATGAACAATGGAGTGGGATTGTTTAACACCAATAATCAAATTTCAACACTTCATTTCAAACCCTAAGGGAGTAGATTTCGATATGGATAGAGGGTTTGTTTTTCACCAACCAAAACTCTAATGTCTTCACCTCCAAACAACACCACACATGACTAAAATCACTGAACAAGCGTTGTCAAACTTACTTGGAGCAAATGAGTTGAATCGATTTGATTCTTTAATGGAGCTGTGATGAATTTGTGTCTTTAAGGCTCTGTGTGCCGCACACAAGCCCAGTGTGCTGTGCCCCGTAGATGCGTCGCGCCAATGGAAAAATTCACTGTGGTAGGAGGCCCAGTGTGTCATGCAACCTGTGTGTGCCGCGCGCACTCCAAACACAGTCTTGGCTTGAAAATTTACAAGTTTTTCCCTCTCTCCACTAAAATTCGACTTCAATCGACCTCTTGAATGCAAATGGCATTGATAAGTATAGAAATATCAATATAAAGTCATGGCTTTGATTTTTGCTTTGTAAAGACCCATTTTGTAATGTTTCAAAATTGGCATTTCTTCACTTTTAATACAACTCTATCTTTTTGTTTCCTCTTTGATTTTTTGGCTTGAAATGATGGCTTTCTTGGTTGATTTTTTGTAGGGATGGTGGCAATTGGACTTCGACAAAGGAGGACCAGAGGCTGCATTTGAAGTACTTCATGGTGGAAAAATTTAAAAATACATATTTATTACAAACAATTAATTTGACGATTTCTTCTTCAAAACAGAGTTTTGAAGAACAAACATCCTTGAGCATTATTGATGATGAAAATTTTGGAATGAAAACTTATTGAAGACTTCCTCATGGCCTGCGGGCATTATTTGACATTCTGAAGACCAAACCCTAGACCTAGTGACTGAAAGACTCTTTTTTGACCACAAGACCATCTATGACTGTAAATGACTGAAATCAACTTTAATGAATTTTGATAAATTTTGACCAACCCAGCAGGTATAAACATGAGGGAAACTAGTGAAGAGACCCTTCCGTCAGATGATGGCATGCCCCTAACGGAATGTAGATGAATGAGCGGAATGAGACACCTAAAAATGGAAATGCAATAAGAGAAATGATCTCTGACGGAGGGATGTAAAGACCGACTCTAACAGATTGATCAAGATGGATTTAACATATGCCACTATCCCAGTTTTTGGTGGCCAAGAGAGGAGATTATACAGGGAGACTAGATTTGTCAAGATGGTCACAAAGGCTGAAAATTCTGTGAATTCACCAGTCTACAGTAAGGAAGTATATTTTTCATGCTTGATGCTGGAAGAAGATCAAGATTACGCTCATGAACCATCCTTCTGCCAGATCAAGACTGAGCAACCCTCAGAGAGCATGGAAGTAGAAATATGGACACTCCATTTTGATGGAGCAAATTCGAGAGAAGGAAATGGAGCTGGAGTGCTACTGATTTCTCCTGCAGGCAAATGGATCCCACTGTCTTTTAAACTAGAATATGAAGCCACAAATAATGTGGTTGAATATGAAGCACTCTTGTTAGGATTGTAGACAACTGGGAATATGGGTGTACAAAGTTTAAAGGTTCTGGGAGATTCAAAACTAGTAGTCAGACAAGTCAGGAATCAGTGTCAGACCAAACATCCTAGGTTAAGGGCTTATAGGAATGAAGTTTGGGACATGGTAGAGAATTTCTTCTTGGCATTCAACATCCAGTTCATGCCCCGAGAACAGAATAGGATGGCTGATTCTCTTGCTGTGGCTGCTAGTACATTTCGACCACCTCAGAACCCTCTTTTAAGATATGAAGTTGAGGTGCGTTATCGTCCTTCAATCCCGGAAAACATCAAACACTGGCAGGTATTTGAGGACGAAGAACAGATGAAGAGATTTCTGGAAACAGTAGGAGAATTCTCCAATATGGAGATTGATGATGAAGAAGAAGTAGAACCTGAAGATATTTCAAAAAGAAATTGGGAGGAGAAAGTGGCAGGTAACAAAGTATTGCAGTTAAAAGGAAACATAATACCTAGAGGGTTGGTGCCTCTAGAAAGATTATTTGACAAGAATGATGTCCCACTGCAGCCAAGCAAAGTGGTAGAAGAGATTCAGGTTGAAGACCTGAATTTGGGTACTGAGGCTGACCCCAAAATTGTGAAACTGTCCAAGAAGATCCCTGGAGAATATAGAAAGCTATATCGGAAATTTTTTCAGTCTTACAAAGATTTGTTTGCATGGTCCTATCAGGATCTGAAAACTTTTGATATTAATATTATGCAACACAAAATTCCATTGAAGGCAGATGCAAAGCCTCATAAGCAGAAGCTCAGACAGATCAATCCTCTGTTGCTACCTTCTATTGAGAAGGAAATTAAGAAGCTGCTAAAAGCTAAAATAATTATACCACTGAGGTACTTAGAATGGGTGGCGAACCTTGTCCCTGTACGCAAGAAGAATGGGGGAATAAGGCTGTGTGTGTATTTCATAAATTTAAACAGAGCATCCTTAAAAGATAATTACCCACTTCCTAAAATGGATCACATTCTGTAGAAGGTGGTTGGAGCTTCCAGAATGTCAATGATGGATGGATTCTCTGGTTATAATTAGGTGGCTATACTCCCAGAGGATCAAAAGAAGACTGCTTTCACCACACCTTGGGGTACATTCATGTATGCCAGGATGCCTTTTGGATTGATTAATGCAGGGGCCACTTTTCAGAGGGCAATGGATATTTCTTTGGTTGGAGAGAAGAATAAATTCCTGGTGATCTATCTTGATGATATCACTGTATTTTCCAAAAATGATGCTGAGCACATTGAACATCTGCAGAGAACTTTTGAGAAATGCAGAAGGTATGGTCTTTCCCTTAATCCTCAAAAATATTTATTTGCATTAGAAGAGGGAAAGCTTTTAGGCCATATTGTGACTAAAAATGGGGTGAAGATAGACCCTAAGAGGGTAGAGGCTATAAATAGTATTACTTTTCCCAGAAATAAGAAAGAGGTACAAGTATTCCTTGGGCATATTAATTTCTTGAGAAGGTTTATCCCTAACTATGCTGAGATAGTTAGGTATATAACAGACATGCTCAAAAAGAATAATGAGGTAAAGTGGTCACAAGAATCATGGGAGGCATTTAACAGGATAAAGAATGCTTTTGCAGAAGCCCCTATGCTAGCTAGATCGGATTATGATAAACCTTTCATGATTTTTTCTTTTGCATCACCTCATATAATAGCAGGAGTTTTATTGCAGAAAAATGATGAAGGATATGAGCAGCCTATTGCCTTTTTCATTCAGGTGCTCTGTGATGCAGAATTAAAGTATAACATATTGGAAAAGTAAGCATATGCCCTAGTGAAATCCCTCAAAGCATTCCATGTATATATCTTACAGTCCCACATTACTGCATTTGTACGTGCAGCTGCTGTAAAGGATATCCTTATTCAGGGGGATAGTGAAGGAAAAAGGGGCAGGTGGATTGCCAAAATATAGGAGTAAGACTTAGACATCCGCCCAACTAAGCTGATCAAAGGACAGGGGCTTGCCAAAATGTTATCCGAATCAAACAATCAAGCCCTGGGCATAAACTTGTCCATTATATCAGGTGAAGAATCTGAGGAGAAAGAAGAACGACATGGAATTGGAGTAGCTACTCCAAAAACACATGCAAAGTACGTCACCAGTCCGTGGTACAAAGAGATAGTAGAATATCTCCTCACACTCAGCTACCCTCCAAGTTGTGACAAAACTAAATACAGAGCGCTGAGATCGAAATCATAGAAATATATAGTCACCAATGGCCGGCTATACTGGCAAGATCCCTCAGGTATCTTACTCCTTTGTCTCACAGAAAATGAGTCGACAGTATCATTGCAGAGTTTCATGAAGGAATATGTGGAGGCCGTTATAGCTGGAGGGCCACAGCTCATAAAATTCTGAAAGCTGGCTTCTATTGGCCAAAGCTATTTGGAGATATTTTTTCTAGGGTAAGAGCATGTGATAAGTGTCATAAATTTTCTGAGAGACAGAAATCAACACTATTTCCCCTGATCCCAATGCATGTGGATGAACCATTCAAACAATGGGGTATTGATTTTATAGGTGAAATACACCCTCCATCTAGTGGACAACATAAATGGATATTAACAGCCACTGATTATTTCACTAAATGGGTGGAAGCCATACCTGCAAGGAATGCTACAGATACTTTGATCATAAAGTTCATGGAGGAGAATATCATATCTAGGTGATAGTGACTGATAATGCACGGGCCTTCAAATCTGAAAAATTTGTCAATTTCTGCCAGCAATACAATATCACACTGAGTCACTCTACAGCTTACTATCCACAAGGGAATGGCTTGGTAGAGTCTTCAAATAAAACTCTGGTGAGGGCCTTGAATAAAACTATCAATGAAAATCAGAAGAAATGGGACTCCCAATTAAAGTTTTCTCTATGGGCTAATAGAGTCACCAGCAAGAGGGCAACTGGGAAATCTCCTTATGAATTGGTATATGGACGAGCAACAATTTTTCCTGTACAGCTGGCTTTACCAGTGGCCCTCTTCATGCAAGAAAGCCAGGAGGAACCTGAAGATATGATCAGGTGAATCAATCAATTGGTGGAATTAGAAGAAACATGGGGCCAAGTGAATCAGAGGTTAATTGAATATCAAGAGAAAATGAAACACATTTTTGATCAGCGCGCAAAAGACAAGAAGCTGCAAATTGGTGATTTGGTGCTCAGATGGGATATCCGGAGAGCTGAGAAGGGAAAACATGGTAAATTCAACCCCCTCTGGTTTGGTCCTTTCAAGATCATGGAACAAGGGGGAAATAATACTTTCAGGTTGGAGAATTTACAGGGCGACCTGCTGGATGCCCCTGTAAATGGTCAATTTCTCAAGCCCTACTTTCAGTTCTGATTCAGGCAAAGGCAGCCTGATGTATTATATTGTATATTAGTTTCCTTTTTCGCTTTTGTTTTAACAATATGGGTGTCATGATGAATTATGAAGTGAAATGCAGCGGGGCTGAATAGCAGAGTCGACAGAGGTGTATGATCAGGAGGTCTGCGAGTTCTTGACATGTCCAGGGACGAATGTGCCATCCCCAGGTGGAGCCAATGTTGATCATATCAACCCCCCATTAAATTTTTTTGCCATTAGACCCTCTTGGACCTTTCAAATTCCCTATAATGGCCTAAGGAATTCGTTTTCTACCTATCATGACCTCTCTTTGCCAACAAATTACGTTGCTCAAGTTTGAAAGCCCATATTTAAAATTATATAAGGTTTAGCCCTTTTGGCCCTAGCCCCTCTGTTTTTCTATTCCACATGACCAAAGGCCGTAACCATGTGTTAGGATGAAAGGCGCTGATCAAAGTGCATCGGGCGTATTCCAAGCCATCCAATCCAATCGTAAAATTGACGATCTGCAGCCCATCTGTCTCGGTGGTCCCCGCGCTCAAAAACGCTTTATAAAACCGGTAGTATTTATCGCACCACTTATCTAGGGCAGGCGGTATTCCTCAAATCGCAGTGATGCCATACGTTGCGCGACACGTGGCTCCGTCATTGTTCCAAAACCACTACCCCATCGCGCGTTATAGTTCGGCAGGGGACATGGCGCGATATGCGCGTAAGCCGTCTGATCTACAGCATCCCATCTGACGATGATCAATCATCCAAGTTGCTCACAAGTTATCATGAGGAAATAGTGCCCCTAGCTCGCCATTCCACCGCCCTCCGACGCATTCTTAACCGTTGATCTCGTTTCAAGATCGTATGGCCCAGATCATTTGCATGACCAATCGTTGATCAAGTCAGTCCTCCACGTCATCCATTCCCCGTTGCCTTGGTATCGTGCCACTTTTCCCATAGTTTTCTCCACGTGCATTCCGCCACCTCAGATCCATATCTGGTTCATTTTTTTATTTCTGACGTATTTTCATGACTATGTTCGCATTCTTCTCCATGATCTCTCCACACTGCTACATTACATTTCTCACCATCGCCCCACATTTCTCCGCCAGTCAATCATGCGGTGTTGTCATACCATTATCCCTACTGCGTCTGCATTCCCGTGCATTTTTTTCCTAACATGTTCATGGATTTTGCAGGGTTTCAGTGACGGAGAATTACCACTATTCACAGCCTCCATTTCAGAAGCCGAGGACGTGTCAAAGGACTAGTTTTCAAATACAAAATTCATGAAGAAGGTCATGGGTAGTTGCTGAGACACGACTTCCATTAAAGAGATAGGATTATACTTTGGCAAGCTTCCCAATGTCATTCAAGAGGCAGATTTCGCAGATTGAGTTATTAAATGTTGCGGCAAGGAGTATCAGTAGAAGATCAAGGAATTCAGCACCCCGCATTGAAGATCTTGGACTTTAATTCAAAAATTGAAGGCAGAGGGTACAATGCACAAGAAACAATACCCTCCAGTTTTTATTTCAGCAGATTTTTCTCTCAGGAAAGGATAGAATGTTACATAGTCTATTCTCCATATATAGTTCCCGAAGAGATTTTCACCCACAGCATTTACTCCAAAAAGCAGACCTTAGAGTACTAACAGTACAATATGGTCATTCAGCAGTATGGGCGCAAATGTTTCCACCATTTTTTTGTAATTGTGAAAATTAAATGTTCATCACCTACCTCTCTTACTATGTTTCTAGTTTCTCCTATAAAAACCATGAAGAAACGCATTGTAAGGGTTTCAGATTTTTATCAGAAAATTATGCAGTGAAAGGCTTTTTGTATACAATCTGTAAAACTATTGTATGAAGGCTCAGAGCCCATAGGGTCTCAGTGAGGAGGAGTTCTGTCTGTCAAAGAGGATTCTGGTCTTTGGTATTTCACAGTCTGTAACTCTCTTTTATATGTTATTTAATATATCATTTCATCTCATCCATCTTTTCTGTATCATGTTTTGGAATGCGAGTGGCTCACTGATTTCTGGTAAGGATTCATCCTAGTTGATTCCCATACTTAGATTAGTCAAGCGCTTTAAACATGGCTCATGCATGATATTCTGTTCCATTATTCAGCTAACCATACTTCTGCTATATTAGTTGCTTTGGGAGGGTACTTTTAAAATGCTATTATCATGTATGGATTCTTAGATTGGTAAGCCCATGCATGGTGGTATTGTATATCTGGGTATCAACTCAATGTTAGCTAATATCTTCTCATTATTTCTTTCACTACATACACCTTCTGATAATTTATGTCTGTGAGGTATTTCTGAATCGGCCTGCTTTACAGTAAACTGTCTCTGAATTGTTGGTTGCTTTTGTATTAAGAATTTTACATTTTGCCTCTACAGTATCCCTTTTCCTGTGTTAGTTTCTGAGAGTTTGGTCCCATTCTATTTCATTTCCCTGTTTACAGGATATAGCATGTGAGCTGAAGCTGACAACTTCACACACCATATTAAATGCTCCTTGCTATGCTAAGATGTCCTAGGCACTGGTCTATCACAACTCTAGGCTGTCTCTAGGAGCTACAACACCACCGACTGATGCACCTTTGCTTCTATAGCAAAACTTCAATCTCGTGACCTTTTAATGATGCATGGTCAACACTCAATTTGACGAACCTTCTCTTTCAATGATCGGATGGTCCTCGATAATTACTTGGATGCTATCGAGAGGAATCATAGAATTGGGGGATAAAGAATCTCGAATTCTTGGAAGTAAGATCCAGATCCTTCCTAAACACATCTTCTCTGCACAGATCTTATCCCTCTCTTGCATGAGAAAATAAAGATATCTCTTCACACGCACATTTTGGCAGAGCTCACCACACACAGCATGCACTACCAAATGAAGATCACAGCCAAAAATACCAGCAATTAAGAGATACCAACCATGAGAATATAAAGTGTGTATCTAGTTCTCCCAAAATAGACGAGTAGGTCACTCGAGCCTTCGATGCAATAATGTATTTCCTGCAATAGTCTTGGCAACAGTTCCACCTCGCTAAACTTGTGTTTGATTCTGGAAATGATGGCCTCAAAATTCTCCGCTCATGACTACCTTCCTCCTTCACCTTGTCTCCTACCACGTCCATGAGTGCCCAACATGTGAACCCTCTCTTTCCAGTAACCAATGAAGATTGCCTTTGCCGATTGTGGAAACATGCTGATTTCAACCCTATTGTCAATGCGTTGAGAGTGGGAAGCGGAATCACTTTGCAGAAATCTTTGGACCGCCGCTACACACTGTTGGAATTTCTGAGAATTCCAGAACAATAAACTAGAGAGAATAATGCTCTCCTCTTTAACACAGAGAAATTAAAAATTAATTTTCTTCACTGAGACAGAGTTTCACACTTGAAAATATTTCTATTTCATAACCAAAAACTATTACAAAAATTTCCTTTGTTGAGGAATTACAAATTCTGACTATTGCATAACACAATGCAGAAAAAACAAGTTCATTGTCTCTCAAAAGACACACTCTATCTTTTACTCAAAAACAATGCACTACTGTGCTAAAACAAAACTTACACTCTACTATGTGTAATAATAAACTTACATTCCCCATTGCCTTTCGAGCATATTCAAAATATATATGGCGCACCATATATTATAACAAACCTTTTACAAAAAATAACACTATAACGTAAATCAAATGAACCCTTTTAAAAAGGCTTTTGGGACCCACTATAAAAACTAATGTGTGCATATGTTATATTAAAACATAATAATGAAAAGGTTTAAAAACCTATTGCGCATATATTTACAACATATAACAAAACAAAACAAAACTTTGTCACACGATATAAAACTTATACAAAACCTTTATCAAACCTTCAATCATCCGTCGAACTTCAAAAAATCATGAACCGAATTGAATGGAACAAATTCGCGTTACAATTTTGATCTGGTGACGTCAGCGCTTGAACGCGCGATCGATTATCAAATCGAACTTATAATTCCATATTGAGTCCGCTAGATCTCTTTGGGTATGGGCCCAAAGTGTGACACGAAAACCTTTTATAAAATCCGGTCCATAAAATGCATCGGGTCCGTGACTTAAGAAAAAAAATGGGCCATCGTGAATTCTCCCGATTCCGATTGAGAACGGAGGTGCGATGAGATTTAACTTCATCGCATAAACATTCATTGGGTCCAGTTCTTTATATTTCAATCGGGCCATATAATAAACTTGCGATTTCCGATTTCATCGATGCGTGAATCGCATCGGAACATATCAATGGATATTACAAAAGAGTGGAGGTAACACATGCCACTTTCGATTGCGATGATCGCATCGGAACCTCCAACATCAACAAGAAACTTTTTGGGGACCACCGGTCTTCACTTAAAATAACTCCTGCATTCAGCAAACAAAATATCTCTGTTTTATACAAAAAGCTCTATTTTGAAATACAGAGTACTGCAATTAAAAAACGAACTAACTGTTCACAGAAATAGAAAGTGACCATGTGTGCAGGTTTTTCAAACAATTACAGCAAGCGGCTCTAAGTACAAAAAATTGGAGAAAGAAAATGGAAAGCGGCTTGTTGTATAGAGCTGCAGTTGAAAGTAACATTTCAACAATCTCCCTTAATTTCAACTGCTGGGTTATCAGTCATACCCAGACATTTTCTTAAAAACTTAAAACTCTTCTGCCCCAATGGCTTGGTCAGAATGTCTGCAAACTGCTCCTGAGTTCTGCAGTGTTCTAAGACAATTTCACCATTGTTCATTAGCTCCCTAATGTAGTGAAACTTTGTGTCAATGTGTTTCGTTCTCTTATGAAACAAAAAATTCTTAGATAATGCAATAGCTGAGCTATTTTCACAAAAAAGTACTGTACCTTTTTCCTGCTCTTGGCACAAAATTCTCAACATCCTCCTCATCCAAATTTCTTGACACGCCGCTGCTGTAGCTGCCACATATTCTACCTCTGCTGTAGACAACACTACAATAGGCTGCTTTTTAGAAGCCCATGAAATGGCTCCTGAACCCATGTGAAAAAGATAACCAGAAGTGCTTTTCCGATCATCTACACTTCCAGCCCAATCACTGTCAGTTTATCCTATTAAATCTGAACATTCTGAAGAAGTATATAAAATACCAAACCTTTTAGTACCTTTAACATACCTTAGAATTCTCTTCACTGCCTACCAATGTGCTTCTTTTGGCCTCTCCATGAATCTGGAAATCAAACTAACAACATGCATTATATCCGGCCTAGTTGTAGTCAAATATATGAGGCTGCCAACTATGCTATTGTACAAACTAGGATCAAAATCCTTGTTGATGTCCTCTCTGTTGAGTTTTAATCCCATCACTGTGGGAGTGATTGCTGCTTTGCTCTCCTGCATATTAAGTCTTTCCAACACTTCATTAACATATTTTTCTTGTGAGATAAAAATCCCATTTTCACTTTGTTATACTTCTATTCCTAAGAAGTATCTCAACAAAATCATGTCAGTCATTTCAAATTCTTCTTTCATGACTGTTTTAAAATTTTCAATAAGGTAATCATCATTACTTGTGAAAATAACATCATCAACATATAACACAACAATTAACATTTTACCATATTTTTCTTTAATGTAGAGGGTGGGTTCTCCCTCACACTTTTCAAATCCATTTTCCAATAGATAGGAATCTATCCTACTGTACCACGCTCTTGGCGCTTGTTTCAGCCCATAAAGAGCTTTCTTCAATTTGCATACTTTGTGCTCTTGGCCTTTCTTTTCATAGCCTAGAGGTTGTTCAATGTAAACCTCTTCCATTAGCACTCCATTTAGGAATGTTGACTTCACGTCCATTTGGTAAAATTTCCACTTGTTTTGTGCTGCTATGGACAACACTGCTCTCACGGTTTCCATTCTAGCAACCAATGCGAAAGTTTCCTCATAGTGTCTCCCATGCTGCTACTTATACCCTTTGACAACAAGTCTGGCCTTGTGTCTTTCTATTTTTCCTTCAGCATTACTCTTGGTCTTGTAGACCCATTTAACTCCAATAAATTCTTTACCTTTTGGGAGTTCAACTAAATCCCATGTCTTATTTCTTTCTATGGCATTAATTTCCTCATCCATAGCTTCTATCCATTTCCTATCTTTAATAACTTCCTCAAAGTGGATAGGATCATCAACGTGAAATACAAAGAAAACAAAGAGTTCATACCTTCATTTGCTGCCTCTTGTTCATAAATTTCATTTAAATGTCTGAATTTCTTACCTATTTCATTAGGTGTACAAATGCTTGAAGAAGCACTTGAATTTCCTCCTTGTGGTGTGCTTGGAGAAGCACTTTAATTTCTCCTCAAGGGTGTCTCTTACTGCCCTTGTGTTGGTGCTGCTGTTTGGGGATGTATTTCAGCCATCTCCTCATCATCTTCATCATGAGACAAACAGTTTTTAACATTCACTGTTTTCTCTATGCTTCCATCCCAAGCTTCCTCTTCAATGAACTAAACATCTCTACTCACAATAAACTTCTTGGTGGATGGGTTATACAATCTATAAGCTTTGGATTCCTCACTATATCCAATGAAAATACATTTCTCCCCCTTGCTGTCCAACTTCTTCCTTAGCTGATCTGGAATGTGTGCATAAGCCACACATCCAAAAAATTTCATGTGGGTGACTCCTTGCTTTGTCCCACTCCATGCCTCTTCTGGCACTTTGTTCATGACTGCTTTTGTAGGGCATCTATTCAAAATATATGCTACACAATGTACAGCTTCAGCCCAATAATCATTAGGCAAATGCCTGCCTTTAACATACTCCTTACCATATCCATTATTGTCTTATTCTTCCTTTCGGCAACTCCATTTTGCTACAGAGTATATCTAGTTGTAAACTTCTTATGAATCCCATTTTCTCTACAAAAATGTAGAAATATTTAGAGATATAGTCACCTCCTCTATCAGTTCTTAGAACTTTAATGTGCAGCCCACTTTGCTTCTCTACAAGTGCTTTGAAATTGCAGAATCTTTCAAACACTTCACTTTTCTTTTTCAAAAAGTAAACCCAAGTTTTCTTGTAAAATCATCTATGAATGTTAACATATAATGGCTGCTAGCAAGTGATGGAGTTTGCATCAGTCCACATAAATCCGAGTGGACAATTTCCAAGGGTGCCTTTGCCCTTATGCTTTTCCCGGAAGGAAAACTTTCTCTGTGTTGTTTCCCCAAGATACAACCTTCATAAAGGCTGTCCTGTTTCTCAATCAATGGTAAACCTCTTACCATTCCTTTTCTATTCAACAAGTTAAGACCTCCAAAGTTGAGATGTCCAAATCTCAAGTGCCACAACCAATTTTCATATTTTGGTTCGCTTTGGAAAGCCTCTTGTGTCACTACTGCCATCTCTTCTCCATTCTTCAAATTTTCTCTCATTCTAAGAGGGAACATCCTATTCCTTGTCATCTTCACTTCAACAATACATTGTTTGCTGGGTGGTTTATCCATGATGGTGCATACATCATCCTCAAAGAAAACATTGTACCCCTTTTGAACAAGCTGTCCAATACTCAAGAGGTTGCATTTCATTCCAGGAACATAATAAACATCTGCTATGGATTTATTTTCTCCTTTCCTTGTTAAGACATTTACTTCTCCTTTTCCCATAACAGAAACTTTACTATCAGTCCCTAGTGTGACTTGTGACTTCACACTCTCATCTAACATAGAAAACATGGCTATGTTTCCTATCATATGGTTACTACAACCGGAGTCTAGAAACCATAAATCTTCACTCTTTTCCTTAGCCATATTACAAGCTAAAAACAATTTATCTTGGCTGATATTTTCTCTAGTGAAATTTTCATTTGTTCTATTACCCATATCATGCTGCTTCTTCCTACATTCATTTGCATAATGTCCATATTTTTTACAATAGTGACATTGGGCATTGGATTTATCATACCTTTGTCCTTGAGCATGTTGCTGACCACTTTTTTGGCTACGGCCTTAGCCTTGGTTCTAATTTGGATTGCTGCCCCTTCCTTGAGAATTTGCTGGACTGTTTCTTCCACCTCTGTTTCGGCTTCTGCCTCTTCCTCTCTTGTTTCCTCTGCCTTGCCCTCTTCCTCTTCCAAAGGACATCTGGGTCTTAAAGGCATGCTCTAGAGTTGATTTTTTATTTCTACCCAATCTCTGCTCATGTGTCATTAGTGATGCATGTAGCTCATCAACTGAAAAGTTTGTGAGATCCTTTGTCTCTTCTATGGTGGTGAAAATCACATCAAACCTTGAGGGTAGGCTCCTCAATATTTTCTCCACAATCCTCCTTTCTTCAAGAGTCTCTCCATGAGACCTTATCTGTGTGACCATTCCAATCACATGTGTGAAGAATGAGTCAATGTTAACTGACTCCTTCATGCGGAGAGTCTCAAAATATCTCCTCAGCAACTATAGTTTTGTTGTCTTCACTTTCTCCATGCCTTGATAGGCTGTCTTGAGATTTTTTCATGCTTCTTTGGATCTCTTGGCTACTGCTATCCTTGGAAACACACTCTCATGCACTGCTTGATACAAAAAGTAGAGGGCTCTAGAATCCTTCTTCTTATTTTTCTTTAATAGTTCTTTCTCTGCCTGACTTAAATCATCAAACTCATTTTCATCTACTGGCTCTTCAAAGCCATCCTCAATAAGTTCCCATAAGTCTTGGGAAGTAAACAGGGCTCTCATGGTTATTGCCCAGTAGTCATAGTTTTTCCCATTAAATTGTGGGAGCTGAGTATTACCAATACCCATGCTAGTGCTGGCTCCAGCCATTCTTGCACTCTTAACTATGCTTCAAAATACTTGACTGTGTATTTAAAATAAACTGACTGTCTTCAATAGTAACAAAAAAATCTGACTTGAGAAATACCTTGGATTGTTCTTGACTGAGTCTTCGCTCTGCTGGAGAAGCTAATGCAACAAGAAATTATTCCTTTAGCTTCTTTGACACCTTCAAAGAGCCTGGACTAGCTCCGATACCATGTTGGAATTTCTAAGAATTCCAGAACAATAAACTAAAGAGAATAATGCTCTCCTCTTTAACATAGAGAAATTAAAAATTAATTTTCTTCACAGGAGACAGAGTTTCACACTTGAAAAGCTTTCTATTTCATAACCAAAAACTATTACAAAAAGTTCCTCTATTGAGGAATTTCAAATTCTGACTGCTGCATAATATAGTGCAGAAAAAACAAGTTCACTATCTCTCAAAAGACACACTCTGTCTTTTACTCAAAAACAACGCACTGCTACGCTGAAACAAAACTTACACTCTGTTGTGTGTAATAATAAACTTACATTTCCCATTGCCTTTCGGGCATATTCAAAATATATATGGCACACCATATATTATAACAAACCTTTTACAAAAAATAATGTACTATAACATAAATCAAATGAACCCTTTTAAAAAGGTTTTCGGGGCCCACTATAAAAACTAATGCGCGCATGTGTTATATTAAAACATAACAATGCAAAGGTTTAAAAACCTATCGCGCAATATAAAACTTATACAAAACCTTTATCAAACCTTCAATCATCTGCCGGACTTCAAAAAATCATGAACCGAATTGAATGGAACAAATTCGCGTTACAATTTTGATCTGGTGATGTCAGTGCTTGAACACGTGATCGATTATCAAATCGAAATTATAATTCCATATTGCATCCACCAGAGCTCTTTAGGTATGGGCCCAAAGTGTGACGCGAAAACCTTTTATAAAATCTAGTCCATAAAACGCATCGAGTCCGTGACTTAAGACAACAAATGGGCCATCACGAATTCTCCCGATTCCGATTGAGAACAGACACGTGATGAGATTTAACTCTGTCGCATAAACATTCATCGGGTCCAGTTCTTTATATTTCAATCAGGCCATATAACAAACTTGCAATTTTCGATTGCGCTGATGCGCCAATCACATTAGAACATATCAATGGATATTACAAAAGAGTGGAGGTAACACATGCCACTTCTGATTGCGATGATCGCATCGTAATCTCCAACATCAACAAGACACTTTGTGGGGACCACCAGTCTTCACTTAAAATAACTCCCGCGTTCAGCAAAAAAAAATCTCTGTTTTATATAAAAAGCTCTGTTTTGAAATACAAAGTGCTGCAGTTAAAAAATGAACTGACTTTTCACAGAAATAGAAAGCGGCCATGTGTGCAGGTTTTCCAAACAATTATAGCAAGTGGCTCTGGGTACAAAAACTTGGAGAAAGAAAATGAAAAGCAGCTTGATGTACAGAGCTGCAGTTGAAAGTAACATTTCAACACACACAACGCCCAATTTCCTGCAAATTTGTATTAACTCCCACATTGACGCCTCCTCAATCAAACAACTTTTCTCCCCATTGATGAGATCTTAACCTAGATGGCTCTTAGTTGGTGCTGGAAAGCCTAAATGATTCAATGTCTATTAACCTAGATCTTAACCTAGATGGCTCAATGTCAATTAATTTTTACTATCTATGTCTATTAACCTAGATCTTAACTTAGATGACTCAATGTCAATTAATTTATATAGCTAACTAGTATATGATCTTCTTAAAACAAATTTATATTTTTGAGTTAGTTATTAACAAAATAGTGTGATAGAATTATTGATGAAATCTTAATTCTCCTTTTTTTAATATATAAATATATTCAATTTTTAAAAAACCCATAATACATTTAAATTATAGAATCTCAATAACTAATACTTATCCTACCAACCATTCTTCTTCTTTTTCTCAATTTGTAGCCAAAGAAGATTAGAAAAATATACTCAATAAATATCAAAAGATAATATTACACCAAGTACAATAATGTATTAATATATTTTTTTAATTTACAATTTTCAATAAATTTAAATTTTTTTTATTGTAAATTTTAATAAAAAACATTTTAAATTAATATATTTTTCTACTAATAAAAATGCTATCAATATAACTTATTTTTTATTTTAATATGCTATCCATATAAGGCATTTTCATTTTAACTATTTATTATTAGATGAATTGATATTTATTAATTTTAATGTTACTCAATTTATTTTCACATATATATAAGTTAATAATGTTGATAATTTTTTTAATGAAAGAGATATGAAAGTTTTATTAGAAAGAAAGTTGAGATCCGATCCATAGCTATTACATTTCTCAAGAGTTATTAATATTTCTGGTGGGTTTGAGATTGAGTATGGTGACTCAATTCAAATCTTTGTTTTTTTTTCTAGCTAAGTTTTTTTCAAAATACTCCCAAGATTGAAATACATTTACGTTCCATTTTTTACTTCGTTTCCTTTCTAACTATTTTTTTCCCAAAATACTTCAAAGGTTCAAATACATTTATATTCCATTTTTTAAATCTTAAGTGCCACCCTTCAATGACTCAACATTGTTGTCTTTCACTCTTTCATTTTCCTAATTAGGCTAAGAGTTCAATGGAGAAACAAGGATTTTCAAGGGTTTGATGGGCCTCCTTTTACTTTGCTTTGGGTGGATCTTTGACATGTTTTTTCCAGCTTGTCACCCTTCTTCCTGACTTTCTTTTACTTTCTTTTTGTCTGTAGGTCTTTTCATCCTTGAATACA
Source organism: Pinus albicaulis (assembly GCA_034641835.2). Taxonomy (NCBI): domain Eukaryota; kingdom Viridiplantae; phylum Streptophyta; class Pinopsida; order Pinales; family Pinaceae; genus Pinus; species Pinus albicaulis. The sequence continues at coordinate 1,412,256,926 of CM076584.1, read as the reverse complement.
ATATAATGTTCTAGTATTTAACTTTTTATATTTGTAATAAAGGATATATATATTTTATATTTGTAATAAAGGATATATTAAATATTAATTTTCTGAGATGAGCATTTGACAACTCAATCTCATGTGGTTTTTCTCTCTGTTCAATGTGGAGTAGATATATTTGATTTTTAAATAAAAATACAATTTATCTAAAATAAAATAAAGTTGTAATTAAAAAAATTAATATAGATATTAATTAGTTTTAATTAAAAATATTATAAAATATTAATAATTTCATTCGTAGTGTACTTGCCTTGTTGGTTATACAAAAGATAAAATTATTAATTAAAAAAAACTAATATTTTGAAAAAAATATATATAATGATAATAATTAAAAGAAAATTCAATATAGAACTTAAATAGATCACTTAAATATCCATCTTATCCCCTTTTATATATATATGAGAGAAAGATTTAGTAAATAGAAAAAAATCAAATCAATTCATTATAATAAAAAAAAATAATCCATTTAATTTTTAATATAAATTTAATATGGACCATTTAAAATTATTATTAATAATAAATAAACATCATAAATAATATATCCCCATAAGCAAGATTAAATTTGATCTTTGAAAAAAAATAAAAAATTCCTCTCTATACTTACTAAATAGTTAAAATAAATATATACTAATTTATACAACATTATTAACTAATATATGTAATTCAAATCCTATTGAAAGCGATTAAGAGCCAGAATTAATTGTGAGGATAAAACTACTAGGATACAGTTCCGATCCGATACTTTTTCCATATGTCCGAGCATATGCGTTTTCTATTCAATATATAAATTAACTGAGGGAAAAAATAGAATAAATAAATAATTTCCATCATAAACGTAAAGTCAAAGTACAGTTATGATTACCGGATATTTTCATATACGTTATCTTCCAAGAAATTTCCCAATTGCGCACGTTAAGAAAGCACTGCCGAATTTTTACGCACAGAGTCAATTTCACACGGGTGCAATCAATCCTTCGCCGCATCATCATAATTCTCTAGAACCTCCAAATGATACGCGGACTTGGTATCTTTTACAGCCGCCTCCATAATTCATATTTCGGCTATATATATTGCATTTACAAGGTCATCCTTACCACCAGATTCATGTCTAGAATTTCATAGTTTTTTTTTGTTTTATGTTTTCTTTCCAGAGATCTGATCACATCTAAAAATCCAGTATTGCTGTTGCAATAACTTGTTTGAGTAATTTACAGTAGAAATGGCGCTTCGGATAGATAACCATGGAATTCGCAGGTTGTATGAAACAGTCGATGAAAATGGGGACGGGAGGCTAACTATCACAGAAATGCATCGCTACCTGGGAAGGCTCGGGATGGAGATTTCAGGAGAAGACTTGAAATATCTGGCAATACCAATGTGTCAGACCGAAGATGGTACCTTAACATTTGATGAATTTGTTGAGCTGTATCAGTTTCTTCTGGAGGATAGGAGATCAGAAGATGAAATGGGCAATGGGGATGGCTGTGAGGATTTGTTTGAGGCGTTCAAGGTTTATGATATCAATAATGACGGCTTCATATCCTCCTCCGAGCTACAAAGGGTGCTGTGTAATTTGGGATTCATGGAGGGTGAAGACATAGCCAACTGCCAGAATATGATATGCACATATGATTCTGATTCCAATGGTCTCCTAGACTTTTTTGAATTCAAAAACATGATGACCTCTCAGAGCCCTGCAAATCTTGCTGACATTCACAGTTCTGAGAGTGAATATCCATGTCCATAGATTGGACTATTCTTAACGTTACTATTCATTTCCCACAAATATTTAAACGTTACATTCTTCTTTATCCGGAGTTGAAATTTGAAGGTTACACGGCTCATTATTAAGCTTTTGACAGTTAAATTGGTCAAAAGTTCAATAATCATCATTGGCAGTTATTAATCTGGTCTCCAAATGGCTCTGTAGCAATCAACCCTTCCCGAAAAACTTTGTTGCATGGTCGTAGGACATTTCAAACTGGCAATCATTACATTAAGAGGTATATATATATTAAAAGATTTTTATTTTTTATTAAATATTAAGCGAATAGGTGAGATTTAATAAGGACAATATATTTTTCATACTTACAGCTGTAACATTGATAGTTTGAAATTAAACCCTAACTTATTTTTGAAAAAAAATATCTATTTCATTTTTTATTATTTTATTTCTATGGTTTTTTATCACGAATCTATGTTTTCTTTTATAATGATTTTTTCATACCATTTTTTATCTTGATGTGTTATTTAATTTATTAGCTATTTAATTAAGCTAAAAGACATATTATACAACCAAATATAATTGAGATGTGTAATTTTGTCATATTTCACTTCTATATATAATAAAAAAACAAAAATGAATATACATATTTTAATCTTAATCTCAACCATAAATAAAATATTTGGTTGTCGATATGAAATATCATAATTTTATATCTAGAAGCCTAAATCCATGCAATTACAACAAATTGGATAAAGAGTTAATGGGTTAATACTTGGTTAAGATGCATCATCTAGACTAACCTAGATTTATCTTAAATCCATATCTATGAGTGCCCATAGAGATCAAATCTTTTGAGATAAAAATATTTTTTTAAGTGAAAAGAGATTTGATACCTCTCGACTACATAGATATGGAATCAAGACAAATCTTAATAATGCAATTATAAAATAATTTTAATGGTTTTAATGTGTATAAATGACTAATTGCTCTTTGCAAAAGACCATGTATCTTCATCAGTTCACTTGTTAACTCGGTAAAAATAAAAATAAAATAACCTTATAGAAATAAAATAATAATAAAATAAAAATTAGTATTAACCCATAATATTCATGTAGAATAGAGCCTATTTAAAGGGGGAAATTAAACTAGCCTAGATCCATCTTAACTCCATATCTACCAAGTGCAGAGACAAATCAAATATCCTAAGATGCAAATCTCTTTTAGAGTGAAAAGTGATTTGATCCATCTAAGACCTTGGACGCAAACCTCTTTAAGAGTGAAAAGTGATTTGATCCATTTAAGCTCTTGTTTGCAAATCTCTTTTAGAGTAAAAAGAGATTTGATCCCTCTAAGCATCCACAGTTAAAATAAATCTAGGTTGGTTGAGTCGAGAGGCTCATTCTACATCCCACTGTGATGGAGATTGTAATTATGTCCATGCTGAATTTCAAGTTGACACACACATATATATATATCATTTGGCTATGATAAAAAACAAAAATGAATATACACGTTTTAATCTCACTCTCAACCATAAATAAAATATTTGGTTGTCCTTTTGAAATGTCATATATCCATGCAATTGCAAAAAAATTGATCAAGAGTGTTGTAGAGATAAATTCCCTCTACGGACAGAGGCGATCCCTACTAGCCCAGATCGGGTCTAGCAACAATCATACCACGCTAAGGTGCAAGTTCCTAATTGCAATAGACCAACTTGCGATGAAGGCCTACCTCAAGTCCAATGATGTTGTTTGTAGGGAAGATGGCGCTCTCGTTTCCTTGCTCCAGAAAATCACAATCCATTCGCTTGCGGCGATCGAACACCTGCACACACAAGAAACACGACAAACACAAGCATAAAACCTGATATATGCAATTATTGTATCAGTGAGAGAAGACACAACTCATGATCATAATGAAAAATACGAGTGGAACCATAACCAATAGTCGCTTATCATTAATTCATACAAAGGAAAATACAAGTTGGCTCTGACGTTGAACCTTCCTTCGGCGGGTCGTCAGTGGAATACATCTTGGTAAAGCTTGTCAGGAATGGCGACAAGCCTCTCTCTTCGATCGTCAATCTCCTTGCTATTGATTTGGCTCTATGAGGACTATTGCAGCATTCTTTAGGCTATGAAGGCTCTTGGAGACCCAACAATTCAGCCCCTTCATCAATGGAAGATGGCTATATTTATAGAGAAGAGGAGGAGGTTGGGATCCCTACAATAGTGGAAGGGAGGCCTTATCCCTTGGGAGGTTCCACATAAGGTGGAAACAAGAGGCCAAAGGAGGAAGGCCGTGGTTATTCAGTCGAAACCACTCCTCATGACTCATCCACGAAGTTATTGTAATCGAAACTTTGCCTCCTTTTTTAAAAAACTTTCCATAAGTAGATTGGCGCGGGTGCTTAACTGGGACAGAGCGCCAATTGGCGCGAGGACATAACGGGCTACCAGCGCCAAGGCAAAAACAGGTGTTTTTAGGGGTCTGCTCAGGAAATGATCAATAGAAGAAATGTTGTCCTCATGGAAAGGGATGCAATGATGGTATTTTCAAGGCATGACACTGCTTATTGGTCACAGAAATGACCCTCCAATGGGAAATATGGGGATTGCAGGGATGGTGACAAATTACTGTGTAATAGATGCCACCTAAAGCATGAGGCCTGAAAGAGAGAGAGGGGTGAAATGCTTTACGATAATGTGTCCAACTGAAAACACTGTCGTCGGAAAACCTGCGTAGAGAAGTACAACTGATATCTCAAATACATGATACATACGTGGTATGGGCGCAACCATCCATAACAGAGTATACAATAATCCGGATCTAAGGCATGGACGCAGCCATCCAGTAAGGATCGATAAATAGACTCAGGTATGGTCACAACCATCCAATGAATGAGTCATGTAACCAATCATAATAATCCAGAAAATCGCAGCCTGGACTCTAATAGAAAAAATCCAGGGTCTTGCACTCCATGTCGACCCGAACAAAGCACAAGTTCAAGCATGCGAATAAGTGAGCTGAAGTCGAACATGCAAGAACATCGCCTGATTACCAGCTAATGATGAAAGTTGTTAACAGACGCGAGAGATACCACCAATAGTGACAATGGCCCTCAAGGTACTATAGGTACAATCTATGGCATGTGAATCAGTGAGCTGGCGTCGAACACCTGTAGAATCACTCGATCGGAGGCCAATGATGAAAACCTCACGTTGAATGCGAAGAACCTGCCATTAAGGCATGCAGGCTCCAAGGTACCAGAAGGGAGTCTCTAAATCAGCTTCCAGGATAATGAGCTGACGTCGATAGGAAGTGACCTTGATCAAAGGTGGGCCATAATGTTTCCCACATCATCGACGTGAGACAGAGGAACATAATTTATTTGTGAATTAGGATCAGATGAGAATCAGAGGAAGGTTGAAATGTTGCAGAGGTCAACTTCTCTTGAACATATCGGCGGCACGACAGTGGATTTGGCAGTATTTGACATCAAAGGATCTGAGGTCATGATGACGAGGCAAAGAGCAGATGAGTGGTCAAAAAGGATTACCCAAACCCACAGAGGCAAACGAATAATGAGGTGAGATGTACCCAACCCGACACGAATGCAGACAAGTTCCATGTTTAAGAGTGACATACTGCCGACACGACAATGATGTTGGTTCCATTTTTCCCCACCATTTCTGATGAGTACCTCTTTATTTTTACACAATATTGAAGAGGATACCATATTATTGTCATATAAGTTTGTCCTTCGGACGAATCCAACCTAGTACATTTAATGAGCCCTAGGAAGGAGAAACTTGAATATCGTCATTACGACTGAATCCAATGTCATCAGGGTTTAACGAGTCTGACAAAGGAAGAACTCGACGTCTTTTCATGTTTAGAGAGTTTGAAAAAACAACAGAAAAGTAAACTCCAACGGTCCCTTTTCGTAAATAGTTCCTCATACCCGAAAAGGTAGAAAACTATGTCTGAGAAAACCTCCTAGTCGCGATAGGCTAGGGTATTCCTTTTTCGTAAATAATCTATTCCAGCCCAAAAAAGGGGTAAATGTATACTGGGTAGATGTTTTTTCATGGCCACTTTAACAAGATCGAAATGACAAACGACTCGGCAATCTTTTCAGTTTTTAAGAGTCAGAAAAGAGCTGAAAGTTGACTCCTCCTGGAGGAACGAGTGGTATCAAGGGTAGCAACTGGTTCCAGTAATGGTGGAACTACTCATAACAAGATAAAGGTCAAGAGGCTGGCTAACAAGACCACTCATCGCATCGGTTCCTCAGGAATGGGTAAAACAACCAAGTGAAGGCATATGAACGGCCAAGCAGATAGTGACGATGGAGTGAGAAAACCAAGGCTCATCTGGAAAAAACAGGCTGATAAAATGGCAATCACAAGAGGTAAAATGGGAAAGGTTTCATTTTTACACAAGCTTGAAATCCGAAAACTCGCTGAAGTTGGTTTCATTTTTACACAAGCTTGAAACAAAGATAAACTATGCTTGAAACCTAGCTTTCATTTTTACACAAGCTTGAAACGGAAACAAACTATGCTTGAAAATGTAAGCATGCCCCAACATGGTGACTCAATTCAATTGAGGTACATGCCCCCTTAAGCTTCAGTCCATGCACCCGAGTAAACATATGGAGGAGTGAAGGTGCAAGTTACAATATCTAAGAAAGACTCGACCGGGATTTTACGAGATCCGATCAAAGACTCGAATTGAACAAAACGTGTTTCATTATTTTAACAAGGTTGACACATTAAAAGAACTATCCTCAGAAACCTTTTTTCATGGTTTAAGGAGATTGACACAAGACAAGGAACTCGCTCTCGACAACCTTGTTTCATTTTTTAAGGAGCTTGACACAGACAGAAAGAACTCGCTCCGGCAACCTTGTTTGATTGTTTAAGGAGCTTGGCACAAGAAAACGAACTATGCTCCGACCGTAATCTGTTTCATTTTTTAAGGAGCTTGACACAGAAAAGAACCATGCTCCGACTAGACCCGATTTCCTATTTTTTAAGGAGCCACACACGAAAAGAACCATGCTCCGACCGACCTCATCATAATGAACAAGAAGTCATCGTCTCCAAGAGTTCCACCCCAATGGAAGGAAAACATCCCCGGAAGTCGTGACCCATGCTCCCCAACACCCGATGCACGACGCAAGATCATCACCGAGCACATGTGCACGGTAAGTAGCCACATAGTTGACCGCTGGCGCTGTACATACAACAGGTGGATAAAACCAGGAAGGGATGATGGCGGGCCTTGCCACATTGGACAAAAGAACGAAAGCCGATCAATGGTCACGATCCATCCTTCATGTGGAAAACATACCACACTAAAAAGGAGGAGACAAGCGCTTCCATGGCATAGGTGTAATCATGCCCCAAGAACAGATTAAAATCCAAGGCCCCTGGAACAACCACTCACGTCCATATGGATGGTTTTACCTCCCCAAATTAACATGTAACCTTGGAAGGATCCCTAACCTGACTAGTTCTTCTCGTTAAACGCCGACGTATTCTCGCGTAACAAAAAACTGGGCACAAGTGGCGGCGAACCGAAAGCGTGCCAACAGTTGAGGATAAAATACTAACAAACGTGCCTTCATCTATAATCGTGCCGGGTACGACCAAAACAAACGCCTATACCGATATCTCAAAAGGCACATAAGATGGAAGGCGATATCCGCAAATTGATTCCAATCAAAGGAAGCGACCAAACTACTCGAGGGGCTACCATCGAACCGATATGGTTTTTTCCCTTGGTGTTATTGAAGAATAAGGAGCATCTTCCACGACTCCATCTCGAAGGTGGGAGGGGTATCCTCGGGACATCCATCACGGGAGAGGAGCAACTTCTTGAGGTATGGGTGTTGAGGTGTTGGGAAAATACCGAGAGGGGGGGGTGAATCAGTATTTTGGGCTGACTGAAAACTTTTTACTTTTTCTTTCCCTTAAAACCATATGATACTTTACTGAATCTAACTTATATGTCCAGAGATCTTATTATGTCTTTACTTAGATCATTGCATAATTTATTCATCAGATGTTTAGTAAGCCGTAAGCTTGAACAGAAATAACAGAACAAACCATAAAACATAAGCCACACATATGAACACTAGTATTTAAGGTGGAAACCAAATTTGGGAGAAAACCACCTACTGCTGTTATCTCAGTCTTCAATATTTATTATAAAGAAAACTTCTTACAATTTTATGCTGGCACAGACTCATACTAGCACGCAGGCACCCACCTGTAGAAAGGCTACGACCTTCTCTTGTTCTCCAGCCACTACTGGAAGGGGAGCTCCAACTCCCTGATTTTAATACCAGCTTCTACTGGCAGGATACTTCCACTTTCATACAGATGGCTTCAACCCTCAGATTCATCAGATTTCTTCAATTTCTTCATCAGACTTCCGTCAGGTCTTCATCATTTCTTTTGCCAATCATCGTAGAGTTTCATCATTTCTAGATCATATCCATAGGTGCATCATATCTACAGATATCTCTTAAAGAGATTTATTTATTAACAACCCTTCCACATGAACCCTCTGTAGTACAATCCTCTTCTCCTTATATAGTTTAGCCTTTATCAATACCATGAGTAGAAAACCACTCAACCGCTAATGGTATTCATATTAAAAGTCGAACCAATCCAAATTGAAATACCAATATTTTTTCTTCCATGCACGAATCGTCCCAAAGGTAATCTTTATCTCCGCCAAATAATACTATAGCCAAGGTTAAGTAACATTATCGTGCCGTTGATGGTTTTCTTTCTTTTATTGGAATTTTATTTATCAAATTCGTGGAATTTGATAAATAAATGTTATTCACAACCTTTGGAAATTAAATATATAATAGACCTTTAGTTCTGGCCCCACACACATAATCGATGGCCCAATCAATATAATTTAAAACTGGGGCCCATCGCTAACGATCGTTTTGATCGAAGGGCTCACGTTCCATCGCGCCGCAGCATCCAATCCGACGGATATCACTTCGGCAACTTGCATGGGAAATAACGTGCGATGGCATGCCGTACTTGAGTTATCCTCTACGCACCTTCCGAACATAGCCACTGTTCGATGGAGTCTTCCCAGATCAACGGTATGTATCAATATCGCTAGGCATCTTGGGTCGAACAATAACGTGTGATGGCGTGCAGTGGCAAGCGGTTTTCCGTGGGTCCACCTCGCCACATGTCGAATGATATATGGAATCACTCCCAACTCCTCAAATACTGCTCACTCCACATAGGTGGTGCGATGAAAACCGGAAACCCCTTTCACTGTTCACTACGCTTGTAAGGTTCCGTCTTCGCTCAAGGTTCCATCAATTTATATTCTAACTTCGCGTTACGTCGTCCTTTATTATTTAAAAAGGGTTCTCCTCCTCGCATCGTCTTAACACTAATTTCTGCACATTATGACCTCGCTCCTCCGTTTCTTATGTTGAATTGAAACATCATGCCACTATTAACTTCAGTGAATCATAATACATGACTTTTAACCTTGACCAATATGAGTCAGTCAAGAGCACCAGTTATTCCATGGTCTATTCGCACACGATTAATATATTTTCAATATATACACAGCAACATATAACTACAAGCATTCAGGAGTGTATATTATCACAGGGACGGAGTACATTAACTGTAGAGTCAAACACTCTCGTGCATGCATAGGGACAGAGTATCACCAGAACTCAATCATACACAGGATTTCCTTTATCCTTCATCAGGATGCATACATACACCGAACTTATATATGATTTGACTCGTCCTTTTTACATCGATTCTCCCATTAATTACAGAGCTTCATTCATTTTACGTTTAGTCTTATATTCTGCTTGTCTCTGCTCCTTGACTGATACTGCTCTCTGTAAATGCACTCTTCCTCTGTTCTTCTCTGCTAACCTTTTTTCTCTGCTACTTTGCCTTTCTCTTTTCCTAGTTACTGATTCTGATGCTCTTTGCCAATTCCTTTTCCATCAATGACAACATTTCCAACAATCTCCCCTTTTGGCATTGATGGCAATACTCTTTCTCTGATTGTCTTATAGAAGCCTATAGAAGCCCCTTTTTTCTTTTCCTCCCCCTTTGATATCAATGGCAAAGAGTTGATTTAGATCCTTTGAACCAACAATACCATGTTCCCCCTGAGATCATGTTGCATCTTCAAACATAATATGCATCCTTTTCATATGACCAATGCTCCCCCTTAGCCTGTGCAATCAGAGATGCCCAACAACCCCTCACAACCAATTTAATCTTCTGTATTTAAGTAGATCTGATCTTCTGCATGACAGAGACTACTCCAAGCCTCTGTCTGAGATATTTGAATGTTTCCCTAGGTAGAGGTTTGGTAAATATATCAGCAACTTGTTCTTTGGAGGGAACTTACTCCAATTTCACCTTTTGTTTAAGCACTTGTTCACGTAAGAAGTGATATTTTATGGGAATGTGCTTGGTCTTGGAATGCATAACAGGATTCTTTGAGATACTGATGGCACTTGTGTTATCACACATAATGGATATAAGAGGTGAACATTTGATTTGAAAGTCTTGTAAGGTTTGCATCATCCAGAGAAGTTGAGTGCAACATGATGCGGCAACCACATATTCTGCTTCTGCTGTAGATAAGGCAATAGAGATTTTCTTCTTGCTGAACCAAGATACTAACCGGGGCCCCATATAGAATGCACCACCACTAGTGCTTTTCCGATCATCAACATTTCCAACCCAATCTACATCAGTGTATGCATGAAGAGTAAGATTAGCATTCTTTGGATACCATAGTCCAAAGTCTTGAGTTCCTTGTAGATATTTGAATATTATTTTCACAGCCTGAAGGTGAGACTCTTTTGGATTAGCTTGGAATCGTCCAACAATCTCAACTGCATGCATAATGTCTGGTCTTATCCCAGTGAGATAAAGTAGACTTCCTATCATAGATCTGTATTCTGGTTGATTCACTATGGGAGAATCATCATTAGAACTGAGATTACATCCGGTTATCATTGGTGTACTTACAGGTTTGCAATCTTCCATGCCATACTTCTTCAGAATTTGCTTAAGATATTTTTCATGTGATAAGAATATGCCATCTGTTGCTTGTTGCACTTGCAAGCAAAGAAAGAATGTTAGTTCCCCAAGTAAAGACATTTCAAATTCTTGCTGCATATCATAATCAAATTTCTGACTCATAGACTCTTCATTACTTCCAAAAATGATATCATCAACATATACAACCACAATCAATAGTTTATCATTTTCAGTTTTTGTGTACAAGTTTCTATCAGTAGACCCCTTTGAAAATCCTTGTTGATGAAGATATTTGTCAAGACGATAGTACCATGCCCTTGGAGCTTGTTTGAGACCATATAGAGCCTTTTTAAGTCTACAAACAAGTTTTTCATCATTTCCAAAAATGAATCCTTCTGGTTGTTCTATATAAACTTCTTCTTCTAGATCACCATTGAGAAAAGAAGATTTAACATCCATTTGATAAACTTTGATTTTTTGGAAGCTTGAGAAAGCAAGAAACATTCTTATGGCTTCAAGTCTGGCTACAGGAGCAAAAGTTTCTTCAAAGTCTATACCTTCTTGTTGGGCATACCCCTTGCAAACAAGTCTAGATTTATTTCTTATAACATCCCCATTCTCATTTAACTTGTTTTTGAATATCCATTTAGTTCCAATGACATTTTTGACATGAGGACTTGGTACTAATTCCCAAGTGTGATTCTTTTCAATTTGATCAAGCTCTTCATTCATGGCTTGAATCCAACATTCATCTTCGCTAGCTTGACTGACATTGTGTGGTTCAATAGTGGACAGAAATTCCAGATTGCTAGAAGATCCCACAAGAGTCCTTCTTGTTTGTACACCTGATCCCTTTTCTCCCAAGATTTGAGATTCTGGATGATTCTTTTGAACATATCTGGATGGAGTTTTTTTAGATAAATCATCTTCAGGTTCTTCATTGGGTTCACTGTCTATATCATTCTTATTTGATGTAGAAGGATATATGTCATCATCATCTTCATCTGTTGTTTGTTTTTCTTCTTTTGGAGCTGCAGGAGACTCATCAATAAAAACATCAATACATTCAACAATCTTCTGAAGTCTTTTATTGTAACATTTATATGCTCTACTCCTAGAGGAGTAACCAAGAAGTATTCCTTCGTCTGCTCTAGGTTCAAACTTGCCAATTTTTTCATCATTATTTTTGATAAAGCATTTGCTTCCAAAAATTCTAAAATGCTTTACAGTGGGAGGATTACCATACCAGAGTTCATATGGAGTTTTATCACTATTTACACGAACATGTGCCTTGTTAAGAATGTTTACTGCTGTATGTGCTGCTTCTCCCCAAAATGTGTCAGGTGTTTCGGTATCATTAAGCATAGCTCTAGCCATGTTTTGAACTGTTCTATTCATTCTTTCTGCAACACCATTTTTTTGTGGAGTGCCAGCTACAGAAAACTGTCTTTTTATGCCATGTTGTTCACAAAAGTCAAAGAATTCATCTGATGTATATTCTCCTCCTCAGTCAGATATGAGACACTCGATTTTTAGATCTAATTCATTCTCAACTAGTGCTTTGAAGATCTGAAATTTCTCAAATGCTTCATCTTTGTGTTTAAGCAGCCCAATCCAACATATTCTAGAGAAATCATCAATAAATAAGATATAGTTTTTTTCACCACATGGTGACTTTTTCCTCACAAGTCCACATATGTCAGTATGAATGAATTCAAGAGGCTTACTTGATGATCCTTCCTTGGCATTGAATTGTACTCTGGTTTGCTTACCGAATTGGCAAGATTTGCATATGATATTTTCAGGTAGAGTAATGTTGGGAAGATCATGAACAACTTTAAGTCTTCTTGATTTGTTGATTTGAGAGAAGCTCAGATGCCCCAACCTTCTATGCCATAGCCAATTTTTTGAAGATTTACTCAAGTAACATTGTTTTTTGTAGTTCTTCAATACATACAGGTTGCTTGGAGTTCTTTTTCCTTTTATAATTGTTTTACCTGTATCAAGATCATGTACCACACATTCTTTTGAACTAAAGACAACTTCAGTTCCTTGATCACACATTTGACTTACACTTAACAGGTTATGCTTTAATCCATCCACATACATGACATCATTAGCTTTCACCTTTTCTTTTAGAAAAATAGACCCTTTTCCTTTAATGACTGTAGGAGTATCATTTCCAAATGTAACATTATTTTCCTTTTCTAGAGCACTATATGCAAGAAATTTGTTTTTGTCACCTGTCATGTGTCTTGAGCATCCACTATCAATGTACCATTGATTTTCTTCACCTTCTGCAAATAACGCTATGCCACAATTTTCAACCTGTAATTCCTTCTTTTTCCATACTTTGGAGCTTGAAGGAACATGTTCTCTTGGCTGAACTTTGCTCCTGCATTCAGATTCTTCATGGCCAAAGTTATTGCAATAAGCACATTCAACTTCATTTTTAAGAGGAGAAAAGTTGTTATAGGTATTCTTCTTTGTTTCAATATCAATCATTTTCTTTCTTGCTTCTCTTGTCATGATGGTTTTATATGCAACACATTGAACAACTTTATGACCAAAATTGTGACATGAGAAACATTGTCCATTGAAGTAGAAATTTCTGCGATCATGAAATCTTCTATTTGAATTTACCTGTTGGTTGTTGCTTCCTTGAGAGATATCCCTGTTAGTGTTCCTTGAATTGTGATGATCATGCTTTACCTGTAAATATTCTTTATTCCCTTGCTGAGTGGCTGAATGTAGTAAACTAGTTGTAGCTGCTTTTAGATAATTTGGTGCTGAAGCCTAAGAAGATTCTCCGGTATATCCAAGACTTGTCTTTATAAGAGGAGAACGTTGAACCTTGATAATCTCATCTAAGGTTTCAGATCCTTTAGCAAATCTAAGATTCAGAGTCTTTACTTTCTCAAGTTCTTTTCTTAGACTTACTACTTCACATTCTAATTTCTCATTGTGTTTCTCCTTTTCTTCAAGCTGATTTTTTAGAGTCTCTATGGTTATTTTACTTTCTTCTAAGCATATTTTGAGTTGATTGTTTTCATAAAGAAAATCATTGTCCTCTAGAGAATCCTCAAAATTATCATTTTCTTCTCTAGATTCTTTTTCAAATTCCATGAGAAGTCTAAGATCTTGTTCACATTCTTCCTCACTATCAGATAACCCATCACTGTCTTCATGAGTATAGTAACTTTTTCTAGTGCTAAACCGATTCTTATTCCTTCTTGCTACTTCCTTCCCTTTTTTATGTGTTTCTTTATGAGGACACTTAGCAGAATAATGACCAACTCTTCCGCAATAAAAACATTTGAAAGGAAGCTTACCTTTGAACCATCCTGTGCCAAGTTGAAGTTTCTTTACAAAATTTATCTCATCTTCTTCTGAGATATATCCTGATCCTTCTATTTTTTATACTTCCTTCCCTTGTGAAGAAGCTCTAAAGACTGCTTCTTTGACTTCAAATGGTCCTCCTCTTATCATTTCATATGCAGTTAGTATGCCATGAAGTTGCACCATAGTAAGATTTTGAAGATCCTGCTTTTCTTCAAGAACAGAAAATTTTGACTCAAATTTGGCCATTAGTAATCTTACAATTTTCTCAACCAAAGTAGATTCGATTATTGTTTCTCCTAGATTTCTCATACAATTTATTCATAAAAAGAAATTGGCAATGCTCTCCTCATTATCCATTTTTAGATTCTCATATTGAATTATGAGAGTTTGGAGTTTAGCACTTTTTACCTTTGCATCACCTTCATAACTTAGAATGATTTTGTCCCATATTGCCTTCGCTGTATTCAACTGCATGACTTTGAAAATTTTTGATTTAGTTAGACTTCCCAATAAAGCATTGACCACCTTTGCATTTGTTTCATAGTTCTTTCTTTCTGTCGGATCTGTTGGTACTGCAGCTAGATATTGATATCCTCCTTCAACAATTGCCCATACATCTTCTCCTAGAGACTGAAGATAGGATCTCATCCTTGTTTTCCAGAAGATTAAATTGTTTCCATTAAAGAGAGGAGGCCTGATAGATGTTGTTCCATCTTGATTGCTCATCTTGCTTGATCTTCCTTCTAGCGGTTAAGCTTTTTCAGAAGGACCTGCTTTGATACCAATTGTTGGGAAAAATACTGAGAGGGGGGGGGGGGTGAATCAATATTTTGGGCTGACTGAAATTTTTTTACTTTTTCTTTCCCTTAAAACCATATTCTACTTTACTGAATCCAACTTATATGTCTAGAGATCTTATTATGTCTTTACTTAGATCATTGCATTATTTATTCATCAGATGTTTAGTAAGCAGTAAGCATGAACAGAAATAACAGAACAAACCATCAAACATAAGGCACACATATGAACACTAGTATTTAAGGTGGAAACCCAATTTGGGAGAAAACCACCTACTGTTGTTATCTCAGTCTTCAATATTTATTATAAAGAAAAATTCTTACAATTTTATGCTGGCGCAGACTTATACCAGCACGCAGGCACCCACCTGCAGAAAGGCTACGACCTTCTCTCATTCGCCAGCCACTACTGGAAGGGAGCTCCAACCCCCTGATTTTAATACCAGCTTCTACTGGCAGGATACTTCCACTTTCATACAGATGGCTTCAACCCTCAGATTCATCAGATTTCTTCAATTTCTTCATCAGAATTCCGTCAGGTATTCATCATTTCTTTTGCCGATCATCGTAGAGTTTCATCATTTCTAGATCATATCCATAGGTGCATCATATCTACAAATATCTCTTAAAGAGATTTATTTATTAACAACCCTTCCACATGCACCCTCTGTAGTATAATCCTCTTCTCCTTATATAGTTTAGCCTTTATCAATACCATGAGTAGAAAACCACTCAACCGCTAATGGTATTCATATTAAAAGTCAAACCAATGTTCATTCTTCCATGCACGAATCGTCCCAAAGGTAATATTTATCCCCGCCAAATAATACTATAGCCAAGGTTAAGTAACATTATCGTGCCGTTGATGGTTTTCTTTCTTTTATTGGAATTTTATTTATCAAATTCGTGGAATTTGATAAATAAATATTATTCACAACCTTTGGAAATTAAATATATAATAGACCTTTAGTTCTGGCCCCACACACATAATCGATGGCCCAATCAATATAATTTAAAACTGGGGCCCATCGCTAATGATCGTTTTGATCGAAGGGCTCACGTTCCATCGCGCCGCAACATCCAATCCAACGAATATTGCTTGGCCAACTTGCAGGGGCAATAACGCGCAATGGAAAGCCATACTTGAGTTATCCTTTGTGCACCTTCCGAACACAGCCACCATTCGATGGCATCTTCCCAGATCAACGGTATGTATCAATATCGCTGGGCATCCTGGGTCGAAAAATAACGCGTGATGGCATGCAGTGGCAAGCGGTTTTCCGTGGGTCCACCTCGCCACGTGTCGAATGATCTATGAAATTTCTCCCAACTCCTCAAATACCGCTCACTCCGCATAGGTGGTGCGATGAAAACCGGAAACCCCTTTCACTGTTCACTCCGCTTGTAAGGTTCCGTCTTCGCTCAAGGTTCCATCAATTTATATTCTAACTTCGAGTTCCGTCTTCCTTTATTGTTTAAAAAGGGTTCTCCTCCTCGCATCGTCTTAACACTAATTTCTGCACATTATGACCTCGCTCCTCCGTTTCTTATGCTGAATTGCAACATCATGCCACTGTTAACTTCAGTAAATCATAATACATGACTCTTAACCTTGACCAATATGAGTCATTCAAGAGCACCAGTCATTCCATGGTCTATTCGCACACGATTAATATATTTTCAATACATACACAACAACGTATAACTACAAGCATTCAGGAGTGTATATTATCACAGGGACGGAGTACATTAACTGTAGAGTCAAACACTCTCGCGCATGCACAGGGACAGAGTATCACTAGAACTCAATCATACACAGGATTTCCTTTATCCTTCATCAAGATGCATACATACACCGAACTTATATATGATTTGACTCGTCCTTTTTACATCGATTCTCCCATTAATTACAGAGCTTCATTCATTTTACGTTTAGTCTTATATTCTGCTTGTCTCTGCTCCTTGACTGATACTGCTCTCTATAAATGCACTCTTTCTCTGTTCTTCTCTGCTGACCTTTGTTCTCTGCTACTTTTCCTTTCTCTTTTCCTAGTTACTGATTCTGATGCTCTTGGCCAATTCCTTTGCCATCAATGAAAAAATTTCCAACAATGGGGATAGGAGAATCTATCTCCAAGTCTGAAGGATTTGAAGAAACAAGAAGAACCTGAGGGGTGTGAGATCCACTCTCGATGGAAAAGACCTGGTGCACTGTAGACGGGGCCAATTCAACCGATCCCATGACCAATGGTTGGTCGGGAATGGATTCCTGAATTTGAATTTCCGGGGGAGTGGGATTGACCAAGGATGACTCTTGACCAATCGTAGGACCAACTGGTGGAGGACTCAAAGAAAGCCGATTATAACCAGCTGGAAGGCATGGTGTAGAACTGGTTGAGTTGTCCAAAACTCGCTTGGCTTCATCCATGATGGACAAAGGTGAATGGCATGGTGCCCTTCACACAACTTACAAGAATTGGTGAGCTTACCCTGCTTCTTAGGAGCCTTACCAGCACTAGTTGAAGACGTGTCCCCAACTTGACTCCGAGAGGCCAAAGGCAATGGCGTGAAACCGTTGGACCATGCTTCAAGCACCTTGGGAATGCCAGGGCAATCTTAAAGAAGATGGTCTCCTGTGCACAACATGCAAGGGAACTTGACTTCCCACGGAGGGTTGGAAGGTTTATCAAGAAGAGATGTTTCAGAAGCAGTAGCTGCACTCTTAGCCTGTCACTTATCATACTTCTTCTTCTTTGTTTTCTTCTTCTTCTTCTTAGCCACCCGGTTACTCGAATCTAGACTTTCACTAGGTGAAGTAGAAGAGGAGGACGCAGAAACAGGCGAAGAAGGGGAGAGGTCCACCTTAGAATCAACATGATGTTGTTTAGGCAGAGGAACTGATTGAACAGTAGCTGAGACATTTGGGACCACAGAGGTTGAAGACAACCAAACAGGCAACCCAAAAGTTAACCCAGGAAGGGACAACGTTGCCATATAAGGAGCACCAACATTTCCAAAAGGAGGAAAATGACCAGGATTCCCATCGGAGAGGGTTCCTTGGTTGGTGAACTCTAGAAAAGTCACCATCAACAACTCAAAACTGCACACGGGCTAAAAACCAAGGCACATAATCAAACGGCCAACAAGCAAACTCTAAAAGGGCATGTGATCGCGGGTGATTTATTTTACCACATTGAAACTTAGAAACTTCATCGTTTCATGTTTTAAGAGTCAAGAAACGGATGAAAGGTGACTCTATCTCTTTCAGTTTTGAAGCAAGCGTGAAAGGACAAGAGCTTGATGATCTTTTCAAATTTAAGGAGTCAGAAAAGATCAAAATGACTACTCTGGAATTCTAGGCAAAGGGTGTACCAAATATCCGTGAACTGCAATATACACCTTGGTTCAAAAATGAAAGAGAAATCAACCAAGGACTTG
This sequence comes from Pinus albicaulis, assembly GCA_034641835.2. Lineage (NCBI taxonomy): Eukaryota > Viridiplantae > Streptophyta > Pinopsida > Pinales > Pinaceae > Pinus > Pinus albicaulis. Next base: position 1,412,238,504 of record CM076584.1, on the reverse strand, counting down.
ACGTACGTGCAGGTAATATCCCCGAATGCTGTGTCTGGTGTATCACGGGTATAGGGCGGCATACGCGGCTTCCTATGGATAAAGGATAGAAACCTAGTGGGGTCTCCCTTTATATACGCAACGGTACGGGGAGCACAAGTCCGTACTAGTGCTGTATAAAGCCAAGAGGCGAATGACAGCTACTAGGTTTAAAGATGCCGGAACACGTCTCTAGCCTAGACCTCTAAATATTTCGTTAATGTTCCAATGCTGCCTTAGTGTAAATTGAATAAATTTTAATGTTTATCTTCAATTATGTTTCAATTTTCAGGCCCTAGCAAGTGTCATCTAACAATCTCCTATATGCAGCTATATGAGGAAAGAAAAATTTTCAATTCGATGAATGCTATCTAGTTAAGGGAAGAGTTTCAAACAATGATGCAACAAAAAACAACACTGTAAACGAAATTTTTTCCAAACTAGATGAATTTCACTGTCCAAAAGTAATATCAAACATTCAACGATGCGAATAATGCAATGTAATCTATGCAAAATCCTCTCTTTTTTTTCCGAAAACTATGCAATTGTAATCTATGCACAATTTCCTTTTCCTTTTCAAATTATAAGAATGCACTCAATGCATTTTTTGATGAAATGAGAATCTACTTAATGCACACTTTTAATAAAAGAGAATGCAATCAAAGCGATTTCTAGTTTTCAATCATTAAACAATGTAATCTAAGTTCAATGATGGATCTCAAAAAATACTTTTCAATGCAATGTGATCTAATGCATTTTAACGAAAATCAAACTATGAGATGAAAACTAAGAGAACACAAATCTCATTAATGAATGATGAATGCAAAAGAGATGTAAACAAACACTAAGAATGAAATCTTTGTTTCAAACACTTTGTCACGAAATCCCTCAAAAGGCGACAAGACATATGAGGTCAAACACAAAGAGGACTTCCAAAGAAAGAGATCAAAACAAGGCATTCATTCCCTTTTACATCAAACAATCATGGAAATAAGACATTTCAAGCAATGAGAAATGTAATCTATGCTCATACAGTGAAAATACCGGAAGGGAAAGACACACTGGTGAAGGATTTAGGGAAAAAGTCTCAATTTTCACACAACCTGAAATTGGCACAACTTTATCACTGACAACTAGCGCCAACTGGCGCGACTTGCTCACTGAAAACTAGCGCCAATGACAAATTGGCACGGGTTTCTAACTGATAACAAGCGCCAATGCCTGAAAAATGAAAAACAAAGAATTTCTCCCAACCAAGACCAGACTCACCACTTTAAGCAGAATCTCCAAGACTCAAATGAACCATGTAATCTAGGCTCAAAGCGAGACAAAGCAGAATTTGAATGAAGAAGAAGCCAATCACTCAAATAATGCAATAAAATGATAGACAACCACCAAACGAATGCAGAGAAGAAATCACAAATTTGACTGAACAGATAGAAACCAAAAACTCCCAGTGGAGGCTTGACACAGAATAGCACCTAGATGCCCTAGGGCTAGAATGTAAAATGGATAGAAACGGGAAAAAAACCAAAGGATGAAGGTCACAGTCAATCAAACAATGCTCCAGAACACTTAGGCAGTTGTAAAAATGAAACCAAACACACAGGTCAAGCCCAGAAAGCTCAAAATAGAGTAAATCCTAGCACCTTACAGGATTGGCGCGACTGTCAGGCGGAATCTAGCGCCAGAACAAGATTGACGTAGGTAATACACTGGCAACAAGCGCCAATGGGCGCGATTGTCAGGCTAATAAGCGCGCTAGTTGATTTTACTAAAGAAAAATAAAAAAGAGCAATCCAAGGAATAGACTAGTGACGGTAAAGCTAAACAAAATCCAAACACACAGAAAGAGCTAGCCAAAAGAGCTGATCAAGCAAGAAAATTCAAGAATCGACCGAAAAGACAAGACAATACTCCAAATCAATGATCCCCAGTGGAGTTGCCAACTTGTTGTAGAGGTAAATCCCCTTTGCGGATAGAGGCGATCCCTAATAGCCCAGATCGGGTCTAGCAACAATCATACCACGCTAAGGTGCAAGTTCCTAATTGCAATAGACCAAATTGCGATGAAGGCCTACCTCAAGTCCAATGCTGTTTTTTGTAGGGAAGATGGCGCTCTCGTTTCCTTGCTCCAGCAGATCACAATCCTCTCGCTTGCCGTGATCGAACACTTGCACACACAAGAAACACGAAAAACACAAGCATAAAACCCGATATATGCAATTATGTATCAATCAGAGAAGACACAACTCATGATCATAATGAACAATACGAGTGGAACCATAACCAATAGTCTCTTATTATTAATTCATACAAAGGAAAATACAACCTGGCTCTGACGTTGAACCTTCCTTCGGTGGGTCATCAACAGAATACGTCTCGGTAAATCTTTTCGGAAATGGGGACAAGCCTCTCTCTTCGATCATCAATCTCCTTGCTATTGATTTGGCTCTATGAGGACTATTGCAGCATTCTTTAGGCTATGAAGGCTCTTAGAGACCCAACCATTCAGCCCCTTCATCAATGGAAGATGGCTATATTTATAGAGGAGAGGAGGAGGTTGGGATCCATACAATAGTGGAAGGGAGGCCTTATCCCTTGGGAGGTTCCCCATAAGGTGGAAACAAGAGGCCAAAGGAGGAAGGCCGTGGTTATTCAGTCGAAACCACTCCTCATGACTCATCCACGAAGTTGTTGTAATTGAAACTTCGCCTCCTTTTTTAAAAAACTTTCCATAAGCAGATTGGTGTGGGTGCTTAACTGGGACAGAGTGCCAATTGGCACGAGCTCAGTGTTAATTTTCCTCATTGGCGCGAGGACATAATGGGCAACCAGCGCCAAGGCAAAAATAGGTGTTTTTAGGGGTCTGCTCAGGAAATGATCAACAAAAGAAATGTTGTCCTCATGGAAAGGGATGCAATGATGGTATTTGCAAGGCACGACACTGCTTATTGGTCACGTAAACGACCCTCCAATGGGCGAGATGGGGATTGCAGGGACGGTGACAAATTACTGTGTAACAAAGAGTTAATGAGTTAATACTTGGTTAAGATGCATAATTTGCACTAGCCTAGAGTTATCTTAACTCTAGATCTACCAAGTGCCTAGAGGGATCAAATATCTTGAGATGAAAATATTTTTCAAAGTGAAAATAGATTTGTGCCCTCTGAGATGTGAAATTAAGACAAATCTGAATAATACAATTATAAAATAATTTAAATGATTTAAATCTTTATAAATGACTAGTTTCTCTGTCCAGAAGTCCAAGTTCTATGAGACATTGCATATATCTTCATAGGTTCACTTGATTTACATTTAATTTTAGGAAGTTCATTAGTTTCAACATATTTGATGAAAATTTGGTCCAAGAGGGATAGGCATAAAAGGAATTTCAAAGTGTTGAAGATCAACTGATTGGAGCCTTGTAACTCAATATTAGTGAAAACCCCTTTGTTATCATCTACCTAGGTAATAGTTTCTTTAATATTTTGACTAAGTCAAATTACATAAAAATAAAAATAAAAATAAAATAAAATTGAAAATAAAAAATAAAAAAATTAATATAATGTAAACATTTTAACTAGGTGAAAATAAAAATAAAAATAACCCTATAAAAATAACCCATGGTATTGACCCATAGTATTCATGTGGAATATAACTCATTTAAAGGGGAAGCTAAACCAACCTATATCCATCCTAACTATGGATCTACCAAGGGCTAAGAGGGATAAAATCTCTTGAGATGCAAACCTCTTTTAGAGTGAAAAGTGATTTTCCCTTGGTAGATCCAAAGTTAAGATAGATATAGGCTGCTTTATATCAAATTGAGAATTTATAATGTCAACCCAATCTATAGTGGAGGTTTTTTTTCCCAAGGAAAATTTGTAATTTCATTAATAAAAACAAAATAACATGTTGCAGATGCACTATAGTGCATTCATATTTAAAAAAAAAAACCATCAAGGATCGAGCATAAAACTTTATAAAATTTACTTATTGGAAAAATTATAAAAATCTTCCAATTTCTATTTTCCCCATTCTTCTTTTTTACTTCCTCGATCAAGCACAAAACTTTATAAAATTTACTTATTGGAAAAATTATAAAAAATCTTCCAATTTCCATTTTCCCCATTCTTCTTTTTTATTTCCTTCCAACCCTAGAGGCTACTTGGATGATAGCTAAAGTCGTCTCCTTATGATTTTCACGAAAGCAAAGGTTTTATATTTCATAGCTCTTAGAGACTTGCGATATTTTAGTTCCCCGAATCCATTCATTCTTGGTTGCAACTATTTCATTTTCTATAGAAAAATGTGAAACTGCTATATCCACGTTCTGGTTGAGTTCTGTTAACTTTGGAGGATGTTCTGTTGATATTGTTGTTTCATTTGCTTCTTCTTTTTCTTTACCTACTAGTTTCTTTAGATTCACCTTCATTTTCTTCTTCTTTTTCTTTACCCAGTGGTTCCTTTAGATTCACCTCTTATTACTCATCAAGAAGAGGGGGCTCATATATTTTCCAATGCTTTGATCTAGGCTTCTACCCCTTACTCTTATTTGTTGACATTTTATCCAAAGGGAAACTAGCTTGTAGGTGCCGTATTTAGTTTCATACATGACATCTAAAGGTTGTGTTTTCATAATCTAGGCTCTTTGTCCACAATAATTATCCATTAATTAGTTGAATACGATATGAAACCCCTTTCTCAGGTTGATCTCCTAATAGATGCAAGAATATGGGAAGAGCCCCTTTGTTATTCTCTCATTAAATCATTTTTATAAAATCTCCCAAATCATTCCCAATGTCTTCAAGAACTTGCTGGTGCCAAAAAGAAAGCTAGACTCGGATGAGCTTTTTTTTTACCTCCATTATTGATGCATCAAATTCTAGGAACCAAGGTGTGATGAATAACCATGCTCTACCCCTGAACCATATTCCTTCCTCGTATATTTTCTGCTAATATTTTTTTGAGGCAAGGTGTACAATAAAAACCTCCTTCGAGCATAAGTTAATATCACATTCAGTAATCCAATTTAAATAGATCCATTGGTATAGATCTTATGGCTTAGGCTAGAATTCGTTAAAATGGAAAATAATTACCTCTACATGAAAATACGAGAGCATGTCATTTACCTAAGGATTTTTTTAACTTGATCCTTGGGTGTTTCTCCATCCTTTCGATTATGTAAGGCCCATGAAATAGCCCAATAGGAGAAGATTCCTTCATATGCTCTACACTCATTTTGATAGCCTCTTTATATCAAATTGAAGGCCCAAATATTTATCCTCCAATCAAAATAGACACCAAAAATAGGGTAGAACCTCTAATTATGTTTTATTATTTAAGAAATCTCCTATCTTGAAGGATTTTTCTTTTTGAAATGAGCTTTTGAGAAACTACTAGGATTCCCTCCCACTATTGTATCTTACATTTGATATTCTCCACTAAATCCTCATCATAAACCCATATTAAAATAGATTTACCAGTCACTGTTTTTATGAAGATTGGGAAACTCCTCTCCTCTTTCACTCTTAAACTCTTCACGAAATCTATCATATCTAAGATATTTTTGGTCATATATACATGTTTTTCCTCCAAATTCATGAGAGAATTATGTAGATCTGGAGCTTTATTGTATTTCTCAGCTTTATTGTATTTCTCCACCAGGTCCATGATACATCTACATTTGAAAACCTCTATAAATTTGATTTGAAATCGAGGGACAAAGAAATGATTAGGGAGACCCCCACATTGTAGAGTTTTAATGTATTTTTCCACCAGGTCCATGATGCCTCTACATTTGAAAACCTCTCTCAATTTGATTTGAAATCCAGGGACAAAGAAATGATGAGGGAGACCCCATGTTGTAGTTTTTACTCCCTTACACACCGTTCCTCCTTCTCTACAGATATATCCATTAGACACAAATCATCATAAAAGGCTTCAAACCTGAATGATGGAAACTTCTCAGAAAGAGAGGCTTTTTATTTAGATCTCATATATTTTTTGGGTTTTTGTTAATTCATTACCACAAATGTCTCCACATACAAAAACGACCATTATGAAACATCTCACTAGTGTCCTTTACCAAGGTTTTAGGACAGACAAGTTTATTTATTCTTCTATCATTACTAAGATGATATATCCATACATCTTTAAAGGGAAATGGCCTTCTAGAATATGGATTATGTATTTAGTTAAATTATTTCAAGGAGCAAGGATGAAATGTATGTATGAAAATCACAAATTTAAGCTAATAATTTTATATAACAAATTACTTGAAATTTTTTTAATTTTCTTTTCAGCTTGAGACTGGAAGCCACCAGGAAGATGAATTGTTCTTTTCTGCATAACAACTTTGGAAAAATATTGTCTAGGATTGTTTAGGAGGTTACAAATTTTCTGATGATGAACAAGTGAATTTTTGGTTTGTTTACTGCAATTTATTGGATTGATCTAGATGATTTTTTATTGAAGACATTCGACACGTTATATTGTCTAGAGCTATGAACCCAAGAAATTGGTTTCGGTCAATCTTGAATCTATGAAATTGTTTTTCGATCATTCTGGATTACATGTCCCATTTTGAATTGTCCTTATTTTCCAGGAGAAATTTCTGGAAATTTTCCTTCATGGCTAGAAATCTTTAGATGTTGCGACGAACTTTAGAAATCATTTTAGTTAAATTAAATTAAAATTAAAAAAAAAAAAAAAACAACAACAACAACAGAGTTTTGACTTTGCTGTGAACACTAACCCTTGAGAAATGATTCAAAATCAAATATTGTTGAGACAAAAAAATATATATAGTTAATGAGAGGTTAAAGAAAAAAAACATGAATGAAGTAGGGAGCATTTTTGTCACAACAGAGAGGCGGTTTCAATAAGATTTGAAAAGTAATGTTGAAATGTGGCGCATTTTTCTAGCTTTGGAGAAAACAAGGCAACATCATCATTATATGTGTGACCACATGGTTAATAAAAGAGTCAATATAACGACACCAAAACACTAATTTTTTCAATTTAAGAATCCTATCTTCTTTTCTTTGCACCTCTTGAGACAATTGCTAGTTAAATAAACATTCAAACAAGACCAATGCGGGAGAACTATATACATATATGTTCAAACCTTAAGTTAACCAAAAGAACATCATCGCTGAAGGTGGAACTCATTACCATAACCTCTTGATGCAAATAAAATATAAAATATTATTAAAATGTTACAGATCAATCTATGTCATAGTTGATTTAAATAATAAAATTGAATGAAAATTTTATAGGTATATTAGAATAGGAATTATAGCTATAGAACATATTGGCTTGGATAATTTGCTATAAATTAAAAAAAAAAATTATGTAATATACTTTTTAGTAAAAAGTATTACAAATCTATATATACATTCAAAACTATATTACAATATTTTTTCAAATTTTACATTTAAAAAAAATTATATATATAAAAATAATAATCCTTACAATTTTCAATACTAAATATAATATATTTTGATTTGTAGAACATTATTACTAAATATAATATATTTTGATTTGTACAACATTATTAAGTAATATAATATATGTAACTTTGAAGTCCATGGAAAGAGATTAAGAGTGAAAATTAATTGCGAGGATAAAACTGATGTGCTACACAGTTCCGATCTTATACTTTTTCCATATATCCTCGTAGATATGTTTTCTATTCAATATATGACTGTTTAAAATAAACTCAAATAACTATGAAAGGAAAACAAAATAAAAATGATTATAGGTCGAAAATGGGTAGAATTTCATGTCGTAGTCCAAAAAAATTCATAAACTAATCTAGAAATTTTTAGTAAAAATATGAAACATTTTAGTAAAAATGTTTGGAAATTTGGATTATAGATGTTTAATTTCAGTATTTTGAGTGTTTAAGATTTTTGAAGATGTAGAATCCATTTCCACTATTAAAAAAAAAACTATTCAAACATTCCAACTATCAACCTATTCTGTGGTGTCTGTACACAACTCCGAAATTCATTTGGAAAACGTAAAGTGAAAGTATGACTATGATTATAGGATATTTTCGTATATGTTACCTTCAAAGAAATTTACCCATTGCGCACGTTAAGATTCAAGAAGCCTTTGATCTGAAACGCCTGTCCACCTTTTACCCACCGAGTCACATCTATGACTCGGTAATTTCTCTCTGGTGATATTCTCTACAACTCGATATTTCACACGGTTGCAACCAATCCTTCTCCGTATCATCATAATTCTCTAGAACCTCCAAATGATACACAGACTTGGTATCTTTTACAGAAGGCTCCATAATTCTCATTTCGGCTATATATATTTTGCATTTACAAGGTAATCATCAACAACAGATTAATGTCTAGAATTTCATAGTTTTTTTTGGTTTATGCTTTCTTTGCAGAGATCTGATCAGATCTAAAATTCCCAAATTTATGTTGCAATAACTTGTCTGATTATTTTACAGTAGAAATGGTGCTTTAGATAGATAACCACAGAAGGGAGAATAACTTACCACAGAAATGCATCGTTACCTAGGAAAGATCGGAATGGAGAATTCAGGAGAGTACTTGAAATATATGGCAATACCAATGTCTCATAGCGAAGATGGTACCTTAACATTTGATGAATTTGTTGAGCTTTATCAATTTCTTCTAGAGGATAGCATATCAAAAGATGAATTGGGAAATGGGGATGGATGTGATGATTGTTCGATAGGCAGAATATTCAAACACAAAATAACATAAGTAACACAAAATAACACAAGTATTTCACACATGAAACACACGAGCTGCGACTCTTCTATTAATTTTCAATCACTCTTAATCACAATGAATACAAGGAACCCGGTGAAGGGTATTTAACCTAAATTGACACGCACACACTCTCACATAGCTCAACTTGATCAACTCTCACTTAACTCACTCTCTAACTCACTCATCAAATATATCTATCGCTCAACTCAACTAACTCACTTAACTGATTGTCTAACAATGCATGTGGAAGGTAATTACATATTTTAACGCTCCCCCTTAATTACGACCACTAAACTAAAACATAACTCATAACAACTCAAACATGCCTGCTGGTCTATGTCTCATCTAGGCTTACAATACCTAAGTTTATTTTTTGAAACTCAAACAAATCTACTGCTAATGACTTTGTGAATATATCTGCCAATTGATCACTAGATTTACAATGCTTCAAGTGAACTTCTCCATTGCTCACAAGTTCTCTAATAAAGTGATATCTAGTATCAATATGCTTGCTCTTTTGATGAAACACACTATTCTTGGATAGTGCAATCGCTAATGTGTTGTCACAGTATATCATTGTTGATCCTTGTTGTTTCTACTTGAGTCCATCCAATACTCTTCTTAACCATACTTCTTGACATGCTGTTGAAGTTGCTGCTACATATTATGCTTCTGCTGATGATAGTGTCACAATGGGTTGCTTCTTAGATGCCCATGCTATCACACCTGAACCAAGATGAAACACATAACCGGATGTTCTCTTCCGATCATCCAAACTTCCTACAAAATCACTATCTGTGAATCTAATCAAATCTTTCTTTTTTGTACTTGCATACATTATGCCATAATCTCTATTTCCTGCTATGTATCTCAAAATTATTTTTCCAACACTCCAATGTGTGTCTTTTGGAGTCTCCATAAATCTAGAAATCAAACTCACTTCCTGCATAATATCTGGTCTTGTAGCTGTGAGATACGTGAGTCTTCCAACCAATATTTTGAATAGAGTTGGATTGACATCTGCTCCTTCATCATCCTTGCTTAACTGTGTACCTATTGCAACTAGTGTAGGTACATGTTTGAAATTATCCATCCTTAATATTTTTAGAAAATCTCTTGCATATTTATTTTGACAAATAAAAATTCATTTTTCAGATTGTTCAACTTCAATGCCAAGAAAATATTTCATGAGACCAAGATCTGCCATCTCAAATTCTTTCATCATGGCTGCTTTAAATTCATGTAGGTCAGGATTACCTGTAAAAATCATATCATCAACATATAAGAAAGCGATAAAAATTTGTCCATGCTCATTTACCTTTGTGGATAAGGTAGGTTCAATGATTCTTATGCAAATTCCATTCTTAACCATGTCACTGTCGATTCTTCTATACCATGCTCTAGGTGCTTACTTCAGGGAGCGCTTTCTTCAACCTGTAAAATTTGTTTTCTTTACCTTCAACTTCATATCCTGGAGGCTGCTTCACATAATTTTCTGCTTCTAGAATTCCATTCAAGAAGGCTGATTTGATATCCATCTGATATATTTTCCACTTGTTCTGAGTTTCTGTTGCTAGAACTTCTCTTACAGTATCCAATCTGGCTACTCAAGAAAATGTTTCCCCAAAGTCTATTCCCGGTTTCTGTGAGAATCCTTTAGCTACAAGTCTTGCTTTAAACCTGTCAATCTCACCTTTATCATTCACCTTTGCCTTGTACACACACTTCACACCAATGAGGTTTTTATCGTTTGGTAAATTAACCAAATCTCATCTATCATTCTTTTCAATAGAATCCATCTGTTCATCCATGGCTTGCACCCAATTTTCATCTCTGATTGCTTATTCAAATGAAGAAGGTTGGAATGCCAAAAATGAAAAATTTGAACTAACATCCAAATCATCATAAATATCTTTTAAAATTCTTATATTTTTCTTACCATTGCTTGATTCATTATCTGATTGGCTGCTTGGAGAATTCTGGTCTATTGATCTGCTTGAAGATCCATGCTGCTCTAAAAATCTCAGAGTCCTTGCTACTGTGACTTTGTTTGGTGTCTGCTCTCTTGGTTCTTGCTGCTCCTTTTCTGCTACATCATCCTATTCCATCAATGGTGATTGTGTATCGATTGGTTTGTCTATAGTCCCATTCCATGACTCTTGTTATTTAAACACAATATCTACTAATGATTGTCTTCTTGGTGACAGAGTTATACAATTTGTAAGATTTTGACTGCTCACTATAACCAGTAAATATGGATTTTTCACTTTGATCATCTAATTTGTCTCTTATTTTCTTAGGCACATGTGCATAGGATACACATCCAAAAAATCTGAAATGAAATACACTGCATGACATACCTGACCATTCTCCTTCTGGTACTTTGTTTATCACACTCTTTGCAGGAGATCTGTTTATCACATAAACAACACATGCAACTCCTTCTGCCCAATACTCATTAGATAAGTGTCTTGCTTTCAACATGCTCCTTTTCATGTTCATGATTGTTCTATTTTTTCTCTCTGCTACACCATTCTGCTACGGTGTGTATCTGGTTGTAAATTTTATTTTGATTCAATGTTGTTTGCAGTACTCATGGAATGCTTTCGAATCATATTCTCCACCATGATCAGATCTCAGTACCTTGATCTGTCAATCACTTTGGTTCTCCACTAAGGCTTTGAAATCTTTGAATTTTGAAAAAGTTTCAGACTTCTTCTTCAAGAAGTAAACCCAAGTCTTCCTGCTATAGTCGTCAATAAAAGTGTCAGCCTTTATAAAAATTAAAATAAAAAAAATTAAGAAGTAAACTCAGCGTTTGCAAAAATTAAAAAAAAAATGTCGGCCTTTTGCTCTTGGCCTTCTTCTCTGGCTCTGCTCGCCAAAGGTTCTTCTGATCCTTCTTCAGCTCTGATACCAATTTGTTGGATAGGAAGAGGATTAAAACACAAAATAACACAAGTATTTCACACATGAAACACACGAGCTGCGGCTCTTCTATTAATCTTCAATCACTCTCAATCACAATGAATACAATAAACCCAGTGAAGGGTATTTAATCTAAATTGACATGCACACACTCTCACATAACTCAAATTGATCAACTCTCACTTAACTCACTCTCTTACTCACTCACCAAATATATCTACACTCAACTCAACTAACTCACTTAGCTGATTGTCTAACAATGCACGTGGGAAGTAATTACATATTTTAACAAATATTTGATGGAGACTTTCAAGATATATGATATGAATAATGATAGCTTCATATCCTCCATCGAGCTACAAAGAGTGTTGTGTAATTTCAGATTCATGTAAAGTGACGACATAGCCAATTGCCAGAAAATGATATGCACATATGATTCTGATTCCAATGGGCACTTGGAATTTTTTTAATTCAAAACTATGATGACCTCTCACAGCCCTGCAAATCTTGCCGATGTTCACAAGTCCCAGAGTGAATAGCCATGTCCATAGCTTGGATTACTCTTAACAGGGTCAAATGTTGAAATATTTGTGGGCATGCTTGGATTATGCAACAATAACATCAATTTCCCTCTCGGTCCTTGCTTGGTCCTTGTTCCAAGAAGGAGTCTTTTAATTTTTTTGGCTTGTTCATATGTATTCTCAGCGACACTTGTGTTTACATCATAGTTACCAAAATTTGGATTCGGATTAGAATTTTATGGGATAAGATACGATAATTATTCGAAATGGAAAAAAAAATTAATTAAAAAAAAAATGATAGTATATATTTTAATTTGAATATATATATTTTCTATTTTTCTAATAATGATAGATTCTGATAATTTTTTTCTTAATTTAATTTAAAATTGGAATAATTTCTAATAACACTAGATCATATAGCGATCTTAATAATATAATTCACCTGCAAAGAAACAAAAATCCATACCTATTCTTCCCTCCAAAAACTTAAATCTAAAAAATCTAACATAGTTTTTTAGTATCAAAATTTATTTGTCCAAAACTATTTTTGAATAAATAAATACATATTTAGAAAATCATCAGTCTAAACTTATTTATTTAGTCTTTGTAAAAATACAAATATATTTAAAAAATGAATAATAATCTACTTTCACTAGTTATTTTTGTTCCTACTTTCTTGACTTTTCAGCTCCAAAATCCTGCTTTCTTGAATTTCTAACCCTACAAATTTGAAAAAAGAAAATTTTCCAATTTCACAATTGTTTTTATTTCCCTTATTTTCCTTTTTAAATATACAGAGTAATTTAAAACCTACTCAGTAATCCTAAGCACAATAATCCCTTCATATGCCAAAGCATATCTCACGGTTTCTTACTAGAAAGTCAAGCACAATCTCCTAGCTTGTGTGGCCTTCTAACTTCTTAGAAAACAATTCTGTCATGTTAAAGTTGCTTTCTTTATATATGACTTGAACTGAAGAAAAATGTAAACGAACTGAATCGAATTTCAACGAATTATTGGTTGATCGAATCAAATGGATGAGTTTATGTACTTTTTGCCTTAATTTCGGCAATTTTGGTAACTATGGATTATATTACTTAATTATAAATATATCGGGTTTTTAATCACATTTAACCTTAAAAAAATGTTACCATGGAAAAAAACTAAACACTTCCAATGATTGGCCACACTTTTTTCTAATCCTACTAAATTGTTTTATTGAATTTTGTGGAAAAACAAGAAAATTTATAATATGTAGATGGTTTATTTTATGGTTGTTTTTTTTATAATTATTATTATAAGGAATCTTATAAAAAAATTATTGAAAAATTATTGGAATTGTAGGTTTGAGTTATGTAGGTTTTATAATTTATATGTTTTTAAAGTTTTTCAAAACATTAAATTTATTTATATATTAAAAAATGCAATTTAAACAATGAGAAATTTTAATATTCTAAAACAATTTATAACCATATTCAAGGAAAAAAAAATTGAACTAAACCATATTTATATAGTTTTTAACACAATGGTGTTTGAGAAAATTGTGAAAAAAGATAACCAAAATGAAATTCAACTCATGTTTGAATTTAACACACTCCATTTCTTCCACCACATTTCATTTTGTAAAGAGGTTTCATAATTAAATTTCATACTCATAGTCATTACCATAGCAATATAAATTAAATAGTTGATAAAAGTTGATAGTCATCAAAACACTTATGTGCTACTTAATTTATTAGCCATTTAATTTATATAAAGTTGAGAATTTGTAACACTAGGATTGAGGGAAATGGAAGTTACAAACACATGGTGTTTAATCCAATCTGCTAGTGTAGATTAGGCTTCAATTTCTTGTCAATCCGAGTAGGCACACTTAGGGGCACTTATCTAAAATATATAGATCTAGAAAGATTAGGTTTCCTAAATGAGAGTTTAGCGTGTTGGGATTCAATATTCTCTTACAAGAGATTGTTCTTTGTCTCCTTCCACACTTGAACACTTTCTAAAACAAAACAAATCTAATCTTCTAAAAACAGAGTTTTTATGGTTTTTCTAAGATTCTAGTGCTCATACAAGAACTTAATTCATAGAACCTCTTCCAAATTCTTAGATTAACACAATGAAATCAATTATCTCTTATAAATATTAAACCAACACACTCATCAATCAAACTTATTCAAAACAGAAAGCAAGGTAATAATCTTGAAGTCAACCAATAGTTAAATCCTCTTACAAGGTTCATTCATTAAACTACTAGTTGAATTTTTCAATTATAACCATGACCATTAAGCAGAAATAATAAATGAAATAGTAAACACAACTTTGAATTATGATTCATGAACTTGCAGCATAAGAATTAAGTAGAAATGTTCTATTAGATCTGAATATGAAAATTTAAATGAAAAACACAAAGAAAGTATACCAGTGCTGTAGTGGGGGCCCTCCACACTTTGCAAGCATACTTGAGATAACTCATATGTAGGAAATGATGGACAATAACATCACGAAGAACTGAATCTCTATATTAAGTCTAAAAACTAATTACATAAACCAAGATTTGAAGCTTGTCACGTATTGTCCCATGTCTTATGTCTAGCCTTCAACATTTTTCTTCTAACTATTTATTATTGAATTACATAACAAAAAGAGGCTATTCCTATTCCTCAAAATCCTAACTAATCTCCCAAAGGAGTCGAATTAGTTCAGATTCCTTTTTACAAGCAAAATATCAAGTCTGTTCATTAATTGTTCATGATTTTCTACTGAAATGGCTGAGTTTGACCAGCGTTGACCAGCCACCTATGGACTTCGAATCTGGAGGTGGATAGATTTTTCACCATGCTTATACATTCAAGAATAAGCCCTCAGTCTTCGATTTGGCCAACCTATCATGCAACGTGTCAGAACATAAAGCCATTACAGGAAGTTACAAGAACCTGTAATTTTATGAAAAATCCTAGTTTTAATACAAAAATTCCTAAAATTAATTCCAATGAAAAAATAACAATAATGGCATCACATTGATCAATTTAAAAGGAATATGAGGGATTTAGGAAGGTTAAATGAGGAAATATTATGGATAAAATCAAGTTTTAGGTGGAAGAATAAGTCATGAAATGGTACCAACATCTCCCCCAAACACAAGACTTTGCATGTCCTCATGCTAACCTGTCAGACTCCTCTATTTGGTGCTTCTTCTGCCTACAATAAAGCATCCACATTCTTATGAGCTTGATATTTAATCTTCATGCTTTTGTATTTGGCCTTGATAGCTTTCTTCTGCCTGTACTATTTTCTAGCCCATCTACAAATTTCAATTTTGTTGGCTTTGAGTTTTTTTATTTTTCTCTTCAATTTTTCATTTTCATCTTGTATTTTCTTACTTTGTATTCTCAGTCCTTCATTCTCTCTTTTCACAACTCTTTCCAACATTTCTGATTCTGAGCTCTTGTTACAAATCTTGAATTTTCCTTTCTAATTGCTTCTTCTTTTTGTTTGAGGGTGTTTGCTCTTTTGGTTCTTCCTCATTGCTTTTGATTTCCAGTTCTTGTATATTTGCATCCTGGGCTTGCTGTAGGTTATCATTATCTTGCACTTTCTTACCTTTAATCCTTGTAGATTTCCTTGTATAAGTGGTAAATTTTTTATCTTTTTCAGCTCTCTTAGCTTCTTCCTTTCTCATTTTTCTTGTTCTTATGCTGCTGCTAGGTAGAGAAAAAGTGTTTGGTCTAAATTATGGAGTTTCATCATCTATTTAAATTACATCAGTCATCAATTATGTAACCCGTTGCTCTTCCTGTTCCTCTTCATTAGTTTTGATTTCATTAGAGATTAAAAATCCCTTCCATGTCATCCCTGTCTTCTGTAATTCAAACTCAATCAGAATTTTTACCAATCCAAAATGATATAAACTTCTATCTATATTACTTTTATGCTTCTGTATAGTTTTAGACATTTTAGTTAGGCTTTGTAGAAGGAAATATGGAAGGCTGATGGTACATTCTCCTTTCAAATGCAACAACATTTTGATATGATAAAGATACACTATACTATTTATGTCCTCACATGTGATGAATTTTTGAAGTATATAGACCATTTCATCCCAAGGATGAACAAGCCAATTTCTGGAAACTCCGATTTTCCAATTCACTGAGGACACTCTGGGTCTAGATATAAATTGTGTCCATGATTTCTCCTTGAATTGCTTAGTTTTAAAGTATTTTTCACCCTTTGGACTGATACCTATTGTTTGAGCTATAGTATCCTCTGAAACCCTGAATGAAAGACTCCCTACTATGGCTCTTTCTCCATTGAACGAAGAAGAAAATTTTCTGGTAATTTTCTCATTATATCGATTAAATTTTCCTAAAGAGGTTAGCCATTGTTTGTCTCTTAAAATTTTGACACATTTTGCATTTAATTTTGAACCATCAAATCTCTCTGGTTCTACCCTATCTACCATCAAATTTTTTTGTTCTAACCCTGTCTTCTTATGCTTTTTTTTTTTTTAATTACCCATGGTATTAATAATTACCTCTTCTGTTATGTTCCTCCTGGAATTTCTGGGCTGACCTCCACATTTGGATAAACTCTAGTTCTATATTTTCTCCTTTTCCCAAATAGCGTATCCTAGCAGCTGTCTTCAAACTATACCTTCGACAATTTTCTATTTTTAAACCACAGAGCCCTTTCAACGAATCTTGAAACTTAATTCAGATTTTACCGACCTTTGTGAATGGAAAGATCTCAAAATTTGAGCCTATTTTCATGAAATGAGGTTGATATGACTATGGGCGCAAAGGATAGGGTCATGTTGGCAGAGATTGTAGTTGTGGTTGCAGAGTATATAGGCATGGTTGCGGAGGACAGAATCGTGGTTGCAGAGAAGTGAAATCATGGTTACGAAGGATATGAACATTACAATGGTAGTTTATATGTCTAATAAGGCCGTGGAGAGGCCTTATAGATCATTTGTATTGGCTGCCAGTGCGTTGATTTGAAAGGTTTTATTTTTAAAAGGGTTCAAAAGAGATGGGCTAAGGGTTTAAAGGCATATAAATATAAGCTAAGGAATTTTTCAAGAGTAGTGGTGAGGGGTTAAAAGCGTATATATATAGGTTGAATGGCAATAGGTATATAGGTTGAATGGAAATAGGAATAGGATTAATGGAAATGTAGTGTTATAGTCAATAGGTTATGTAATGGTTAAGAATATAGTTGAAATAATTAGGAGTAATGATATAGGTTAAATGACCAAGATATTGGTATAGGTAGAAGTATAGGGTATAAGTTATGAAATTGATATCAATGATTAACCATACATTAATTATTTAACATTGAAATTATCATAGAAATTTAAGTACTAAATCAAGAATCTTACAGTTTTTTACCAATTTCATTGTAATCTCCCTTTGATTGGTTGGATTTGTGTAGGTATGACTGATTGGCTTTGTGTAGGTGTGATTGGTATTGTTTTTCTAAACAGGTCCCTTTTTGAAGATGAACATGCAATAGGTCCCTCTGATAGTTGTTGAAATCTGACTTGCAAACATGTTAATGCAACCTTTGACTTTGCCAACATGTTGATGTAGTCTAACTGATGTGATCTTGCTTGGTTTTGTAGATATATTGATGCAGCCTTATGACTTGTTTTGGTTTTGAAACATGTTACTGCAGCCTTTGAATTGAAGTAGTCTTTCTTGAACTGGTCCCTCTGCCATAATCTTTTAATGATGAACAGGTCCCTTTGCTGGAAATGAATTAAAACGGCTCCTTCTTTGAACAATCAATCATAAAACAAATCTCTTTCTTACGGAGATGAAAGAAAATATGAAAATTCAATTTTTCCTTCTCCCCTTCTGATTCATTGACTTGTCCTCAAGTCATTATTGTGAATTGGCAAGAGCAAATAACTTTTACAAAAATGAGAAAATGAATTCTTACTGGTCAATTTCTTGGTTTTCCTGTAAGAATTCTAGTTTAGATTGTGCCAGAGTCTGGTTTTCACATCTAAACCTTTATTTTTTATTGTTTATTTTTTATTTTTTAAAAATTTAAAAAAATTTTGAAAAAAATTGAAATAACTATGGTAAAGATATCACAGCTGATTGTTGTACTATCTCAACCTCCTTCTACTGTGTCACTGTCTGAATGAAGTCTTCTTTGCTTATAGGCTTGTGATAAATATTCAGCCTATGTCCATTGACTATAAATGTTCTTCCTTCTTGTTCAATGGTAGTAAGTTTGACTAATCCATTTTCAAAAACTTGAACAATTTCATAACAGCCTATCCAGTGTATTGTAAACTTCGCTTTATGATCTTTGAATTTGGAATAAAATAGCAGGGCCCAGTCACCTTCTTGAAACTCTTTCTTCTTGATATGTGTGCCATGTTATTACTTTCTTTGTTTTTGCATCAGTATTTTTCTTTCTAATTCCTGCTGTCTCATTTTATCCAATTGATTCAATTGCATGATCCTTTCTTTTTTAGCCTCATTAAGATCAATGTCTAAATCTGCAGCCAACTTGTAAGTGTGTATTTGAAATTCAATAGGAAGCATTACCTCTTTACCATACACCATCTTATAAGGTGTAAATTCTATTGTATCTTTCCATGTGATTCTATAAGCCCAGAGAGAATCCTTGAGCTTATCCTCCGAGTTCTTTCTATTCATTGCCACTGTTTTGGTGATGATTCCCTCTAGATTTTTGTTTGTAGACTCCACTTGGCCATTGGCCTGTGGATGGTAAGGTGTACTCCTCCTATGCCTGATTTTGTACTGTTCAGTGATGTCTTGAACCAATCTTGAAGTAAATTGAGTACCTTGGTCTATTACTATTTCTCTAGGCACTCCATATTTGACAAATATTTCTTCAAAAAGGAAAGTGACCACTGTTTGCTCAGTTGCTCTGACAAGTGCCTTTGCTTCAGCCCATTTAGTTACATAGTCAGTACATACTAATATGTACTTTTTACCCCTACAAGGTGGATTAATGGGTCCAACAAAATCTAGATCCCTTTTTTCAAATGGCTGTAGATGTACTTGAGGTTGTAGTGGCATTTGATCTGAGGCAGTGGGTCTGCCCATGCATTGGAAAATGTCACAAATTCTTACATATTTCTTTGAATCCTTGAAAATTGATGGCCAATAATAGCCAAGACTAAGGATTTTGAATGTTGTTCTTTTAGCTGCAAAATGGCCACCACAAGGTTCATCATGGCAAGATTTTAATATATCAAGAATTCTATCATCTCTTATGCATATCCTAATAATCATATCATAACCAATATAAAACAAATCTCCATTAACCGATGAGTATCTGGCACTTGTCTTGATTAGTCTTTTCTTCTCCTTTGAATTGAAGGATGGAGGTATTTTTCCTATTGAGAGATAATTAGCTAAGTCAGCATACCATGGATTGAATATTGAAATTGCAAATAAATGTTCACCAGGAAAAGAATCTTCAATTGGAACAACTTCACCTCGATTGTGGAGTCTAGAAAAGAAGTTTGCCACCTAGTTTTCTTTCCCTGGTCTGTCCAACACTGTAACATTAAATTCCTATAATAATAGTAACCATCTGGTTATTTTACCATTAGTTATGGGTTTATTCATTAAATACCTAATGGCAGAGTGATCAATATGAATAAAGACTTCATAACCAGTTATGTAATGACGGAATTTGTTCACAGCATGTATAATTGCAAGCATTTCCTTTTCAGTTACTGTGTAGTTGATTTCTGCAGGTGTTATATTCTTACTGATGAAATAAATGGCATAACTTAAAGATTCTTCTTTTTGTCCTAATGAAGCACCTATTGCTGTAGATGCATCAGTGGTGATGTGGAAGGGTAGATTCCAATTAGGTCCTTTTAAAACTGGAGTAGTGGATAATTTATCTTTAAGTTTTTCAAAAGCTGTTTGAAAATTATCATTCCAATTGAAAGATACATCTTTTTCAAGAAGCTTAAGCAAAGGCAAAGCTATCTTACTAAAATGTTCAATAAATCTCCTGTAATAACTTTCATAGCCAAGAAATATTCTCACATATTTTTGAGTTTTTGGTACTGGTAGATTAACAATAATTTGAATTTTTGATTGATCTACTTTGATCCCTTCTGAAGAAACATAATGACCCAATACTACCCCTTCATTCAACATCATATAACACTTTTCATTACTTAGGGATAAATCGGTTTCTATACATCTTTTCATAACTTTCTCAAGGTTTTGCAATGATTGATCAAAAGAGTTACCATATACTAAGAAGTCATCCATATATACTTCAACACACTCATGAACTAGATCAACAAAAATAGCTAGTACTGCTCTCTGAAATGTTGCTGGAGCATTACACAAGCCAAATGGTAAAACATTGTAAGCATATGTGCCCAGGGGCAAGTAAAATTTGTTTTGTCCTGGTCCTCTAAGGCTATCCTGATCTGGTTATAACCACTGAAACCATCAAGGAAGGAAAATGATGATTTGCGAGCTAATGTGTCCAAAAATTGGTCAATAAATGGAAATGGAAAATAGTATTTAAGGGTTGCTTTATTGAGTTCTCTGTAATCAACACAGATTCTCCACTTACCATTTTTCTTGGGTACTATCACTAATGGAGACACCCACTGGCTGTCAGATATGGGGTAAATGAAATTGAACTTCAGTAACTTTTGCAATTCATCTCTTACAATTTCTTGAAGCATAGGGTTCATCCTTCTCTGTGGTTGACTCACTGGTCTTATGTTAGTGTCTGTGTAAATATGGTGAGTGCAAGTTTCTAGGTGGATTCCCTGCATATCAGTATAGTCCCAAGAAAATGCCTTCTGGTATTTTGTCAATAATTCAATTAAATTTTTTTCCTGAGATGAGTCTAGGAGTGTTCCAATGTTTAATGTTTTTCCTGGACTAATCTCTATGGTTTTGCTTTGTGTGTTTGTCATGGAATGAATAGGAAAAATGTCTTCAAAAAATGTTTTTAGAGATTGGATGGTACAAGTTTCCTGAAATCATTGTGCTAGTAGTTTATCTGCAACATTATATTGTTCATTTCTCAATTCCTCTGAAATATCAGGTTGAGAAATAAACAAATCTACCAAATCTTCATTGTTATCTTCTTGAGAATCATAGATTTGGTTAATGCTCAAAACAGAGTGAACTTCCTCTTTGTCATTATATTTGTCATCAAGCCATAGGTTATGAGCTATTGCTAGAGATTGTGCTGATGGGTATAAGGTAAGTTTTTTTCTTTCTGTCCCTCTATAAATGGTCCTGTTTCCAGATCTACACCCAATAAATGCATCAACATTTGCCAACCATGGCCTGGCAAGTATGATAGGATGTCCCCCTAAATTGGACTTTGGCTAGAGTACTAGGAAGTCTACTGGATACTCCCAAGAGTCTATTGAGACAATTATATCTTCCAATATCTCTTCAGGAATGACTTTGGATCTATTAGCTAATTGCAGGACAATTGGTGTTAGTTGCAAATTTGTGAGTTGTAGTGTTTTCATTGTTTCTAGTGTCATCACATTGATGGCAGCTCCAAGATCAATCAAGGTATTTGGAATGGAAATGTTGTTAATGATTGTGGTAACTCTAGGGATACCAGGATCAACATACTTCTCCATTGAAATAGTATTTTTCATAAGGCCAACTAAATTTCCAATGACATGAATGGTTTGTGAATCAAATCTTTTCTTTGCAAGATTTTTGAGACATAAATCTTTAATGGCTTTGGTGTATATTGGAATGTATTTTATTGCCTGTAGTAATGGAATTTTCACATAAACATTCCTTAATTAATCTAGAACATCAAATTGAGGCAAAGGCATTGGTATTTTTTCTTGGATCAATCTCTCAGGAAAAGGTGGTGGATTCATTGTTTGCATTTGTTTGTTTTGTATTTCATCATCTTGTTTGCTTGGAAGTTCATCATTATTTTTTTCTTTTTGCTTTGTAGCTACTAGAGGTTCTATTTGGAGAGTTCTACCAGACCTAAGCTCAATGTTTTGCAGAGGTAGGATGGGGTAAGATGTTCCCTCATCTACACTATATGTTGGTTTGTCTACTTTATTATTTTGGTTGGCTACAGGTTGAGCAGGTATTTGAGTAGGTCTAGGAGGCTGGTTAGAGGGTAGTTGTAGTTGTGGTGGATTTATTGGTGGAGGAGAAATTAATGTTTGTTGAGTATTTTGTGGTTGATAAACAACTGGCTGTTGAGGATATTGTTGAGGGTATTGCTGATATGATTAAAGATATGCCTGATATGGTTGAGAATATTGTGAAGGAATTTGTTGTTGAGGATATGGATATCCTTTCCATCCTTGTTGTTGATAAGCTTGTTACTGCTGATTAGACCAATTTTTCTAAGGCATAGGAATGTTCCAAGAATTTTGAATAGACATTTGATTTTGTGCAGGAAATTGTAAATTTGGAGTTTGAAACATACCTGGAGGTCTCATTTGCCATGGTCTTCTAGCTCCCATGAGATATAAGTTCTCCATTTTTGCACTAGCTTCCAAATTGTAATTCTGCAAAACGTTAATCTTAGAACAATTAAAAATATCATGATTTTCCGTACAAAATGCACAAACCTGAACATTTTCTAAAGGACACTCCTTTAAAGCATGTTTTTTTTTCTGCATTTTGGATAGAAGACAACCATCAATTCTTCTTCTTCTTCTTGTATCTTCTTTGTTTTTAATGTGTTTATTTCATTTCCCAAGGTTCTTAATAGGTCTGTTTTAAATTCTTCAAATAGGTTGCCTATTTCAGCCCTTGTAACACTTGTTGTGGCAAATTTAGTGGCTTTAGATGTCATAGTTCCTTTTCCATTCCTTTCTTTACTTCTAGAATACTTTTCACACAAGTCTGCAATCTCGTCAAAGGGTAGAGTAGAGATATCACATTTAACCATTAGGTTAAGGTCATCTAAATATTATTCTTGGATACCTTTTAACAATATTGTTCGAATAAGATCATTAGACATGGTTCTATGCTTTGATTTTTGCAGATTATATACAAACCTTTCGAAGTATTCTTCTAAGGTTTTATATTCTTGTTGATTCATTCTAAAAATGTCAACTTTGGAATCTTTTGATCGACAGTAAGGTTGATACTTTTTCAAGAAGATTTTCCTCATACCATTCCAATTAGTCACTGCATGTTCACCTAATCCCATAAGCCACCTAAGTGCTGATGCTTTTAATGTGGCAAGAAAGAGTCTAAGTCTGTGTGCATCATCTGTATACCCATAGGTTCGACATACTATATCAAATTCAAATAAAAATGAATCAGGATCTTCAGATGCCATGCCATAAAAATTTGGAAATACAGATGGGGGTATATTTTTCATTTTAATTTCTTCATCATTGTTTTCTTCTTGAATAGGAAATTTAAATGTTGACTCCTCTTCATCTCTTGGGTTTTCATTTTGATCATTTCTTTGTTTTTGTTCAAGTTCTCTTTGTCTTTGTTCAAGTTCTCTTTGTATTCTCCTTTCTTCTTGTTGTCTCTCATATTCTCTAAGTTGTTCTGTAGTAGGTCCTCTTGTTGATGCTCCTCCTTCCTCAGTCATTTTGATAAGTTTCTCTTCTGATTCCTCTTGCTTAGTGTCAATTTGTTCAAAGAGAGGTTGTTCTTCTAATTTCTCTTCCTCTTGAAACTTTTTAGGGTCAAAAAGGGTTTGTTGGGTTCTTTTACTACTCTGTTTTACTATAGAAGATTCAGGTAGATGTTTCCTCTTTTCTTCATAAGCTAATAGGATTTGTATTTCAATAAGAGTAAGTCTCTGGCCTGATTTTTGTTTTTCCTAAAGTTCTTCTATGGTAACCTTTCCAGCTGGTGCTATAAACTCAACCTTCTCTAAAGTTTATGCTCCGAATGGTGGGTTAGTTTTTGGACGGGGGGTTTTTATAAATCTGCCTTTTTCATCTCTAGGTCTAGACATAAGGAATCATGGCTTAACAAAATGAAGAATTGAAACTAAGTCTATGCTTTTGTTTGTTTTGTTTTTAGATTTGTTTTTTTTTTTTTTAAAATCCTTCTAGTTGCACATCCTCGGTAATGGCACCAAAATGTTTGGTCCAATGTGCTAGCGTAGATTAGGCTTCAATTTCTTGTCAATCCGAGAAGGTACAATTAGAGGTACTTATCTAAAATATATATATCTAGAAATATTTGGTTTCCTAAATGAGAGTTTAGTGTGTTGGGATTCAATACTCTCTTACAAGAGATTTTTCTTTGTCTCCTTCCACACTTGAACACCTTCTAAAACAAAACAAATCTAATCTTCTAAAAATAGAGTTTTTACGGTGTGTCTGAGATTCTAATTCACTTACAAGAACTTAATTCATAGAACCTCTTCCAAATTCTTAGATTAAAACACTGAAATCAATTATATCTTCTAAATATTAAACCAACACACTCATCAATCAAACTTATTCAAAATAGAAAGCAAGGTAATAATCTTGAAGTCAACCAATAGTTAAATCCTCTTACAAGGTTCCTTCATTAAACTACTAGTTTAATTTTGCAATTATAACCATGACCATTAAGTAGAAAAAATAAATGAAATAGTAAACACAACTTTGAAGTATGATTCATGAACTTGTAGCATAAGAATTAAGTAGAAATGTACTATCAGATCTGAATATGAAAATTTAAATGAAAAACACAAAGAAAGTGTACCAATGTTGTAGTGGGGGCCCTCCACACTTTGCAAGCACACTTGAGATAACTTAGATGTAGGAAATGATGGACTATAACACCATGAAGAACTGAATCTCTGTATTAAGTATGAAAACTAATTACATAAACCAAGATTTGAAGCTTGTCACGTATTGTCTCATGTCTTATGTCTAGCCTTCAAAATTTTTCTTCTAAATATTTATTATTGAATTACATAACAAAAAGAGGCTATTCCTATTCCTCAAAATCCTAACTAATCTCCCAAAGGAGTCGAATTAGTTCAGATTCCTTTTTACAAGAAAAATATCAAGTCTCTTCATTAATTGTTCATGATTTTTTGCTGAAATGGTTAAGGTTTACCAGCGTTGACTAGCCACCTATGGACTTTGAATCTGGAGGTGGATAGATTTTTCACCATGCTTGTAAATTTAGGAATGCAACCCTCAGTATTCGATTTGGCCAGCCTATCATGGAACATGTCATAACATAAAGCCATTACAGGAAGTTACAAGAACCTGTAATTTTCTAAAAAATCCTAGTTTTAATACAAAAATTCCTAAAATTAATTCCAATGCAAAAAATAATAATAATGGCATCACATTGATCAATTTCAAAGGAATATGAGGGATTTAGGAAGGTTAAATGAGGAAATATGATGGATAAAATCAAGTTTTAGGTGGAAGAATAAGTCATGAAATGGTACCAACACATGGTATAAGTTTTGAAAAAAAAATTAGTTTGTAAATCCTTGATTTCATCCATTAAATTATGTACAAGAAAAAAATACATTTTTATGTTATTAAATCTAGACCATCCATATATTTTTATTTATTTAAAAATGGAAATTCTGAAAACCCAAAAATATAATGACTATATTCACATTTAGATTTCACCTTGATTTCACTTTGGGTGTGTTATGCTCCAAAGTTGTCATGAGCATTATATCTTCCTCATCAGGTAGAATGCGTCTCTGTTTTACATGGGGTTGAAGATAATTCATCCAACAAAATATACTTCATCTGAAGATAATTCATCCAATGCAATATACAACTCTTATTGCATCCAGGCAGACCTAGGAAGTTGCAATAATTAGACAAAAAATTATGAGAAATATTTGACTCAATTCGGAAGCCCTATAAGGTTCATGTGAGATCTATATTCTACTTTGGATAGAGGTGGATACAAACATGTTTTCACCATTAGCTTCGATGTAAATTTTGAGTCAAAAATATTTGTCATGCGTTCATATGCCTCTATTCAACCCTAGTAAATTCTATCTCATTAACTATATGAGTGAAGTTGTACTCCCTCTCTGCAAGCAAAAGAATAAGAGAATGTTTAGATGCCCCTATTGGATCGATCATTGATCGGTTGTGTCGAGAGAAATTCCAAGATCTATTCTTGGAAAATCTATCCATGTTTCTATATACAATTATTCATGATATGGATTTGAGAAAAGAATTATGGTATAGAGCATGATGTAGTAGTCAGATGTTCTTTTTTTTGTTTGATTGGTATTAAATATGAAAATCCAGTACATAAAAAAAATGATGATAAACCTCCCATATTTAATGCAAGATCAAGGGCTCGCATCTTTGTGGCGAGATAATCTATGAGAAAACTAGTATACTATGTCATCATCCATAGTAGAAACTAGAGATACACCCATATAGTTCAAAAAAATAGTGCAGGAAAAATAATGAAATGCAAGCATATTATCTTATCCACAAAAAACAGGTAAAAAAACATTATGAAAATCCACATCTATGGAATTTGGATAACACCCTATGGCTGAGTGTTGTTGTCCACAATGAACCTATACCACATAATCCCATGTTCTCCATTGAGGCCATCTTTAGAAAGAGAGTCTTCCAACCTATTGTATTCACGATAGATGTTTTGGAAAGTAATACCTTAGAGAAATACCTTGATCACTTTTATCCATGCCATCCAACCAAAAAGGTGAGAGGGTTCTAAAGCTATAAAACCCGTGACTCCGTCAATGATGGATTTTTAGTCATCATAAATATGAATATTTTCCACTCGAATTTTGTTGGAAAACCATAGTAGACCCCACAGGGTTAGAATTTTTTCCCTTATATTTTTGCATTGGCCACCATTCCATGATATATTGTACTAATGTGATTCATTTATTCCGAGCAAGGTGCCACATCCATGATTTCCGTGTTCTTCCACTCCCGTGAAATAACCTCAAGGGAAAAGAATAACAGGAGGAATGTGGCGATAGGAAATATATTTTCATTTTTCAGGTGTACTTGTGAGAGATGACATCTAGGAGATAATCCTATGGGAAATTATGGCTGGGTTGATGGGAGTTCCTTCAAATATGCATTGATTTCTTGCATTCCAGATTTCCTAGAAAATGAATAGAGGGATTTCCCTTGTATTTCCACCTCCATTCATCCATGTTGTAATACATTGTTCAATATTTTGCATCTTTCTGTCCTATACATGATATGGCGATGCAATGTTCCGCAAGATGGTTTTAGTAAAGGGGTATAACATGAAAATATAACAAAAATATCCATTGTCTTCTTTGCATAAGATACACCATCGAGGTCTAGTGAAACCTCATTTTTTAAGATTGTCCCATGTGAGTATTTTGATCCTCCATGCCAACCATGAAAAAATATGATTTTTGAGTGGTATATTCATGCGCTGGATCTTCTGGTACCATGATGGGATTGCGAGGTCATATACCATTGACATATAAAAATGATATGTCTCTACCACTACCACATATTCTTTATGAAGGCTCTCGCCCCAGGTGAGATGATCGCGTTTTATATTATGAAATAGCTCAACTAACCTTAAAGGTTTTATATATTCATTTCAGTCTTATTCATCTTGTCCATGGACCTCATCTCGTTTGCGCCCTTCGAGATAGGATATCGATCTTGTCATTTTTTTATTATATTATAGAAAAAAAGGTAGCCTCGAGTATGTATAATATCAAAAGTATGGTTCATCAGGGGAA
Organism: Pinus albicaulis; assembly: GCA_034641835.2. Taxonomy (NCBI): domain Eukaryota; kingdom Viridiplantae; phylum Streptophyta; class Pinopsida; order Pinales; family Pinaceae; genus Pinus; species Pinus albicaulis. The sequence continues at coordinate 1,412,210,579 of CM076584.1, read as the reverse complement.
ATCCCAGATTGACACCCATTATATCATCATTCCCGATCATAATATTATGCCCATTTCCAAACACCCATTTTATCCACATCTAGAAAAACTTTATCACCTCCTGGAAGCTTTTCCAAATGAGTGATCCCCTTGTTTGCAATTGTTTATGATTTGTATACCATGAAAATATGCCCTTTCCTCTCATGTATTTGAATTTGATAATTTCTTGCCAGATCCCACTTCCACTCATAGCCCTCCAGATGGATTTTATCAGAAAATACTTTCCAAAGAATTTTTGATCCAAAATACCCTATATTCCATATTTTTTTGGTATTGTTAAAGAATCCCATTTACACAGATGGAATTTTGTATCCTGTGCCAGGCCCAACTAGAAGAAAGTAGTAATAATTTATTTTATTCAGGATTGTATAACATATGGAATCAAAAACATGTGTGCCCAGTATACAATAATTTTTTGTAGTACTGCTTGGATAAGAATGTATCTACCTCCCATAAAAAAAAATTTTATTGATCCATGAGTTAAGTTTATTTTTGAAATTTTCAATTATTAAATTCCAATCTCTTATCTTATATTTATTTTCCTTTAATTTGATCCCAAATAAGAGAAGACGAATATACCTGTGATAATATATATGTCACACTTATCTCTAGAAGAAAAAAGTAGTATATATTTTGAACAATTTGAATTCAGACTCGAGGCAATGCCATATCGAAGGAAAATGTAGTGGAGAATTGATCATTGAGATCTTGAAAACATACCAAAGGTAAGAATATCATCCACAAAAAAGAGGTGAGTAACATCTACTTATTGTGATATACATAGTCCTTGGAACAAACCTCTTGACTGTGCATCTCGAATCGTTACGCTTATACCATCCATGATAAGAATGAAAAGTAAATGGGATAAGGAACATCCATGTTGGAGGCTTCTTATAGCTCTGAAAAAGCATGCATAATACCTGTTAATGAGAAATTCATATCTAGAAAATGAAATTCAATCCATAATCCATTCCAAATTTTGAATATGTATATCGATCTTGAAAAGTACTAGGAATATGTATAACTAGTTCACACAATCATATGCCTGCTTCAAATCCACTTTCATGACAAGAGCATCCGGACTTCTGTTGTGGATGGTGTGTTTACATTCTTGTGAAATAACTATGTCATCATGAATCAGTTGGTTATGAAAGAACCCAAATTGTTCCCAAGAAATGTGTCTAGAGAGGATATGTGTAATGCGCTTCACAATCACCTTGGAAATAAGTTTATATGTGATGTTGCAGAGTGAAACTTGCCGAAAATCCTGGAAAGAGAAAGGATTAGAAAATTTTGGAATGAGAGCTAAAAGGGTATAATTGATGGCTCCATGGATGTGTACATTAGTTCTATATTCTTCAACTATATATAGTAGTTCCTGCCCCTTTAATTTGAAAAAGTGTATAAAAATCTCTAGAGTCCCTCCCTCGAGGCTTGGGAATTTATCTTTAGCAAAGGATTTTAATAATTTATGTATTTACTCGAGTTTTATCGAGAAATATAGGAATTTATTAGCATCTACATCAAACATTTCAGGATAGAGTTCCAGTGCCCATAATTGATCCCTTATGTCCATGCCCGACCTAGATTTATAGAATTCCTCGAAATAAGCAAGAAACTCTCATTGAATTTACTAGATAGTGTGAATGCTCTCCCCACTTGATGTTTTAATTCACCATATAGTGTTTTTGTTCTTCCTTTGATTAACATATTGATGGAAAAATCATTTGTTATGATCACCCTCTCGTAGCCAATTCACCCTGCTTTTAAGGTGACAAGCGGTTCCCTGAATCTCCAGAATATATATTTTTTCTCCTTTCCAGTTCTTTTAGATGATCCAAATCCTGTTGTGTTGTATTTTTATTTTCCACAATAGATCCTAAAACTGAGATGTCACTGGAAATTTTTTGTAGCTCCTTAATCAGATATTTTTTTCCTCCTTTCCCATGTTCTTGTCCAACTTCTCACAAGGTTAAGTTTTTTTATAATGGAATCCATGGTTGATACCTCCCCTGTACTTGTAAGTGAGGTACATGTAGAAAAAACCATCTTTTTAAAATCATCATCCTGTAGTCAAACCTCATTAAATTTGAAAGGAAGCCCCAATATAATATTTTCATGCCTCCATTGAAGAATAATGGGGAGGTGATATGAAATATATTTTTGATGGACCCATGATTTCATATTCCTCATTATTTCCACTAGGTTCTCATGCACTAGAAATCGGTCTAACCTCTTCCTAATTTTTTCTTCACCCACCCTGTGATTACTCATATGAGAGAGTTGGTATGGGCTTATATCAACCAAATGATTTGCCTCAAAGAGAGAATACATATGATAAACCATGGGGTATGCGAGATAATGTTAACCCAAAATTTCTTGTGGAGTCATAGTAGCATTGAAATCCCCCTCCATAATCATACCACCTGTCATGAAAATGCAACTTGTTTCCATAAGATCCTTAAAAATAGAGAAATCTCTATATGGAACCTATGAGTTAAGTAAATGATTTCAACCAGGGACTCCACGAACATTTCCCATTAAAAATATACCCATAAAATAGCTGAAAGCACGTAAATTGACCCATAAAGGATCCCACATAGAAATAAGCCCCCCATACATCCCATATGAATTCACCCCCATGATGTGTGAGTAGTACATATGGAGAGAGAATATGTAATGGCACGAGGAGCATCTGCAAGGGTCTCCTAGATCTAGATAATGAAAGGGATGATACATTTGATCAAGTGACGTGTGCCCAAAATTTTATTATTGTCACCTAACACTCACATGTTAAACGACATGATGTTCATCATGAGGTCTAACGAGCAAACACATTTGAACTAAGGTTCTGGGAGTCATGGATGGAAAAAATAGGAGCATGTTTCAATCCCAAAGGATCACAAAAGAGTGGAGAGTCTTTCATAGGACGACACCAAAAATGATTGCTTTCTTTGCATCCTTTCTTGCGAATAGTGATTTTTACAACAAATATATGAATGATAACATGGAAGGCTGAGTTTTCACGACCCTTATGGATGGTCAGAGCCTTTAGGTTCATCGTCGAGTTAAGTAATAGAAATTCTAGGTCACTACTAAAATAATTATGGGAGGAGGAAACAAGATTCGGGTTAGATGGGATAGGAGGGGAGGGGGAAGCTACTTCCAAAGGAGGAACCGAGGGGCAAGGGACAGGGAAATCCATAGGTGCATGGGGAGGATATGGTGAGGGAGTATTATGTTCGATAATGTGTGAATTTTTAGGAAAGGTGGAGGGGGCCCTAAACGACGCGGTAGCCTTCCTTATAATCATAATTTTGGATAGTAAAGGGTTATCATTGGGAATATGAAAAATCCCATCACCTTCAGGGTAATCCGAAGAGAGGATAGGGGAAACAATGGGGGATATGGGGATGTGTGATGTGGATGAAACATAATAAAGAGTAGCTTCCTGTGTGAGAAGGTCAATATTGATGAGTAGTAGAGTGTTGAAACTTCCCGCCTCTTCCTCTATGTTGGTGTGCTGCAACTGTTGAGAATTTGGAGGGGAAATGATTAATTCAATTTTTCTTCTTGATAATTACTTGTGAGCTTACTTGATTTACTTATGTCTTCTCTTCTTATATTTTTTAGTCTTTCATTAATTCAATTACCAAAATACAAGAGACACAAATTTTGGCTCTTCGAGCCAGGGAAAAACCTCTCCCTCTTAGAGAGGAAAACCCAAGAGAAATTATTCTTCTAGACTTTCAAATGACAAGTACCATTAACAAGACTCAACCGCTTGAACTATGTATGCCTCCAAGACCTTTTCACTGCTTCTTTGTTGACCTCCAACGTTGATCCCTCTTTTCTGCACCAACCTGCAGTGTACTGCACTAACAATGGAGAACTCGGTCTCTAAGTTTATCTTCAAACACCCCTTCTTTCTTATTCAGTTATTGGGGACAAGATCATTCAAGTTCTTATATTTCACTTCGCATATCCTTGAATCTTTATTTACTGGAGATATATTAATTTCTTTTATGAACTGTGATTAGGAAGTTAAATCATAGATTTACCTACCTCCTTTTCTCGCACTGCAATTCATAGTTTTCTTGTCATAAAACTTAGACTGCCCATCAACCTTATTATAATGTAGAATATCATCTGAATGCTTCTTCTCTTCAAACTATACACAATCCTTACAATGCATAGGGCACATACTTTATTCCACTTTTGATTGCAGGTGTATTCATCACAGGTTTTACCACACCTCTTGTCCACAGCTTCTTCCCACTGATCCACATTCACTGCTTTAGAAAAATATGCAAAACAGTTCCGCACCTTACACTTGAACATTACCTTTAACTCACATTTATACAAGACTTTATCACGCTGTGAATATCTCATAGTTATCTGCAATAATTACTACATAGCTGTCTGAAGTACTTGTGTACAAATGAACCACAGATTAGTCAATATATAGTGCACTGCCCAGATTTAGGCCGACCCTACAAGCTATCTTGTAGGCCGACTTCACCATTGTTTATTAAGATGACTTGAAGGGCACATCTTCCAGTGTTTGTGAGGTAAACACGAGGGTTGTTTAGAGCCATTCCTTCACAGTTTCATGGTAAGGTCTTGAAGGTATATTTTGATGACTAGACTCTTCATATACATGCACTACAAGGAAAAGACCCTCTAGCGGAGGTTATAAAGGAGGTTTTTAGTGTTATAAAATTGGCCAAAATTGTCAAAAAAACATTTTCTACAACATCCGTTTATGGTTACGGAGGATTTGGTGGAGCTTTTAACGAAAATTAAACACACCTAAAAAACAATGGGTGGCTCGAGGTTATTACGAATGTTTTTTCATCGATGTGCTACTCTGGCTTGAACGCACCGGTGCGTACATACAGAAGGCACTTCGGGGCGGTCGAAGGAAAATGCACCGGGCCGTTAAGGTAAACCGCACTAGGCGTAGTGTTGGTGATACAATGCACGAGGCCATTCCAATTGTTCTTGGGATTTGTGCGGTGCCCATAGGTTGTATCAATGCACCAGTGTGTAGACGTATAGAAACACACCGGTGCATAGTATTATAGAAAGGCACTGAGATTTATAATTGGTATCGGTATTCGTGCAGTACCCATAGGTCGTACAAATGCACTGGTGCCTATAGACACATAAAAGCCCTGGTGCACACTATCACACAAATGCACCGAGATTTATAATTGGTATCGGTATTCGTGTGGTGTCCATAGATCGTACAATGGTGCCAATGCGTATAGACACATAAATGCACCGGTGCATCATACAACACAAAAGCACCGATATTTTTAATTGGTTTTGGTGCTTTTTCGATGCTCATAGGTCGTAGAAACACATCGATGCGCTTCTTAATAGAAACGCACCGGTGTACAGTAACTGATATGCACCGGTTTTCGTTTTGTATTTTTTAGAAACATCGACCTGTGACAGTGCAATTATTATGATTGTTTTAAATTCCTTATTCATTAAAAATCAACACATCTTATAACAATATTCATATTAATTAAATTCTTATTAATGCATTTGAATGTCATGTTTGGATTAATTTGTTATATCATATCATAATTATTGTGGTTTTTTAAAATTCATTATTCATCAAAAGTCGACACATATATATCTCATAACAATATTCATATGAATTAAATTTTTATTAGTGCACTTGAGAACGGAAATGGAGAATGCAATAGCAACAATGGAGAATGCAATAGAATAAATTAAAACATATTTTATGATATACAACATATATGAATAAGACAGTCTTTATCATAAAAAATGGGAAAATTATTGGTATCCCTTTGTCTTTCAATTGGGACACTATGTCCATTACATTAAACAAAGTGTATGATTTCACAGACATATTTCAAAAAATACAATGCCTTGCTTTGATATCCAGACATAGTGATCATCATTCTTCGCTTGAACTGTTGTCACTACTAGAGGTACTTCGATGACTTGGGTTATTTTCAGGAATTTTTTGTTCACGGTGTTGATTGTTTTCTTCTTCTTCACCTTCCATCTACAAACATAAAAATAAACTGAAATGAGTGTATATACATTGGTGAGAATAATGAGAATTTCAATATTAAATAATATACATCAATGTAAATCGAAAAGAAAAATGGCGTACCATAGCAACAATTGACTCATAAACTATACACATTCTTTCAAAACCATGTACCATGCCATCTTTAAAAATTTCATCTGTTGGCGCAGTTCCATACTTTGTTTCCTGCAAGTTTTATACCCCATAACAAATCATATATTTAATATAAAAGATGTTTTTGTTCTATTAATTATAGATGGAACTAAGTAAAACCAGATCGATAGATGCTTACAAATTCCACAATTAATTTCTGATATGCCAACATATACTCACAACCCATATTTAACCCAATTTCAATCAATTCATCTGATGGTTCTTCTTTGTATGTTAGCACCTATTTGAAGACATTCAATGATTATTTTTGTAAAACAACTTAAAAAATACAAAAATGAAATCTAGTTAAGTTGTTATAAGGAAGTAACAACTACTGACAAACTTATATATCAACCATTTTCTTCCTTGTTGTCCTGTTTTATGTGCTGAATGGGTTCCAGTTTCTTTTCTTTTCTCCAAGAAAATTCTTGAGAATTAATATTTAATGCTAAATTTTTTATTTATTGTACCTAATGATCAAAAAATATAATGATTACATATTACATTTGAAGCATGTTTTTGTTGAGATGGCTCCTCCTGCAATGCAATTTTCTCCATTTCTTTGACCATCTCCTTGTACACCTTTGTGGACATTCCTACTGAAATATTTATGATATCAGCTCTTTCATCTTTTGAGATTTTCATAATCTTCCTAAAAATGTAACGTGACAATAAAATATTTAATTTTTATATTGATATCTAAGAAGCAAATATAACAAAAGTGATATTTCTAAATAATTCTAGACAAACATTTAAAGGAATACTACTTTTTCATTCCTTCTTTTTTGTTGTTGTATGTTTTTGCTATTAAAATTCTGACATGTTTCATTGACCAATTCTTTGGAAACTCTTCCTGTAGTTTAGATAAAATTTGTTCTTGGAATCATTGGATTGATTTTTGTATTATAAGTGGAAAGAACGTTTATACATTTGTTCCAATAGATCCCTCAAACTTTTTGTAAAAGTTTTTCCCCTTTCGTTAACTTCCAGCACCACTCCAGATGAGCTAAGGAGCAATTCATTTTCATTTGCATGTTATATTTTTTTTCTTTTCTTAGAAAATATTCCTTTTCTAAGTTGTTGGTCCCCGTAGAACATTAAACAGATGTGAATTAATAGACTATTTGACACATGTTATCTAAAAATTTTAAGTATATTATTAATGATAATTGAAAAAATAAACTCATATTGGATCGATAGTATTTTTTCATTCACCTAATTCATACTTTTGCAATTTTTCCATCAAGCTTTTATGCTCTTCTGGTCCTAGATCAGAAATAATCTTATCGAGCTTTATCATTTTGTGGCTCTGCATGATACATAGTAAAAAATACATATTAGTTAAACTTACATATAGTTCAAAAATAATATTTTTTATAAAGAATTTAGAAAGAACTTGCCTTTTTTTCTTTTCTTGATGTGTTATCAATATTTTTGTTACTTGATCTCTTGTGAGTCATTTCTTTATCAATCTAAAAACTGTACCATATCATTCATTAATATATTTATAAATAAATTTTCAAATTTCCAGGTAAAAAACAAATCTCAAGATAGTTGTGCGCATTTCTTTCTATACGCATTGCTGTCGGTGCATGGGGGTATCACCAACGCACCGCAAAATAATATAATAGACAGTACGGTGCATGGGGTATTATAAACACACCGCAAAAACAGTGTTATAGACCGTGCAGTGATATCCTCGTAACATGGAGCACCGGTGCCCTATTTCAGATATGGCGCACTGATTTAAAAAAAATGTTTTCAAAGTTTTTATTCGGGGCGCTAGGTTACATCGGGCGCACCGATAAAAAAAAATCCATTTTTTCTATAAATTCACACAATGGCCGAATGGATTGGGATCCAAATATGAAAGTCGTCCCGTGGGTTGGATGTCAATCTAAAATGAAAATCCCTAATTCTGAAATCATAGAAACAAGGAGAAGAAAGGGAAAAAACAAAAAAATGAAGGGTTTAGGGTAAAAATGGATAAAACTGCAGAAAAAGTTAAAAAACTACATAAAAAGTAAAAAAAATAATCAAATTTAATCATGAGATGGTTTGAAATTCTATGATACAGGGTTTGAATCAACAGATGTTTGATTTCTGATTGTCTGAATACTTCTGTTCGAACGTATTTTGCTGCTCCACAATGCCCTCATGCTCTCTTGCTCCGGGTATGTCTCCTGCAAATATCTGGCTGAAAATTTTAGCAAAAATAGTGAAATAATGAAAAGTGTTTAGTATTTAAAGAATTATTTTTTGAAATTAGATTTTAGAAAATATTTTGCCACCCATTTTTCAATTTTCCGCTTTTTTTTCACTTAAAGAAAATAGAGTTGTGTTTTTTTAATTTGCATTTATTCGTCACCGGTGCGTTGTTTTGTAACATCGGCACCGGTGTGGTTATATGTACAGTAGCACCAATTTGCGGTTAAGGCACCGAAATTAATTTTAGGTTTGTACACCAAAATTTAGTGAACTCCAACCATAGAAATTGAGAATTATAATTCTGTTTATTCTTGAGAATTAGAATTAGAATTAAAATTGAGAATTGGAATTGGATAAATTCTTGATGGAAATAACTATTCTTCCAATTCATTTTGTTTATTGTAGGAGGTCCCCACTGATTATGTGGAGAGAATGCAATGTGGGGCGTGTGAAGATGCAATACTACAGGGCCCAAGTGGGCAATTGTGGCATGTGAACCTGTTATAATTTCCACTTAACTATTTTAAACCAATATGTTTTAGAATATAATCTGTAGATAGATGGATGACCTGCCGGAAATTGGTACAACGTAATGTTTTAGGAGCAATGACAACGAGTCCTTCATTTTGAATTTGTTAGCAGAAGAAGACCGATTTTCAACTAGACGATGCAGTTATTACATGTGGAAGCAATGGTTTCCCATAGAAAATGAGTATAGGGTTGAGGAGAGGAAATACATTGCAAAATAGGCTATTAGATTAGTTTTTCGAATGGGAAACCGATTTGAAGGTGGAAATATGGTAGCTGTAGGTATCTATGCTTTTCTTCCCACATGAATGGTCACTGGATTTCCATTTATAATACAAGCAGACTTTTTACTAGTTTCATCCATAGGACCACAACTCATACAAGTTAGGGATGCCATTTAGGTTCAATAGAAAGCCGAAGATGTGATTTTATGCAACGTCATATTTTCCGGTAAAATTTTATGTAAGCCAACTGAAGCTCGAACAATACTCCCAGCTTCTTTTAAATGAATTCTGGAGAATCTTTCCCTACATGGGACCTACCAGCCCGATCAACAATGTCAATTGATATTTCTCTGTTGTCCTTAAGGGAATGAGAATCCTTCCCTTCATGGTACTTCTTGGCTTTATCAACTGCCTCGATTGATATTTCTCTACCATCAACTCTACTCTCCATTTCTCCATTATGGGACCTCTTAACCCTATCACCGGCCTCAACCAAATGCTCTTTGTCGGTCTCACCCTGTACTCCTCTTGTACTTTGTCGAGCTCTATAGCCGTCTACATCCCTGTAAGCATCTTTGTCCATATTTATGTTTGAATCACTCATTTTCTCTACTATAAACTTCTCATCCGAAATTCAAACTCTCGTCTTTTCAAACCCTCACCTCCTCAAAAAAATTCTTGCTCGCGATTTGAACTCTCCGCTGCTCCAATACTGCACTTTACAGAATAACCCTGTTCCGATGCACGCTATTTTATAGGTGCACTGGGCCAGTTTGTAAGATCGAGGTTTTTGTTTTGGCGTGATGTTTTATGATGCACCGGTGTGGAAGCATTTTGAAGCACTAGTGTGTCGGAGTAATAAGACACACCGATGCGTGTTATGATGATAAGCGCACCAGACTGTATAATTTTTTTTTTCTTTGGTATGTAAGATCATAATAAAATAATGATAATTTCTAAATGACATGAATTAGAATTAGAATTAGAATTACAATTAAAATTAAAATTTTACAATTTCACATAAAATTACGATTAGAATTAGAATTAGAATTTTAATTTTACATACAATTACATTTGGAATTTTACATACAATTAGAATTACAATTACAATTTTACAATTTGTCATATATACAATTACAATTAAAATTACAATCACAATGATTTCACAATAAATTAAATATTAGAATTAGAATTAGAATTAGAATTAGAATTTTACAATTTCACATACAATTACGATTAGAATTACAATCATAATTTTAATTTTACATACAATTACAATCATTTCATAGTAATACAATTAAAATTTTACAAATATTTTACAATATACAATTAGAATTATTATTAGAATTACAATTACAATTTTACAAATATTTTACATAGAATTACAATTAGAATTATTATTAGAATTACAAATACAATTAAAATTTTAGAATTTTACATACAGTTATGATTACAATTACAATTTTACAATTTTTCATATATACAATTACAATTAAAATTACAATTACAATCATTTCATAGTTAATTAAATATTACAATTACAATTACAATTTTACATTAAATATTTTACGTACAATTATAGTTAAAATTATAATTACATATACAAATAGAATTATACAATTTTACATACAATTAAAATTAAAATTTCAATTACAATCATGACATAATATTTAATAAATATCATGGTCATAATTTGATATTAAATTAATTAATAAACATTACCATCATGATAACAATCATACAAACATCATATTCGACTAAAAAACACGTTCAAACATCAAATTAACATTATATATTAACATCATCACAACACAAACATCAAATATATATACATCTCATGTAAAATAACTCATGCTATCACATACACATCTATATGCAAGCTAAACATTAAATGAACATATCTAACATGACCTAACAATATACACATCATGATGATTACCAACATGTAAATTAAGTACAACTGCAATATGAACATAAACTACATGGACCATATATATCTATATATATCTCTCTCTCTCTCTCTCTCTCTCTCTCTCTCTCTCTCTCTCTCTCTATATATATATATATATATATATATATATATATATATATACATATAACTGAATAATGTTAAAAGTATACAACTGTAATATAAATTTCATGGATCATCTAGTGGTAGCACGTCAACATCAATAGAAGTACTAGTGGAGGCCTGCTCAGTCAATGGTGCAACCTCGACGGTCGATGGTTGAGCCTACTCATGATCATGACTAGTACTAATGGATGGATCAGCTGGTGTTAGTACAACATAAATATAAGCAGTACTAGTGGAAGCATGCTCATTCAATGGTGTAGCCTCGATGCTCGATGGTCCGACTTGCTCATGATCATGACTAGTACTGGTGGATGTTGCAGGCTGTTGATGACTGGACGTGGCCGATGGTCCAGCCTTATCTCCATGATGACTGCTAGATGCTAGTGAAGCCTCATGCTCATCAGGTGCGGCATGAGGTGAATGATCATGAGATGAGTCACTGCTCGTATCACGTGTTGTGGCTTGACCACGGCTATATCGTGCAACAGTCCTCCTCAGTTGCGTAACAATTATCGTAGCTCCTACGACATGCCACATAATGCTATACATGTCACGCGGCATGCCTATACACATCCGTATTAGCCTATCATCAGCCTATATGTCTCTATAATGAATGGGCCTAATGCCCACCTCAACAATCAAGGCACTGAGGTGGTCGCTCAACTCCATCCTATATCGAGTATCACGTCAATTGCGCCTAGCAAAAGGCAGTACTAGCGCACCAACATAAGGAGCATGTCTCTCTCCACTAGCCTCTTGATCATGAGCCTCGACATATTCCATGTCCTGATCGTCATTAGGATCCACACCTGGGTCATGTGGTTGTTCCGGCATCTCCTTTCCATCAAAAGAGCCAATGTCTGCAAAATATATACAATTACACAACAATAATTAGACAATTTCATTACACAATTTAATAAAAACAAGTTAAAGAACATGCTAGAATAAATTTAAACATATAAAGCAGTAATATTACCTCTATCGTTTGGCAGTTCATCAGCCGTGAAGAGGATGTTGGCACACCCTCGCCAATCCAATCCAGCATATGGACAGGGGACCATAATAAAGGGATGCAACTCATCAACACTGGCTAGTAATTCTAGTGCATCATGCGATATCCTGGCTGGAAACATAGCCTCTCCCCTCTTGGGCATCATCTGCCCCCACATGTGCATCCAGGCCTCTAGCATTGGCCTACGAGTCTGCCGAACAAAAGCAGGCCTCATCTTTGGAAACCTCTCAAAAAATAAATAAAAAATCTCTGAAGCAAAAGGGAAGTTGACCCTCCCTTGTGCATGAGTGCGACATCTATCTAAGGCTATACAAAACTGCCGCAAAAAAAATGGCAGACCACCTGACAAGTCGTGGCTCTTGTACTAAAGAATCAACATAATATAGAAGCGGGCAACTAATGTGTTTCCTATCACTGGTGTTGTGTGAAATGGTAGAAATGAGAAGTGAGAGTCTTATCTACCAAATGCACAAATACGTAGCTGACCTCCAGGGACCTAAAACTCTAAAGGAGACAATACATTTGCTCCAATGTATCTCTGGGAGTAAACTAACTGACTCCCTGCTATAGAACCAGCTAGAACCTCTGGGAACAAGGTAAAATCCACCCCTCTCCTCGATAGCCCTGTAATGAAATAAATATCCTCCTCAGTGGGTGTGTACCACTGGTCAGGACCAACATGGAAAGCTTGTCGGTGGGCATTCCACCGGCAGATAAGATGTCTCAAAAAGACACTATGGGCCTTTATGGAAGTAGCCTCCTCATAGAACTTGAATAGGCCTACCTACCTTAGGAGCCCCTGGGTATTTGTTGTAATAGGGAGAGGGTACGCATATCTCTCCCTCTCTCATGCCTCCCACTGGAAAATCATGTCATATTGCTCCACCTATTGTTGTTGTTGTTCCTCCTCTTCTCTTTGAATCATTGACATATTAAATAATTTTTTTTTTACTAAATAATACATGTATTTAGGAATATACATATATAATTTTTTTTGGAAAAAAAAAACAGACCAGTCGGTGCACCACAAAAACAGTCATGCACTGGTGTCGGTGCAACTTTTTTTTATAGCGCATAGGATGTGGTGCCCCAGATGACATAAAACGCACCATATGCGGTGTACCTAAATTTTTTTCAAGCCCCGTTGACTATATATGGTGTCAAAAGAGTAGTGTGTTGACTGAAATATACACCCTGACACGTATAGTCGTGTCAACACATCGACTTCCTGACAAATTATATAGTAAATGGTGTGGTCTTTTACCCTGCCACACCGTTGACCCTGTCGGAATAATGAATGTGGTGCATTGACAGATACTGGGGAAGATATATCCATCAACTCACTGCGTTGCTATTCCAATGGTCATTGGTGCGCCCAGCTAAATGACTGCACCGCTAACTTTTTTTAAATTTTAAAATTATGCGGGGCACCTTTCAGTACTGCCCCGGAAACACTGCGGATACCGTTAGCACTAGTTGCATTGTGGCCTGTAAATTTTACAGAAAGCATCGCTTACCAGTGCGAGCCGAACGGCTCATGCGCACCACGCGAAAAAATTATTATTTTTCCTTTTTAATGATTAATTTTAAGGTTATTTCAAATTCTAATCTGCTAGAAATTTTAATTATGGAAAAACTAGAAAAATACCTGTACATTTCATTGTTGAGGAGGCATATTGGCTGTAGAATTTTCAAAAGAAAATTTGCCCACCATTTTTCAAAATGCAAGCTAGAGATTGGTGGCCAATGCACAGCAGCAGTGCATGCAATGGGTGCAATGGGAGCACCGATGTCAGGGCGGCTCAGAGAAGGAGAAATTGTGTCGGTGCTTAAGAGCTCCGGAGTACTGAGAAAAGTGAAAATACAGTTTTTAGGCCATAATTTCTTTTTATTTAACCTTGTTATGGTGCGCGGGGTTTTATAGACGCACCGATGCAGTTTTGTAAGTACGCACCAGGCGGTTTCATATTTGGCACGTTATTTTATGATGCACCAGGGTGGATACTTAACACCGCACGACTATTTTAGTTTTGGCGCGGTGTTTTATGACGCACTGGGGTGGAATAGTCTTGAAGCACTGGTGCTTTCCAGTAATAGGACGCACCGAGAATGTCTGTACAAAGTGCACGGTGTCCGGTGTGCCAATGTTTTGTGTGACCGGTTCTTTATATTGTAGAGCACACCAGTGATTGAGAGCAGAAAAGTGAAAAATGCATTTTTTTGGCCATATTTTTTTTTTTATTTAAACCTTTTTCGATGTGTGTTTTTTTTAGGCGCACCAATGGTGTTTTATACGAACGCACCATAACGCTTTTGTTTTGGCGCGGTGTTTTATAATGCACCGGCGCAAAAGATTTTATGTGCAATGATGCATTCTCTTATAGAGCACACTGGTAATTGAGAGCTCTTGAGCACTAAAAAAATTGAAAAATCAGGTTTTTTTGCCGTAATTTTTTTTAAACCCTTTTTCGGTGCACGTGCTTTATCGGTGCACCGATGCATTTTCTTATGAACGCATCGGTCAGTTTGTGTTTTGGCGCGTTGTTTTATGATGCACCGCTGGGGGTTCTTCATACCACATCGGGCATTTTTAGTTTTAGTGCGGTGTTTTATGATGCACCGACGCGGAAGATTTTTGATGCACCGCTGCTCTACAGTAATATGACACACTGGGCAAGTGTGTACGGAGCGCACGTTGTCTAGTGTGCCAATGTTTTTTGTGCACCGGTGCTTTCTCTTGTAGAGAGTACCGGTGCGATTTTGGATGATAAGCACACCGAGCAGAAAACATCTACAAAACCCTCCACCTGCCAACCTCTTTTAGTAACCTCTACTAGAAACAGATGTATGGGGTATTTTTATAAGGGGTTCCTCAAAAACATCTGCTAGAGGGCCTTTTCCTTGTAGTGATGACTCTTAATTTACCTTTATAACCATAAGACAAACCCTAATAGACATCAAGAAGAAGTCTATTGACCTATAATAAAAATCGTTCTCATGAAACCCATGAAGCCAACATAAAAAAATAAATTTTATTATATTTATATTCTTCTTTACATAAATACATAAATACATAGTCAATATGAAGATCGATCCTAGTTACACTTTTAAACACTCCCTCTTAACTAGGGAGGTATTCATGCATGTACATGGTCACTTTCAAACTAAATAATCTTATAAGAAGAATCAGATTGGTAACTCACATCTGTATAGTATCATATCAACCAACATTTTCCTAGTGCAAGGCCTTGACTAACAACCCCATCTTTCAACAAGAAAATGGGCTACAATGCTGGTGAGACACATGAATTATAGAAACCATAGTCATTGTCTCTCCAAGGTACATACCCCACCCAGGTTCTCACAGAGTATGACCTTATTTGGACTATTCTTCTCTTGGGTAGCCAGCCCTCAAAGAATACCGGTCCCCGACTACTCTTATCTTGAATGCCCTATACATTCTCAAAGAGTATTGAATGCCAAATGATTACCCAATCCTCCATTCTGTCTTCTTAGGTGAAGACCATATTTTTGTGTCTATCCGTTCTCTCCACGTGGCCTTCACTGAGACTTACAGCTATTAGTTGTGGTCTTATGCATGATACATGTATTAGAGACTCATATACATCACTTCCTATTAACTTAGGAAGGACATATTTCAAGTTTCTTCCAAGAAAGAAACTTACCTCCATGCTCCCACTCAACTAGGGGCCTGCAGTAGTAATGGTGAGACACCCAACTGTTCATGAAGAATTCTTCCTCTTGATATCATGGATTTGATATTGAGTAATCTTCAACCTTTGGATTCATAAAGCAAATATCATCCATGATTCATGTCAGCTATCGAAAATTGATTCATCATATTTCCTTATCTAGTCCAGCTTTGTGCCATGATGCTTTACTTCGAACCATCTCCCAAGGATCTTACATCCTTTCACATGATTGGCAGCCCTACATAAATTCATCCAGATAAAAATATACATATGAACTTTTAAATCAAAATTTACCTCATTGATGATATTTCACCATGACATCTTCCTGTAGGCATCGACATCCTCTATTCAGATTGACATATATCCTAAATATATGTCTTTTCAAGGGCCTTCTTCTTTACCAGACTTCTATCAGAGTCTACATATCCTCCTAGGAGATCTCCTAGTCACATATTCTTTTCTTCTGGATGATAACCTCCTCTTGACATGGTTGCACTTCATGATCTCTTCCTTTCTTTGTTCACGCATCTTCATTCCCAAGAAATTCCAATTTTCAATTCCTTGATTGTATACAACCACCTCATATTCCATATGAGGACATATTATTTTGATTTCATCTGATAATGACAACTTGTGTAATGGAAGAGATCCTCCTTTCTATGATCATAGTTCTAAAGATATAAGTTCATTACCTGCAACCATATGACATGACTTCACAACATCTAGTGTCAACATATAAATATATATACCTCATACCTTTTTACTTTGAGTCATCCTATAGAAATTTTACAAGAATGAAGAACTTCATTCCATTGACCTGCTTCATCAATATGTCATCACATCCTAATCCTAGAATTATGTAGCATAAGATTCTCAATGAAACCTTTCTGCTTTCTTTCTAATTTGTGAATCCATAGGGAACTCCATTATAAAATGTCAACACATGTTTCCATGATGCCCCTTGATCTTGATGACTTCCTTCCATCAATGTTTTTTATTAGTGAGGTTTTCCAGGAGGTATTTCACCAAGAGCTCCTACCATGCTTCTATTATTATGCCATTAATATACATTGCTTCCTCTCATACTATTTTACAATCAAGAGAAATCACTTAAAGAGGAAGATGATCTCAATCATAATATTTATCTCTCGCTTCTTATTTCTTAGATTTCTTTATATCAGGTTCTTCCCTTATATCTGTGACATGGGCTTCTTCCTTTTTCCTATTGTCCTTTCCACATTTAGGACAATCTCTTTTATAATTCCCAAGTTCATTACATCCAAATCATCGTACTTTTTCCATATTTCCTCTTTTATTCTAAGGACCAAAATTTTTGAATCTTCCTTTCTTCCTGGATATGGCTGCAAAGGCTTGATTCCTTTCACTTGATCTTGTATAAGCTTGAAGTGAAGTTTCCCCATTCTTCTGGTAGGGCATTCAACACCACTGTAGTCATTTAATGATTAGAAATCACTTCTACTAATTCCTACAATTGGTTTCTTATTTCAGAAATCCTCATAAAGTATGAAGTGATTCCTTCCTCTCTTAACAATTTCATTGTGTATAATTCTTGTCTCAGAGAGATTGCTTCTCCTGCAGTACTCACAAAGAATAGTTCCACCAATTTCTCATATATATATATATTGGATTTCAGTTTTGATACATAGGGTATGAGTGAGTCCTTAATGGACTATATGAGAATCCTCTGCACTCTGATTTCTCCTTTCATGTACTTTGCATAAGCTGGAGAATATTCTCTTGAGGGTTGAATTGTAGATCATTTGATGTAGACCATAACTTCATCTTCAATTAGATTCAAATCTGTCCTTTTATTATATGCACTAAAGTTTGATGACCCATCCAATTTGTTGCTCTCTTTATAATAATTCATCTTGACAGATTTAAATAAGGTCATAGATACTTACTTGATTAGAATGACTTACAACTTCCTTGATGATGATGAAGATGTTCTTGTATCATTAATGATAAAGGATGTCGCCAAAAGATGATATCTCTTCCAACAATGTCTTGAATATAAATATTTGATGGAAAATATTATTTTCTTGATGAGTGTATCCTTAGAATGAGATTGAAAATCTTTCTTGAAATAGATTGAGAATCTTCCTTGCAAAATGATTGGAATTTTCAATGAAAACTTTGACCTTCACTGTGATTCTTGCTTCTTTGAGTACCTCCTTTCTAAGTAGCCCTTGTATTTTATCACCTTAGTTCTGATACTATGTTGAGAATCTAGAGGGGAAGTGATTAATTCAAATTATATTCTTGATAATTACTTGTGATATTACTTGATTTACTTATGTCTTCTCTTCTTAGCTTTTTTAGTCTTTCATCAAGTCAATTATCAAAATACAAGAGATAAAAATTTATGCTCTTCGAGACAAGGAAAAACCTCTCCCTCTTAGAGAGGAAAACCCACGAGAAATTATTCTTATAAAATTTCAAATGACAAGTACCATGACGAAGACTCAGACCCTTGACCTATGTATCGCTCCAAGATATTTTGACTGCTTCTTTCTCGACCTCCAACGTTGATCCTTATTTTCTGCACCAACCTGTATTGTCCTGCACCAACACTAAAGAAATCGGTCTGTAAGTTTATCTTCAAACACCGCTTATTTCTTGTTTAGTTATTGGAGACAAGATCATTCAGGATCTTATATTTCACTTCACATATATTTGAATATTTATTTACTGGAGATATATTACTTTCTTTTATGAACTATGATTAGGAAGGTAAATCAAAGAGTTACCTTCCTCCTTTTCTCGCACTGCAATTCACAGTTTACTTGTCATAACACTTAGACTACTCATAAAACTTATTACAATGGAGAATATCATCTGAATGCTTCTTCTCTTCAGACTAGACATAGTCCTTACAACACATAGGGCACAAAATTTATTAAAATTTTGATTGTAGGTGTATTCATCGCAGGTTTGATTGCACTCTTGTCCACAAATTCTTCACACTGATCCGCATTCACTGCTTCAGAACAATACACAAAATAGTTCCGCACCTTACACTTGAACATTTCCTTTAACGTGCATTTATACTAGACTTTATCATGCTGTGAATATCTTAGATGTATCCACAATACTTAATTCAGAATTCACCACTATTTATTAAGCCAATCTGGAGGGCACATATTCCATCATTTATGAGGTAGGCATGAGGTATGTCTAGAGCCATTCCTTCACAGTTTCATGACAATTTCTTGAAGGCATATTTTGATGACTAGACGCTTCATATACATGACTCTTAATTTACCTTTATAACCAGAATGAAAACCCTAATAGTCATAAAGGAGAAGTCTATTGACCTATAATAAAAATATTTCTCATGAAACCCATGAAGCAAGCATAACAAAATACATTTTATTATCTTTGTATTCTTCTTTACATAAATACATAATTACATAGTCAATATGAAGACTGATCCTAGTTACACTTTTCAACAACAACATCGGTGCCTCTCTATTGTCGCGGAAAACGTTCAAGAGGATTTTCCATTTGATGATAGTGATGGAATATAAAGGGAATTCCCCAAGTGTCTAGGTATTTTTGAATGCGAATATTTACCTATTCTAGATCCAAATTTACTAGAATACCACCCGAGAGTTGTAATTCTACCAATATCCATACAACACGCTTGTCCCAAGTTCCCATAACATGTGGGTCTACATGTACAAAATTATCTATGGAATTTCCCATCTATACCAAAGCCTTGCGCGTCTAGAATTACAGCGGGAGGCCTGGAAATTTTACCCAGACCATGTCATTTTGGGGGATATGATGTAATGAATTGAATCCAACATACAATTTTTTCAACTGTAAAAAACTTCTGCCCCACACCCATGGAGAGCTGAGAATCCGTTCGGCATCATCCATGTGTAAAAAGTGAAAGCTGAACTAGGAATTAATGATAAAACATACCTTCGCAGGATAACCCAAAATGGGGGCCCATTTAAAATTTTCTGAGTTCTGTATCTCCTTCTCTACCATTTATGATAAAATCCACATACCAACAAAAGCACATTTCTGCAAACTGATTACCCAATCCCATAGAAATCCTCAACCGAAACAGAGGAGATTCATCTCAGATTTTGGCTTGATTACCCATCTTCCACTCTTTTTCATATGTCGAGGCATCATGTGCCCAAATGGAGGTTCGACTGCATGCTCGATGACAGGTGTAGGGGGAAGAGTTGAATCTCATGATTGGTTACCAGAGAGGAAATTTGGATCAATAGTTTTCCATGTTGAAACATTCTATGCATATTCTTATTCAAGATCCAAGGTGACCTGAATGAAGGGCTCGTGGTCCATCACGTCAGCATCCAAAAAATCAAGAGTACAGTCCATGTGGGCCAGTCAACGACTGCCAAGAAATGGAATGTAAGTTAGGTACAGACTAACCATATACCCCACACAAAGGCTCAAGAATGGCTTAAATGAGAAGGATAGGTCTGGATGGAATGTCAGCGAGAGACATGTGAACATAGAATAAAATTTTTTTGGACAAAACAATATTAATAGTATTTTTCAGAGAATATCATCTACTCTCCTGAGAATCAAGATATTAAAAATATCCACAGGGGAAAAGGAGCCACACATCACATAGCATAAATATATTTTAGTCTCCCAATGCGTAAAAGGTATATATAAGGACACCATCCAAATTAAGAAAGATCTGAGATAGATACAGATAACTCCATTTTAAATGTCTTCAGAAAAATGGCAAGGTTTCCAAAAGGAGGAGATGCAAGATAAATTTTACTAAAGAAAATAGTGACCAAAGAAATATTGTCGCCTTTCTTATAGGCGTTGCGATGAGCCATAGGATCCAAGTCTGAAACCAAAAACACCATCCACAGTCAAGGAGATTTTCAAGCATACATGTGCTTAAGACATAAACTGGATACCAATAGATTAACAACATGTAACACATATACTACAACATCAAAGCCAACATAGGCTGCAACCCATTCAACAAAATCCACAAAACCAAGTCATACTACCACCCTCACAACATGGGAGAAAACCAAAAACCTAGTCTCGAAGAAAAACCAAGCCAGAATTACAATGGGTCATACAAAGGACCTTATGAAAACAAGAGAAATTAAACGAACAACATGTCAAATTTTTTTTAGGTAGAGGGTTAGTGTAAATAGAGTCTCGTGGAAGGGAAGGGACAGATGCATTGCATGGACCTTCAACAATGTTAAAATTTCCAATGCATAAACATATACGAAAAGGATTCATACCCGAGGGACAAGAGTAAAATAAATCATATGCTAGATAACATCTTAACAGAAAATAATATAGCCAAAATGAATAGGAAAATAATTTGAAACAACATGAAAGTAGTGACGTCCTCATCAGAGGTTGGTATGGCCATATAGGATACAATCAACCTCGATTAGGGTACACCCCAGAAATTGATATAGGAATAGTTATGGTAAAAAAACATGGGCCAATAATCAGAGAAAACAATCTCAATCAAGGGGAAATTTTCATGTACCTCATATACTCCCAGGATATTTTCCAAGCATAATAGGAAAAAACAAATACCATTAGAGGAAATTTCAGCCTAAATGTGGCCAACTAAGGGAAAATGATAAAATAATAGTTAAAATAATAAAATAATAGTTATGAATTTTGGAGGAAAAACAAGAAAACTACTTTTTTAAATTGTATTTGTGGCTTATCGCCTTATATATATTTACTCAAATTTCAAGTTTAGACACTCATTAGATGTAGAATTGAATTCCATATACAATGAGTACTGATTATGCATACTTTTGAGAGGACCGACATTGATAAAAATTGTAGATACATTAAAAAATGTGTTAAAACATGCCTTTTTAATGTATCTGAATTTTTTATCAAGTTTTGTCTTCTCAAAAGTATGCATAATGGGTACTTGTTGGATGTGGAATTTAATTCCGCATCTAATGAGTGTATAAAATTGAAATTTGAGTAAATGTATAAGGAGATATTCCAAAAATACAATTAGAAAAATTATTTTCTCTTCTTTTCCCTCCAAAATATTTACATGTAGCTCTTTTTATATTTAAAGCATTTGTATTGGTTTACATATTATGGCATGGAAACTACATGAAAATCTCATGGGAACTTTTAGGTCGAAATTTCCTCTAATGAAAAACTTCCTAATGTCTAGATCAAGAGCATAAAGAAGAAGAAAAATATGAGTATTAGTCTAGTCACACATGGGTCAAGTTACCGTGCAAACACAGTTCTGCAAACATATCAATGTCAGTATTTGTAAGGGGTGCTAATCTACCAACCATACCCTATAGGTTAACTCCATAATCCTTCACCAAATTGGTTCACCGCTTCACTAGTTCACTATTGTTCTGCCACACCAGTTCATTGTTTCATTGGTTCACTGGTGCTATGCCACCCATAACCACAAAGCTTCACTGCAATGGATCCTCCTTGTCTGATGTTCTTACCTAAAGGTAAAATATATTCAATTGTACTGGATTAATTAATGATAATATTTATGTTTTATCATTTATTAATTAATGGAAACATTCATATTTAATGCTTGATGATATTTATTTTTGATAGTAAGTGTAATGCATTAATAGCAATATATAATGTTTGATAATATTTATGTTCAATACAAGATATAAATAATCAATGATAATCTTTATAAATTAATAATTTGATACAATTATGTTTGATATGAGATAAAGTGCATTAATTAATATCATTTATTAAATATTTTTCATCTTGTAGAATGTTATGAATATTTATTAAATATTTTAGTGCAATTAATATATTTGATGTTACAATGTGATAAAATTTCTTTTTAATTTGACGAGCATTCTCTAATATTATAGAGTAATGAACCTTTCTTAACATTATTATGTGATGAACGTTGTCTAACATTATAATTTGATGAATATATATTATCATGATGAACATGTCCTAACATCATAACATGATAAACATTATCTCTCACGAAAATGTGATGAACATTACCTGATTTTGTAACGTGATGAACAAATTCATGAAAATATTGCTTGACGTCACACTATGATGAACATTACCTAACCTTGTAATGTGATGAAATTTCCTCGACACAAAAATATGAAAAACATTTCTAGGCATCACAATGTTATGAAAACTTTCAAATATCGTAGTGTGATGAACATTTGTTGATGTTGAAATGTGATGTTTCAAATGTCACAATTCCATGAACATTTATCATTTGTCACTATCAGATAAATAATACTTGATTTTATCATGAGACATCATAATGTGATGAAAAATACTTGAATTTGTAATAATAGGTCATAATGGATGAACAATACCTGACTTCATAATGTGATGAACATTTCCTAACTTCACAAATTGATGAATTTTTCTCAACATCACAATATGACAAAAAATTTCCGATGTCGCAATGTGATGAACATTTCCCAGACATCATAGTGTGATAAAATTTCCCTTATGTTGTGATGTGTTGAACATTTTACGCATGTCACTGCAATGTGGAAAACATTTCCCAGTGTTGCAATGTTACAAATACCCCAATATCGCAATGTGGTGAATAACACCCAACATTGTAATGTGTCAAGCATGGCTCGACATCGCACTGTTATAATTTTTTTTATTATTATCATAGTGTGACAAAAAAGACATAAATTCGTAATTTGATGAACATATACCCATGTTGATATGTGTTGGAAATTACACAACGTCAGAAAGTGAAAAATGTAACCCAACATTGTAATGTGATGAACATTAATCGATGTCTCAATGTGACAAACAAATCTAAATAAACATTGCTCGTCATAACATTATAAACCATAATTAACCATGTTCAGTAATAATTAACATTGTTAACTACATTTAACGAAGTCAAACCATGTCCAACATGGTCAAATAAGTTGGTATGGTGACCCATGGAAAATATTAGGGGCTAATATTCGCAGGTGGGCTACTTTTCCATGCTTTTTCCACAAAAAAGATTCACCAATTTCCATTTTTTTATAAAAGTGATTCGCCCAAATTATACAATATAAAATTATTTTAACTTAAA
Organism: Pinus albicaulis; assembly: GCA_034641835.2. NCBI lineage: Eukaryota > Viridiplantae > Streptophyta > Pinopsida > Pinales > Pinaceae > Pinus > Pinus albicaulis. The sequence goes on along the minus strand of CM076584.1, from coordinate 1,412,186,460 downwards.
AAACGCCAAAATTGTATAGATATTTTATATAAAACCATCATAAAACTGAATAATTTTACAAATATATCAATAAATTTTTTATAGTTTTCATATTAGGGGCTAGTGAGATTTTCCAATGTTTTTAAACTTCAAGATAATTTTCCACCCTTAAAAGTTTCCCTGTGGTCAACCATGGTCAACATGATCGACATGGGAAAACATGGAAACCATTATAAAAAATGGTCAATGGTATCAACCATAGTCATCCATGATGATCCATTGGTGACCTTAGTTTACTGTAGTCAACATCATCGACCATGGACAATTATGTTCAACCATGGTCAATCATGTGTATCATGGTTAACCAAGGTCAACCATTGGTAACAAAGTCATGGTTATGTTCATGGTAAAACATAGTTTGCATGTTTAAACATATTCAACATTGTTAACCATGGTAAATATTAGTCAAACATGGTCATCTATAGTCAACCATAGTCAACATTCTTCAACAATAGTAAAATATTGTCAACTATGGTCATTGATGAGGCCCATTATTAGGTATATTTGAAGGGGTTAAAATTCCATACTTCAGCTATTAAGTTACCTCTCTCTCACATTTATTTAAAATTTTGTCATGTTATTCTTAATGAGAAGGGTATATGATGTTTTTCATGTATTTTTTCCTAATTTGAATTAATGGCAAGAAATGAGGCCATTTTTGAGATATTTTCCACCTAAGGGCTTGGAGTAGACAACAAGGAGATATTGTAGGATGTTTCTACACCTCCTTAACTCTATAAATTAGCCAATTTCACATTTAGATCTCTCCCAACAACTCGAAGGCAAAGGCAGCCAAGCAAAGTGACAATTATGAGGAGCCAATCTCCACTCTTCTCAACATCAAGGAGGATTTATTCCTAATTTTTAGGGAGATGTTGGTAGCTACTCATTTGTATAAATAAGAATATGCAATAGCTCATTAGGATTTGGACTTTGTATCCAGCTAGGTAGCTCTTGAGCTCTGATTTAGTGTTATTTTTTACTGTCATATGATGTACTAGACCTTTTTATGCAATGATAATGAGAAGCTGCTTGTCCCATCACTAATTTAGTATCAGAGGGTTGCTCATTTTGGGTTAGGGACCAATCCATAGGATAGGTTCCTCTTATGTATTTGTATTCTCTCTTTATGTTTCAATATTGTGCTTATTCTCTTTGCATTCTAGTAGCAGCAAAAACCCATCAAAATTGTGCTTGTAGGCTATCTTTCTCACCTCTCTCATGGGAGCTTGAGGAGGAGGATATCCAACCACAAATCAAAAGTAGTTTGTTTATGATTTCTTGGAAAGCTAGATAGTGTGATTATCATGCTCATAAAATTATTATTGTAAGTTAGGAGTTGGATTTATGTTTATATTAGATTTTAGCATAGGTTAAGTAGGGTTTTCTAATCAACTCATCTTTTCCACTTTTTAACATGTTAGCTTTTCAATAATAAATTCATGAATTTGTGTAGTGATTGTAGGGTTGTCTATAGCTCCAGGGAAATGACCCTTTTCATCACATTCATGCTTCTTCTCTCCAACCTCTAAAGCTTCCATAAAAACCATGTTTTCTAAAAAAACCTTAACCACCACCATGAGCATCCTTCCAAGTGAAAAACATGTCTCCAAGTGCTCTAAGTTTGGTTGGAGGTTTTGGTCACGTCTACCTCACCACTTTCAACCTTCTCCAACCTTTCCACACCTTTCTAGTACCTTTTCCATTGTTAAAACCCTCTCGGCTTGTTTCCTGTAGCACTTCAAGACTTTATGTAGCAATTATAGGACATCCTGTAGCAACGTTGTAGGTCACCTCTTCACTCTTGTTTAGATCCTTTTTTCCCTTTTTAGCCTAGAATAGGATGCATTTTACCCCTATCTTTGAATTCATGGTTAGAAGAGACTCTTAGGCCACTCCAAAGCTCCTTCATTCCTTTCTGCAACACAGAGTAGGCATTAGGGTTGTATTTCATTTTAGAATTAGATTGAGTTTTACATGCAAGTATAAGTTGAATGGAATAGTCGATAGGATTTTATTTATGCTTTGATGAAGTGCATGATGATAGAATAGTTCTTTCATTGGGAATGAGTAGATAGCTAGATGAATGATTTTCCATAGTGTTGTTCCTTGAGAAACAATTCCTTGCTATGTACAGGAATCCGTGCTCAAGACATTAAAGATTATGTCACAAAATGTATATCTGTCTCTGTTTATTAAACCTTCAAATATTAATAGTATATTTCCCAAATATCAAATCTTTATAAGTTTTGCAATGCCATGTTCCCTTTATATTGAAGTGAGCGAATGGAAGATGAAGAAAGAAAAGGATTTTAATTTGCCATGCTGCTTAAAACATAAAATACCATTATAAAATCCTGAAGAAGTGAATAACAAATAAGCTAAAATAGAGGAGCGCCCATTAAGGATGTTTAACTCTTAGATACATAAATATCAAGAGACCTGCAGCTCTAATCACTCTACTTTATTCACAGATATGAAAATGAAATGAAAACTAAGAAAACTCTTCAACACAGATGGAATAATGGAAACTTGCAAAACTTTTTCATTCATTCAATATTGTTCAATACAAAATTAGCCTTCAAGGTCCAAAACTCGGAACCTTCTTCCTTCTTTCCATTGTCTTTAAATACAATATGATCAAAATGGTTTCCAGTTATGAAACCAATTCTAACTAACTCTAACTGCTTAACTGCTCACCTAGTGGAGGTACATGCCTCGTATAGTTCTATTACATTTACATGACTGCATTTAAAACATAATAAAATATGACAATCCCTAATATAAGGGAGCTGATGCTCCTGAAACATTGGCTGTCTCAATGACTATTGGTGGCTGAACAGCTAATTGTGGCTGAGTGGCTGGAGTTCCTTTGTCTGTGTCCATAGAAAATCTTTTGCATTCTTTCCAGAGCTTATCCTGAGTCGTCGGAGCATTCTTATAACGATGATATTCCAGTGTAAACGCAACAACCTGACTGTGAGTAAGATTACCTGTAAACAATGTCTTCACCATCCATAGCAGAAGGAAATGCCTTTGTAAGAAATTAAATACCGTTTCTCCCTTCAAAATCTGTGTCTTCTCATGCCGGCCATCTGCTCTGCTTTTTGCAAATATCAACTGATCTTCATAGAATTTCCAGGACATAATCTCCCCTCTCTCCGTCCAGCACGAGGGCAAACCTGTCCTCCTCAACTTGTCAAATGAAATATCAAATTTCTTAATTATCTCTTTAATTCCCTGTAACTGCTTCTCTGAGGCCTTTAGAAGGTCATTTTTGATGATCATTTTGTTTACCTCTTCAGCATAGAAGTACCTATCCTATATCCCCATATCTCCTAACTCTTCATCTGTCTTGGCATTAATAAAATTTATAAATTTTCTGGCCCAATTCGCTCTTTTAATAGCGGCCCGCTTCTCCGATAATAGCTCCTTTTCATGCTCTGAAACAATGTTTTTCTCCCTGGAAATTATATTCATGGAATCCCATTTTGACTGCATTTCTGAAATGATCTCGTTCCAGATGATATCCTTAGCTTTGATAAGGGAAATATTTCCCTTTAATTTCTCCTTGAGCTCTTTGATTTCATCCTCAGCTTTCTGTAGCTTCTGCTCATTCTCATTTGCTTTTCCTTCCCATCGTTGCATCATCTTGATAACTGTGGCCAATTCTGACTGGGCTTGTTTACAATCTCTTTCCGCCATCTTTAATTTTATGTTTAGCTGAACAACCTGGGCTTGAGGATCAGCTCCACCTGCAGAAAAATCAAAAGTACAAGTATGGTTCTCGATTTGATTCTGTAAGGTTATAGCAGTCTGCTTTACCTTATTGAGTTCTTCGTCCTTCTTCATCAACTACTGTCGCAATTCCTCTTTCTCCTTTTCAACCTCAGCTACTTCGGCCGCCAATGAGTGCTCTGTAGCTGGCAATTTCAATTTTTTCCTTAATGAAGATATTTCTTCTTCTTCATTTTTCATAAGTTTTTGAATTGCGGCTTTATCACTTGGATCCACGCCGATTTTCATAATGATCTTCTTCAGCTCTTCATTCTGAGTTGTTAATGCCCCGGCATTATCTTTCTCCATTTTTCATTGTTTGATGACCTTTGCAAGCATATTTCCAGTCTTGACTGTTGTAGCATTGGTCCTGCTCAAATCATTTACAATCAGCTGACCTGTCTGCATGTGAAGATTCATTTTGTCCCACAAGGGGATTTTTTTAACATCCATGACTATATTTAACTCCTTAAAGCTGCCCGAAGGTCCAAGGGACATTCCTGTCGAATGTGATAGAGCCATCTTAAACTGGTCTTTTTCCAGATCCATCACAGTCAATAACCTGGTTTGGTCAGCAGGTATATTGTGCTCTGCTTGTGCTTCTATATTGGCCTTTATCCTTTGGTTCCTTTCCTCAATCTGTGTGAACACTTGCTTCATGGAGGGAGCCTTCTCCAAGTGAAGTTCCTATCTATTAGGAGATGAAGGGAAATATTGTTCTTCATTGACCTGGAGAGTAAAACCAGGTGAATTTGAGGAATGGTCTTCTGCTAGTTTGGTCCTTTTTTCCTCTCGGGGCTCCTCATCATCGATTTCAATAACATCCTCTCTACCTCTTTTGTTCATTCTTTCCAAAATTGCAGGTGTTTGAATACTGGTCTTTGTTGAACTTTACCCTCCTGGATTAGCCAGTTTCTCCAAATTCGGTTTACTTACATGAGTAAATGCAGCATACCCATTCTCGACTCTTTTTTGAGAAATTATTCCATGTGGATCATAGGGCCATTTCTCTCCCAACAACAACTGCGTCCCTTCCAATATTTTTGATACTTCTTCAAAAGCTTGTCTTGTATTGAAAACAAAAGAGCCTACACTCACAGGCAACTTGTACATCAATCCTTTCTTCATGGGCAGAAAATGAACTTGATCTACATTAAGACTTTGCCTTATAAATTCCAAAGCAAAAAGTCTCATGGGAACAAAGGTTGGGAGCCTATAGGGCTCAATACTAACTCCATATAGCCTTATCTCAGAGTAATCTTCAAATATAAACCAATCTCCAAATTTACAATTGGGTCCTAACTGTAAGAACTCCTGGGCCTTTGGCAGAAAGCATGGAGGAAGAGCTCCATTCAGAATTGTATAAGCAGTAGATATGAAATGGTCAGCAAATTCAAATAGCCCGGCTTCGTTCTCTTCTTTTCTAACCATATCGGTCCAAAACAAAACTGACTGCTTATTTTTATTACTATCCATTATATTTAAACCAACACTCATGAACTCTTCAACATTTTGATATGGAAATAAGTAGACTACCAATGATGGAAATCTGAAAAAACCTGTTAGAGGGAAGGCGATCAATTGGGAGTTTACTACTTCTTGCCAAAAAGACGGGATGTCTAGCACCACACCTGGTTTCATAATCAGAGTGAACATTCCCAAGACTACTTTATCAATTTCGTGATCATCATCTCTTCCCAAAATTTCCGTAATGCAGCTAAGAATTGGCCTATACTGAACATTGAACGCTTCCAAACTGAACTTTCCTGCTTCAAATTGAGTTTTCTCTGGACTTGGTATCAAAAACGACATGCAGGGATTAAACTCTTCATTTGAAAGCTCCTCGAAATATTGAACCAACGAATCTTCGGAGAACTGCAATGGAGACTCATCTTCTGGAAAACATAATGCTTGACGCATTAATTGTGTTGAAACCTGCAGGATATTTTCCCCCTGAGAATTCATAACGAAACACTTGCCAGGGTACATGGACGAAACTAACCAAGAAATGAATTCGGGGAAGAAATGAGTTTTCGGAACACAAGTAGACAACACACCCGAACTTTTCATAGCAGAGAACACAGGGGACTTGTCAGTGTTCAGGGTTACTTGGTAATGCAAGAGAGGGTGGTTGACAGACGACGCGGTATCATGAACATCTTTCTCGCTATCTAGGAGGGGACTGAGACTTGATGAACCAGACAACGATGTTCGCTTGGCCATGGCTGACAGAAATTTGAAAGCAATTCGCGAGGCAATGGGTAATGCAAAGGTGACGGGATGCGGTTAAACAGGGCAAACAGTCACAAATAAATCCAAACGAGACAAAAGAATCCCTTTTATAGGCTACGGAAACCATAATAAATGCAGGAGTGACGTGGAGAAACAGTTGACAGTGGATGACAGCTGTCTTCCATCTCAGCTGATGACGTCATGTGGGGGATCTGTGAGTACGGCGGAGAATTTCAATCCATACCCCCCGTATTTAATCTGAACCGTTGATCACAACGTTTCTATGATTTGACCGGTCAACTGCGGGGGGTCGGGTTTTGATAACCGTCGGGCTAATTCACCCCCGCAATTGCATATCCATAAGCTTCTCTGTATGATTGCAACTTCCGCTCGGGAAGTCGCTCGGGTCTTAACCTTAATATATATATATATATATCAACCTAAGGTTGACGACCGCTTCAAAATAAAAATGGAAATACATTGCATTCCTCTCTCTTTTATGCTAAAGTATTAAAGACTTCATACTATAGCATATTTTTGCATTCTTATTATTTTTTTTCTATTTTTCTTTTAAATTTCAAAATGAAATATAAAAAGGATATGTAGATAATGATCCACAACACATAGCATAATTTCCATTTTTTTCAATTAGGTTCACTATTTATGCTTTACTTTCATTTCCAATTGCAAATAGAAGTTTGATAGACATTCTCTTTGTCTTAGATTAGAAGCAATTCCCTGCATTACATTATCTAGCTACAATTTAATCAAGTAGAAGTAATGGAATAGAAGTACTACTGACCAGAAGACCTAGTTGATGGTGGCATGAGTAGAATCCATCTGTTGTGTATATAACACTGTCACCTCTAAGTTTTTACAAACCCTGGGTTGATAAGAAACACTAAGTAGCCCTTGGGAGTTGCAACATTCTTGGTGCAATACCAGGGCTCACCACTTTTTGGCACCGTTGTCGAGGAGGTGTCTAAGTAGATGCTTGTTTTCTACTTGAGCATTGTTTTATGTTTTTGTTTTGATATGGAATTATGCACAAACGTAATAAAATACATAAATACACATAAAATTAGAGATGAAACATAAATAAAAATTCATTTCATTAATATCAAATAACTAAAATATGCTTATAGACAGAATGGATATAACATAGCTAAGGCATTGGTAGCTTATCTTTAAGAAGAAATATGGTGGCTACGAGCCTTAGAACTGTATTACAATGAGACTCAACGACCTTTTTATTATTGAAAAACATAGTAAAACCATAAACAAACAAAACCCTAACCCCAGGAGATGAAACACCAAGAGTTTTTGGGCCTCGTTAGGGTTAGTTGGGCAACCAACTTCCTGGGGTATTAACTTGGTCATATTATCTCTGTTTGGCGCGTACGATATATCATCGGAAATATATCTCCAAGTACTAGAATTTTTGTTGCAAGACCCTACCTATCGCTACAAGCCTGCTACAAACCTCAAAAAAATGTCATTTAGGGGGTCAAAACTACTTCGTAAGTTCAGGAAAAAGAAAAATGCTAAAAATATTAAATGTTGGTATAAAAAAGGAAACTGATGAAACTAACTAGAGGTCTAGGTGGAATAGGTTGGTTTCCATCAATATCCACCTAGATCATTCCTCCCCCCTTAGGAAGCAATGATCACCATTGCATGTAGAGCCTCCATGAGGTGAGGAAATTTCTATTGAACCTGGTCCCTGGTGAACCACTTGCCCTGGGGAAGGAGTTGTCCTACCTTGAAAACTAGATATAGCTAGATTCTCTACTGGCAGGTGTGTTTGATCTATGTGTCCATGATATGATCAATTGTGGCTTGTTCCATGTAGTCTAGGTTTAACTATGTTGGTGTGAGTTGTTATGCCATGTCAGATGTGTCTAGTAGAGGTTGAAAGTAGGGGTGAAGGTGGTCCAAATTGAACACTCAATACAAACCAAGGAATGGTGGAATACTGAGCTCGAATTCATTGTCCCCTACATCCTTGGTGATGGTGTATGGCCCATAGCGGAGTGGGAAAAGCTTACAGTGAGGTCCAACGAAGCGCTCCTTCTGCAAATGTAGCCAAATTTTTTCACCCACTTGGAATTTGTGTGGTAGCCGATGCTGATCATGTCGTGTGGCACCAGATGCTAATCATGTCTTTTCTTGTTCTTAGCATTGACTTTGTTCAATATGTCATGAAATTGTTGGCGGATGTGTTGAATGTGCTCAATGAATTTTTTTGTCTTGTCTGCTTCAGACTGGGAATGAACCAAATCTTCTTGAGTAGTCGCAAATGGAATGGATATGTCAATGGGACATAGTGACTCGAATCCCAAGCCCACCCGAAGGAGGCTATGTCTGGTTGAGATGTAGACAACCCGGTTATAGGTGTTGTACATAGGGGAGGCTCTCATCCCATGTTCATGGATGCTTTGAGTTGTACATGCACATAATGTGTACGATCATCTTGTTGGCGACCTTTATCTTTCCATCAGTTTAGGGATGGAAAGATGTGGACTTGGTAAGCATGGTGTCCAAAATCTACTAGATTCTGGACCAAAATATACTAAGGAACATGTTCTCCTAATCTGAGATGATAGACTGTGGGATCCCAAAGTGTACCCACACTTGTTCAAAAAAGAGTTTAGTAGTGGCTTATGCTGTGCTATTCTTCTTGTAGCCCGCCATAATGGAAATATTTGAGAATATGTTGATAACCAAAAAACACATTCATTTCCATGCTTAGTAGAAGGAAGGCCCAACATGTAATCCATGGATATGGATTCCCAAGGTTGACTAGGGGTAGGAAGCAAAGTATAAAGGCCTTGCTTCTTGATGGTTGGTTTAGAAATGGTGTAAGCAGTGCATGATCTGATGTACTTATCAACATCTCATCAAAGGTTTAGCCAATAGAAATACTTCTGAATACTGTAACTATTTTCTCGATCACAAAATGCCCAACGAACTGATTGTAGTGTGCTTCCCAAACCATCTTCACACACTTTCTTGAAGGAACATAAAGGTGTCCCAGGTGACATAGTAATGCGTCATAAAGGTGAGAATTTGGAGCTTGCTTACACTCGAAGAGCGTCTTGTATGTGTGGCCGAATTCTGGATCACTACTGTAGATAAGCGGCCAATCAGAAGTATCATGCCCACAAGAGTTGAGCATAGTGGTTAGCGCCACGATCGGTGGTTGACTTAGGCACTCTGCAACATTATTTATCCTTCCCTTCTTGTACTTGATGTTCAAATGAAACTGTTGCAGTATGTGGACCAATTCTTATGGCAATCATTCTGTAGCTTCCCTTGTGTCTGTATGAACTCCAAGGGTCATTGTTATGTGTGGATGAACGTTTCCTTCCCCAAAATTTAATGCTTCAATTGTAGGCAAGCCTGCATAATGGAATACATCTATTTGTCATAAGTGGGATAATTTCACACTGTGTCGAAAAGTGTCTCACTATGGTATGCCATGGGATTCCCCTATTGACTAAGAACTTCCACAATATCATATTTAGAGGCATCTATTTCAATCTCAAATGGTTGTTGCAAGTTTGGTAATGTGAGCACTGGTGCATAACAGAGGTGATGTTTCGACTCTATGAACACCTCCTATTAATATTTAGACCAAAATCATTTTTCTTTTACTCCTCCCTTGGTGATTTGACTCAAGGGCCAAGTGATATGAGAGAATCCCAACATGAATCTGCGGTAAAAATAGGCAAGACCCAGAAAGATATGGAGCTCTGTTACAGTGGTTAGGGCTGGCCAATACCAAATTAATTAGATCTTGGATGGATTCACATGCACCCCCGCTCATCAATAATGTATCCTAGATACTGAACTTGGGTCATGCCAAAATTGCACCTCTCCAAATTGGCACACAAGTTGTGTTTTCATTATGTTTGGAGGACCTATCGAATGTGGTGGAGGTGTTCTTCCCAAGTTTGGCTAAAGATCGGGATGTCATCCAAGTACACCACCATAACTAAATTTGTGAATGGCCACAAGATGTCGTCCATCAACCTCATGAAGGTTTTGAGAGCATTTTTCAACCTGAAATGCATGACCAGCCATTCAAAAAGGCCCTCCTTGGCTTTGAAGGCCTACTTCCACACATCAGAGGGTTTGGTTGGTACCTAGTGACACCCAGAATTCAAGTCGATCTTGTTGAAATATTTTTCACCCTTGAGTTGGTCCAGAAGGTCATCAATCCATGGGATCAAGTACCTATTACAAACAATGATATTTATTATCACCCAATAGTCAATGTAGAGTCTCTAAGTCCCATCCTTCTTCTGCACCAACACAATCGGGCTCCCACGGGGCAATGAAATCGACCATATATGACCTTTCTGGTAGCAACTTCTGAATCTACCTCTTGATTTCATCATTCTCCAGAACATAAAACTGATAGATTGGTCCATTGGGAAGCGACACACCTGGGTTCAGATCGATGGAGTGCTTGACCTTACAGTGCAGAGGCACCATTTTGGGTGAGGTGAAGATGTCCCCATACTCCTCCACAACCTTGTCCATCTACTTTTTTAGTGTAGAGGAGCCCTTTCTAGAGGTCGTGGCCACAATATTCTTCTTGCCCTAAGGGTGGATCATCAGGAAAAAAATTTCCCAGTTTTGGAAATGAGTTTACTGCATTGTTTTCTAGTAACCAAAGAAATGGAAGTAGGTGGGGCTACCTCTGGTATCCTATACAAATTATTTCCGAAAGTAATAATAAAAACGCAAGGCCTAGAATCATACACAACATGTCACTTCCACAAGTATGGTTTTCCCAATAATACATGACAAATATCAAAAGGAGAAATTCCACATTATACCTTATCCATGAAGGGCTTGATGTTGTAGGGGAGGTGACATTACTGGCTGATGTACAAATCCCATCCTTGGTGAAGCCACCAGATGGTGTATGGATGTGGGTGCACTGTGGTCAGCAAGCCCATCCGGTTCACAACCTCTGCTAAAATGAGGTTCTTTTGGCTCCTACTGTCAACAATGAACTACAAGAGTGAACCATTTACCCACATTTTCGAATGGAAGAGGCGCTCCCCCTCCTCTGGATCTCCGTGGTGGCAAAAATGGTGCTGGGATCTGCATCAATAATATGGTTCCCTTTGTCATTCCCCTTTTCTAGTTTTGATTCAGAGTCGGAGCATGCATTTGATTCAAAAGCCTTCAGCTCGGGCACCAGTGATTGCTTGGCCCAACACTCACTTGTGTTGTGAGTGGAGATCTTATGGAACTCCCACCACTTTCCCGTGTCCTTATTTGGCTTTGTGGTGTTGTTATTTTCTTGCGGATTTGGCGGGTTATCTTGGGCCACACCGCCTTGGATTTTTCCTTTGTTCTGTGGTTTGGGGGCACCTTTCCCTTGCTTCTGATTCACAGGTCCAAAGTATCGCTTATTTTATTTGAATTTCTGCCCAATCTTGGCAGCATACTGGTATGGTGCACCAAGTGAGGAGATTTTGAGGAACTCCATTTCATCTTGAATGTATCTGTGTAGACAACTGCGGTACTTCAGCACCAAATTTTTATCCGAATATTTGATACCCAACTTTTTGCGTAGGGTATGGAACAGATTCATCAATTGATGCACATCTTAATCCCTTTGTTGCCGCATTGTAGTCCATTGTATGTACTTGTTTTCATAGCTCTCCATAGGATAGTATTGTTCCTTGATGGCATCTCAGAAATAATCCCAAGTGCGTGCGGTCGAGAACACAGAGGGTTACCTCTCGTCCTTTTACTCACGATAGGTTTCCCACCAGTCCTTGACATGGGGGGCGACTTTGAGGAGTACAAAAGTAATATTTTCTAGGTTGGAAACGTCATGAACCGAGAAATATCCTTCTAATAGATTCAAGCATCTATTTACAACATTTGCATATATTTGGCCCTAAAATAGGGGAATTTCAAAGTTTACTTGTATCGTAAAAGGAGTGGCACCTCTAGAGTGGTTGTTGGATGCAGATGCACTGCTAGTGGGCAACCATTGAAGGATTTGGGAAAATGTATCCATCATCGTGTTCCTTGTTTCTCAAGTGCCTCCTCAAGAAATATTTTGATAGGATCTTTTGCTTCCTTGTCTTTATTTTCTTCCCCCATGGGCGGCCGTCAGTGTTTGTGAGGCTGACCTTGCAAAGGTTCCACTAGATCGAGCCCTAACTCCTTATACCCCGACCTTGCTAGGGACATGCAAAGAAGGACCAAGAAAGAACAACATTAGGGGAATTTTGAGGTCTAAAATGGGCCTCCTAAGGAACTTATAAAATAATAGTGGAAACAACAAAATAATATTAGATATCATCATCAAATTTTGGAGGGAAAAAAAGAAAAAAACTACTTTTTCAACTCGTATTTTCAACTTATCTCCCTATGGGTTTACTCAAATTTCGATCAAGAACACTCGTTGGATGCATAATTTGATTCCTCATCCAAGGAGTGCCCAAGTTGCATACTTTCAATGGCCCCTGCTACACTAAAAATAAGAAATACATGAAAAACGTTATTGCAATCACGTTTTTCATGTATTTCTCATTTTTCGTGGTCCGTCGAATGTATGCAACATGGGTACTCCTTGGATGAGAAATTAAATTTTGCACCCAATGAGTACTCCTGCTCTAAATTTGAGTAAAACGTTAGGGAGATAAGTTGAAAATACAAGTTGAAAAAGTAGTTTTTATTATTTTATTATTTTTTAATCTTTTTACCTTTTTACCCCAAAAGTGGTGAATCATCCCCCATGGTTGACATCATCATCTTGAATCCTATTGGTTCTTATAAATTTTATTTTGTTTGTACATTTTTATTAGGAGGCCCATTTTAGACCTCAAAATTTCTCTAATGACAGCTCTGATACCACTGATCTGGACTTATGCAGGAACACAATAAAATACAGAAATACAAATAAATAGAGATTAATCAGAAATAAAAATTCATTTCAGTAATATAAAATAACCGAAATATGCTTACAGACAGAATGGAAATAAGCTATTTAGGGCATTGTTAGCTTATCTCTTACAAGAGATGTGGGGGCTACAAGCCTTTGAACTGTGTTAAGATGAGCCTCAAGGGAATTTCTATTATTGAACAACATAGGAAAACCATAAAAAACCAAAACCCTAACCCTAGGAGATGAAACAACAAGAGTTTGTGGGCCTTGTTGGGTTAATTAGGCAGCCAACTTCTTGGGGTCATAACTTGGTCACATTATCTTTTTTTGGTGCATACGATATATCATCATAAATATCTCTTTGATTACTACAGGTTTTTCCATAGGGTCGTGTCTATGGATACAGACTTACTGCATACCTTAAAAAACACCTTTTAGGGGGTAAAAACTGCTCTGGATATTAAGGACCCAAAAAATTGCTAAAAATAGTAAATGATGTTATAAAAAATGAAACTGATGAAACTGAATAGAGGTCTAGGTGGAATAGGTGGGTGGCCACCAATATCCACATGGATCATGTTTGCATAAAGTTTTAAAAAGTGAAAAGAAACAAAAAAGTTGTCTTTCATGCCTCACAGGAGTAGAGACAACCAAGGAAAATTTCTACCAAAAACCCCCACATCCCCACTGTTGAAGTTTGCAACAAGAAATAGTGAAGGAGGCATCCTGAAACATCATCCTTGATCCTAGTTGGAAAATAATCACCTAAACTAGGTGGGGCCCACACAGGCTATTTTTAGGTGTATGTCTATTTTTAGACATGGTGAGCATATTCTATATGTAGCAGGAGGCTATTTATAGATGGTTGGTCAAATGCAAAAAATAGATGAGATTCTATTTTTAGAATATTGGGTAAAGTCCATTTATTTATCGTCAATCTAAAAATATATGCATGTCGATTATTGCTAGCTCTTAATAATAATTAGACTCTAAACAACAACTTATTCTCTTGGAGCACTTCAGTTCAACGTACAGATGTGGCACAACAGCTGACAGAAGGAATTGCACTATTCTTGAGGGTTTACTGGAGCTATTGCATGGAGGAATCAATTAGAACTCAAGTGGCAGAGTTATGACACAGTTGGAAGAAGTAGTTATGGAGTTGTATTTAGTTTAACTCAGTGAGACTCAGTTGAGCTAGTAGTATCTAGTCTAACTGATTGATACACTAGTGAGAGTGGAGTGAATTAATTAGTTAATTAATTCACAAATAATAACTCATTAATCAATTGAACAATACAACAGTTAACTACAATGCATGGTAGTTTCAGTGGAGACCAGTGGAGAGATAGGTGAAAGGGAAAGATAGACTATATGTTGTGACTACTAGTGATGCATGAATTGCATCTACATATACATTGTAGTTGCCAATGATAATCACGTAGTCAACGAGAGTGGGATTACATTGAATTTTTCTTTGTAATTAGCTTCGATTGCACAGTGGAGGTAGGCTAGCAGGAGGCAAAGATCGGTGCATGGATTTGCAAGATTGGTCCTGATTAGTGTATGACGATTGTACTCTACTAAGGGCTTGTGATAAGCTTTATATGTTTGTATCAGATTTTCATATGATATCCATGTTACATAATATATATTTTTGGTTTTTAGATTCAGGCTTTCCCATTAAACAACTGTGTTATGTGTGTTTTTATGCTTCACATGTGTGTGAAATTAATTTTCTGCAAAAGATTAACAAGTGGAATTGATTCATTATTTTGCATAAAGTGAAATCGTGTGAGATCAGGTGAATCAAGGACATATGCATGCTTAGTGCATATAATTTCTACATGGTATCGGAGCATTGTTGATTGAAGATTGCAATTGTGAAGTGAGTTTGTGCTGGTGGACAATTCAAATTTGTTGGAGGAGTTTCTTGGTGCGACAGTTGAGTATAAATTGAAATGTCTTTCAATGGGTTGCGGTTGGAGTATGTGCTTGAGGGAAACTCTAACTACATAGCCTGGAAGGACAGGATGGAGGCGGTGCTTGAAGATAATGGCTTGAAGGAATTCATTGAGAGAGATGTTCCTAAGCCCACTTTGGCGGATGCTGCAGTACTTGACGCATGGCAAAAGAAAGTAGCAAGGATGAGGAGGATTCTGTTAGAAGGTGTGAGAGACCATATTGTCTCAAGCCTTCATGGGAAATCCACTCCATATGCTATGTGGAAGGCTTTGACAGATTTGTTCCAAAGCAGCAGCAACCAGAGGAAGTTGGCGCTGAAATATAAGCTCAGAAAAATAAAAATGAAGAATATTTATAGATTTGATGTAGATGGGATTTCTACGGAGCTTCCTTATATTGGGAAGTACAAGAAAGACATGCAATTGAAGCTTGAGAGGGATCAAGTTTTGCATGCAGGTAAGAGTGAACCTCGGGATGTGGAGCAGCCACAAGATGAGGATCATGGAGTGGGAGCAACCACTCATGCAGAGAAATTTTGTTCCAGATGGGCAGAGGGAGTGCATGCAGCTAAACCACCAGGTGAGAGGTGGGGCGACATGCATGAGTAAACCCAAGAGGAGATTTCTGGGCAGGATTCATTGAGATGGTGTGGATCTCATGAATTGAACCTAGCTACAAGGAGCCCACCGAGCAACAGTAGCATGATCAGTTGGATTTATGCAAGCAAATCAAAGTGACAGTGTTGGATACTGGAGTGTGGTTCAGAGTTGACAGCAAGTGTAGAGTGCATGGGTGCAGAGTTCAACAGTGCAATGGTTCCTGAAGACATGTGTAGTAATTAAGTAGAAGTCAAAGTCTTTGATGACATATGCATTATATTGATTGAGTTGTTTGGAGCCTTTCAGTTTTGGAAGTGTTGTTGCAAGAGTTGTAGAGCGAATGCATGGAGTTGCAGGGTGCTTGCAAAGAGTTACAGGGCAAATGCATGGAGTTGCATGTCGCATGCAAAGACAGTCCTTTCTTGTTGAGAGGGAGTGTTGAAGTTTGCAACAAGAAACAGTGAAGGAGGCATCCTAAAACATCATCCTTGATCCTAGTTGGAAAATAATCACCTAAACTAGGTGGGGCCCACACACGCTGTTTTTAGGTGTATGTCTATTTTTAGACATGGTGAGCATATTATATATGTAGCAGGAGGCTATTTTTAGATGGTTGGTCAAATGTGAAAAATAGATGAGCTTCTATTTTTAGAATGTTGGGCAAAGTCTGTTTATAGATCGTCAATCTAAAAATAGATGCATGTCGATTATTGTTAGCTCTTAATAATAATAAGACTCTAAACAACAACTTATTCTCTTGGAGCACTTCAGTTCAGTGTACAGATGTGGCACAGGAGCTGACAGAAGGAATTACATTATTCCTGAGGGTTTATTGGAGCTATTGCATGGAGGACTCAGTTAGAACTCAAGTGGCAGAGTTATGGCACATTTGGAAGAAGTAGTTATGGAGTTGTATTTAGTTTAACTCAATTAGACTCAGTTGAGCTAGTTGTATCTAGTCTAACTGATTGATAAACTAGTAAGAGTTGAGTGAATTAATTAGTTAATTAATTCACAAATAATAACTCATTAATCAACTGAACAATACAACAGTTAACTACAGTGCGTGGCAGTTTCAGTGGAGACCGGTGGAGAGATAGGTGAAAGGGCAAGATAGACTATCTTTTGTGACTACTAGTGATGCATGAATTGCATCTACATATACATTGGATTTACCAATGATAGTCACGCAGTCAATGAGAGTGGGATTACATTGAATTAGTCTTTGTAATCAGCTTGGATTGTGCAGTGGAGGCAGGCTAGCAGGAGGCAAAGATCAGTGCATGGATTTGCAAGATTGGTCCTAATTAGTGTATGACGATTGTACTCTACAGAGGGCTTGTGATAAGCTTTGTATGTTTGTATGAGATTTTCATATGATCTCCATGTTACATAATATATAGTTGGGGTTTTTAGATTTAGGCTTTCCCGTTAAACAACTGTGTTATGTGTGTTTTTATGCTTCACATGTGTGTGCAATTAATATTTACACAAAAGATTAACAAGTGGAATTGATTCAGTATTTTGCATAAAGTTAAATAGTGTGAGATCAAGTGAATCAAGGACATATGCATGCTTAGTGCATATAATTTCTACACCCACATAGTCAACCTTCAGTCTTCTTCAATGATTGTGAGTTAAAATACCCTCTAGGTGAGCACCCTGAAAAATTTAAAGAAACTATTGGGGAAGAAGATGAACGTACTTCACAAGAGGAACCTACTTCATGTTCAAGCTATGGCTGAAAACATAAACCAAGGAGTCTTTCCCATGAGAGAAACCAACAAAGAGACTACGATGAAAAAAATCAGCTCTGTAGCCCTTCAACAATTCTATGGCTTAAATTATAAGCACCATGACACTTTCATGTTTGAGTTTTATATTGTTTGTAGGACTTATGACTATGCCTCAAATGAAAAAAAGTCGAAATTGTTCCCCTCTACCCTCAAGGATGCAACCTTGTGCTGGTTCATGGGTCTACCTAGTGACAACATCAACACTTGGGCCCAAATGCAAGAGTCCTTCAACAACAACTATAGATACTATTGTAGATACAAAGAAACCAAGGAAGAAATATTTAGGATGACGCTAGGGCTTGATGAATATTTATAAGACTATGAGGAAAGGTTTCAATTGAACTACGAGAGGGCCAACTGCACTCTTGATCCTAGATCACTCAAGTTAGTTCTTCTCCGAGAGATCAAGGAGGAAGTGTTGTAAACCATCAACATGCTATTTGGAGGAGATATCTATCATTTTTCCTATGATGACATCAATATTTGTTTAAAAGATTGTTCTAGGGAAGCCATAAAAATGGCAGAAGTAATCAAAGTGTGACCAGTACCTCTTCCTCCACCTCATCCATAAAAAGTGATATAGGGAACATGGTGGAGGATTTCAAGAGTGAAATGTTACATACCTTTACCTTTCAAATGGATAACATGCAAATGAAAATGAAATAAGAGTAGGGAGAGAGAGCCCTAGCTATCTTTTCCCATATATGCACTAGAAGACACCCTAGGAATGAGTTCCCAATTAATGTCATAGAATTTTTCTCAGTTTGTGAAGAAAACCATGCAACAGAAAAATGCCCTTCTTTACTTGGCCTAAAATATATATACCAAGGGGTGGAAAGTGGACCATAGAAATAATGCTCTGTAAATCAAAGGAGGCCTCAAGGACCTCAGCCATACCAACAGGGCATGTAATATGTGCCTTATTCTTGCTACAATTCAAACCAAAATGCACCCTTGCAAGCTGGTATTCTTCTACTCATCCATCATGGACCACACCTCCTTCTTCATCTTATGCTCCCGCATATCATCCCCAACCCGTTAATCAACCATTTCAACCATATGCTCCCCAACCTTGCCAGTGGAGAAACCCATCACAAGGGTGGAGGCCTCAACTCAAAAAACCTCATGCTTTACTTCCTCCACCCCAAACTAAACCTCAACTCACTCATCTTTCCCCACCTATGCAACCTCATATTCCCCCTCAACCTAATTCAATCCTGAATAAAAAACATGCACAATGTGTCTACAATGGAGAGACATCTTACGCTTCCTATGTTGTGGATTTCCATGAGATTCACCTTAGGTCCAGGAGAATTCTTCCAGATAACCGTCCACCATTTCCACCTGGAGAGATTGAAGAGGAAAAGGAAGAGAGTACCCCTCAATAAAATCCACCTCCTTTTCCTAAGAGATTGATCCATCCTATCCAACACACCTAAGAAGAGACTCAAATTTTGGGAGAATTGAAGAATTTTTGTGTCACGATACCCATTCTCTAGAATATTAAGGATGTTCCCACCTATAATAATATTATCAAAGAGAAATGATTCAAAAATCCCAGGAGAAAGAATAGGGGAACCCCCACCATCAATGTAGTAGGGAAATTATCTGATTTGATGTTGGGGAGACTGATTTTCTACAAATACCTAGACCCTGGGATTCCAGTAGTGGATGTACACATTGATATTATCATTGTACCTCATACATTGATTAATATTGAGGCTGCTATCATTTTGATGACTAAAGAAACCATGTTAAAGCTGAACCTCCAAGGAGCTTTGAGAAAAACCACTACAATTATGCCACTTGTAGATAGATCCATAGTAGCTCCCGAGGGAGTTGTTGAGGACGTTATGGTATCCATTGTATCATGGGAGTATTCCATGGAATTCCTGGTATTGTTACACTGAAATTTGTCACTATGAAATTTTATTACTCTCTTAGAAGTCTACAATATCAAAGTTCCTAAAGTCAAGCCTTGAAATTAAGAGAAAAGCTCATAAAAGTCTTAAAAACTCTGGTACCGCACTTTCTCTTAGTTTTGCCTGTGGTGCCGCAACTTTTGATTATAAATCCTGTGGAGCCAAATGCACTATTTATTAATTAAGGGTGCAGACCCCTGTAAAATATTAATAAGGCGCAAGTAAAATTTAGAAGCTCAATTTGAGTCATTTTTGGAAGCTTCTAGAAACATTCCTGCAGTGGAAAGTCCGCTCTTTTCAGGTTCATGTATTCCATCCATTAAGGAGCTAACCCCTTGATGTAAGGAACTAATCCCTTTGAAGGAGGATTCTATCCCTTCTTGTATGGAGCTGTAACTTCCTCTCTTTCACTATAAAAAGAGGCATAGGGCAGCCTCAAGGGGTTACAATTGATGAGTTGAAGTTTTAGTATTGTTGGAGGCGAAGTGCTGTTGAAACTTAGACCCTTTTAGTTGAGATTTCATGTGGGAAAGATCACATACCTGTATGTATCTCAGTTGGAAGAGTGAAAGGCTGGCCAGAGTAAAGGAAACATCTGTTCCGGACCCCAGGAAGGCCTGTATGACATCAAGGCGGACACGGTTGTAAGGCTCTTCTTCATTTAAGTTAATACAAATAAGTCTGTTTTTCTCAATAAGCTATCAATTGATTGGTTTATTTTATGGATTCCTTGATCACCATAATAGATATGATTTATGAATATATGCTATGCAGGTGCTATTTGATGTTTTTTTGTTTGTGATTGCAGATCTTCGAAAGCAACTCTTTCGGGCGACTGAAGGACTACTATTACAAACAAGCGTTGGATCAAAGGTAAGATCATTAAGCCTTTATAGCATTTAATTATGAATCACAATATATCTAAAGAAATATAGTTTTATTTGTCCATTTGTTGCTAGCTGTCCATAGGACACTTGGGAGGTCTATATTGTCCGCAAGAATGACTTATACATCCAACAAAATGGCGACTCCACTAGGATGGTTTTTGAGCTTTGGTTTCTTTTATTTCTGACTTGTGAATTTATTATTCTGGTTTTGATTGATTGACACTAGATTAGGTAGTTTATTCCTGTAGAATCCCTGAGAAATGTTTGCGAATTTTTTATTTTTCTCTAGTTTTCTTGTGTCTGCTCTTTCCTTTTATAGACAGTGCGGGCAGTTCCACACTTTTCCTATACCCACAATGCGAGACTGCACTAGTTTTCATTGAATCCTGCGGACCCTATGAAATTTTTTGAAAAGTCTTAAAATCCTTTTTTCTAGATTAGTTTGTTAGATTCTCAGTGAATACCTAGACTTGTGTCATCTGTCAGAAAGCTTTGGTTAAGAGTTTATTTTAGCAATTTTACTTTTGAATGATTTTCTGAAAGATCTGCATGTTATAATGATTTTTTCTTTGTCTTATATCCCGCTTAAAGATTAGAAACCCTGGTATACCTTTAGATCATTGGTATTTCCTTTATTTCTTGCTGAGTTTGACATTATAGTAGAAATTGTTTTTATGAGATTTAGATCCTATTTTTCTCATTTGCAAATCTTTAAAAAACTTTTGTTAATAAGTTTGGAATTTCATTTTAAAAAGGAAATTGGATGTTTTTTGAGTTCTTGCTGATCCAAGCAAAGAATTTCTTAGTCAGATTACAAGCTAAGTAAGACATCCTCAAAATATTTGAAGTTTTAATTCAGATTTAGTCTTAGAATTTTTAGATCTCAATATTAGTGTTTTTAGCTTTGAGTGGTTTTCTAGAAATTGTAGTGTCTTTTGAAGAAAAATTTGGCTTGCATTTTTTATCTTGAATAAAAGGGATTTCTTATTGAGCATAGATCATTTTGAGTTCTCATTGAAATTAGATTTCTTTTCATTTATTCTTGTTTGAAGGAAAGATTTGTTTTTAGAAGATTTCATTTCTCAACTCTTCCTTTAGATAGAATTCATTGAAAGAAAACGGATTGTTTCTCATAATAGATGCATTTTTAGTATTTTTTGAGTTAGGTCACTACATATCATCAGTTTCACTTTCGCACCTATTGTCCTAAGAAACAATTTTTTAAAAATCAACGCTTAAATTAAAATTAATCTAGTAACTTTTATATTTTTAGGGCTCTTTTCACCAATATAGCTTAGGCTAGTGTCCTGGAGTAGGGAGTAATTAACTCTCCAAGACAATTAAAACAAACAAGTAGTTGATCTTGCGGTAGGAAAAAAATCCAATAGTTGCTTCTATGCTTTGGGAAGCTCCTCTTAAATGAGTCAAGCATGAGGTAATATCTGAACCAGTGGGATAATCAATTCTATCTCATTGGGAACGATAGAAGATATGCGTGTATTAACAACGATAAACCTCGGATAGACCATTGTCGAGGAGCCTGGGGTCACTTCTCGGTATACTTTGGATTATGTCAAGGAGCGTTCAAGGGGATTGAGCTTTGTTACTCTAACCTTGCATGTATGTCAGATCATAGACTGTTCCCCCAGGTACATTAGTTCCTGTTGTTAACCATAGTGACCATAATCTTACTGTTTTTTCCTAAGGTGACGGTGGAGGAAAGATCCCAATGTACCTGCAGCAGACGTGACTAGACTCACTTGGACTCTCCGGAGAGTTATCTTCACTCGAGATGGTTTCAGTGGAGAAACTTGCACCGGTATGTTTCATTAAGCAGGTTTTCGGGGTAACTGTTCCAACTACCCTTTCTACATTAAACACTACGACACTGGATTTCATCACCAACTAGTGTTTTTAGTGTGGGAAGTTACTGTTTGTGTGTGGTTTGATTTCCTAGATTTTTAGGCGTGTGATTCATTTGTTTGTTTCCTTAGTGACTCTAGGAGTTTTTATTGAAATTTTATTTGATTGCATGTGATTAATAATTTTTAATTGTGGCTGAATTAACAATAAATTGCATAGACTTTAGGGGAAGCCCCCTGAGTATACACCAAGCCAACTTGAAGGGTTGCGAGCTCTAGTATCGCCTAGTGACAGTAGAATTAGATCAACAGAAGTAGGAGACTCATCCATAGTTGTTCATCCTGATTATAAATTACAAACAACAGACCATATTCAAGAGTCGATTTCAGTTTCTGAGCTTACTGGTAGTATTTCTCCTTCCAGTGAATTAGATGAAGAACTTGAAATTTTTGAACCTGACACTGAACCTGCTGTTTTGGAACCATCTTCAAGATTTGTTACTTCGACTTCTAGTGATCCTGGTTCACCTAGGGTAAGACATATCATTACTGAAAATCTTCCTTCTAACCTCATTTCCATTGAAGAACTTGTCAGTCCAGACGAAGAAGTAACTCTTCCCAAAACCCAACAAACTTTGAATCTTAGGGAGCGTGAATCAATATTCTACAGTCCTTTTACAAGTGAAGCTTGCTATTTGTGACTGATAGATTTTTTAGAAAACCCGGGTCTTATTTTTTCACCACCTCGAATTCCTTTTCATCCTACACCAAGAGATTATTATCCTTCATCAATTATGTCAGGTGAGTCATCTATGTTTTCCCAATCACCGGAAACATTTTTATACGGTGGTCCTTCTGTTCCTTCGGGGTACCAGTCACTCTCTGGTACTTTTTCAGGAGCAACTCCTCGACCAATGGAACAAGTGTTATCAACTAGTACAAATGGAACTAAAACTGAAATGTTGAATGCAGAGAAAATTTTTATGATGTCTGGTAATATTCCAAATCCTCAACCTCAAGGTAGTCAGTTACCGCCTGGGGGGCAACCTCAAGGTAATTTTTTACCAGGACAAACTGTAGGACAATATTATTTACCTGGAGAAAAATCTCAAGGACAGTACATACCTCAAGGTTATCAACCTCAAGGACAGTACATACCCCAAGGTCAACCCCAGACTCAGTATATTCCTCAAGGTCCTTATCAACCCCAGATTCAGTACATGCCTCAAGGTTACCAACCTCAAGGTCAGTACCCAACTCAAGGTTTCCAACCACCTTCTAGTCAGTCATTTTTACAAGGAGCTGGAAATTTACCACTTAATTATCAACCCTACAACCAGGTTATGGTCCTTCATATGCACAACCTTCTATGGTTCAATACCCCAAAATGAACATGGTGTGGAATCCATCGTAAATTCAACAGACTATGCAACCTAATGTGCAGTTACCTAATCAACCTAGACAACCTTCAGTTTCTGGTCCAACCCAGCAACTTGTCGAGCCTACTTTTCAAGTCCCTGCACTTGGTACTGTTCAAAAGCCTAGGCCTAGTACACCTCAGAATCTGCCTCAGACTACTGCAGCTACTACAACTTCTGTTCAACCTACAACACTTGTTTCTGGAGTATCTGTAGCTCCAGTTTCTTCTATCCATGCATCAGTGCAAATCCCTCAAGCCTCTGTACCACAATCATGACCTACAATTCAGACTACAGTCCAGATGCCTACAGGACAAGATGGTACTAGTACGATTGTCTCTAGTCAACCATAGTTCACTTATCAACCATACCAGGAACAATATCAAATTGGTCAAGCTACACAAAATCCAGCATATCAGTATCAGCCGTACCCTGGGTAAACTTATCAAATACCTCAACAACCCCAGTATGGTCTGGTTAATCCTGGTTACCCAGGAGGTTTCACGATTCCAAATGCACATCCAATTCCAAGTTAGCCTGGATATCCTCCTCCTGGCACTGGTTTGATCACTCAAGGTTATCAAGACCCTAGCCATTGGTTACCATTCATAGCAACTTTAGATTTATCGGATCTCTCGCACCTTATGAACGATCCCATTTTTTATCTTTCATATTGGACACTGATGCCTAACAAGTTGCCGAGTGATATTCTGAAATTTGAAGGTAAGTCAGGAGAGGACCCATCTAATCATGTTATGACTTATCACCTCTGGTGTGCATCCAATTCATTAGTCAATAATTCGATTCGATTACGTCTTTTTCAGAGAACTGTCATTGGTCTAGCTGCCAAATGGTACATTGAGTTACCACGCAGCTCTTTTAATAATTTTAATGCGATAGCTACTGCTTTCTTAACCCATTTTCAGTTGCCTGTCAGATATGACAATGGCACAGAATTGCTGACTTCATTAAAATAGTCTATGTCTATAGACATATCTGATCACATTCATGAATGGAGACGTAGAAGGCATTTAGTGAAAGTCTTTATTCCTGATCAAATTTTGGTGGAATGGTTTATTCAATCGTTATTTCCTAAAATTACTGAAGATGTGGCCAAAGGAGGCATTGTTACGGAAGAGAAAGTCATTGCTCAGGCTCAGTACCTTGACCTTGTGTATACTCAGTCATGTACTCTGTATGATAAAATCCCCGATTTACCAAGACCTGGTCAGTTAACTGCAACTCCTTCGGGCTCTCATGCCGCTGATGGTGTAATTGGTTCTGTTAGTACTAGTAAAAGTAAGAAGAAGTCTTCCAAGACTACTTCTCATATTATCACTTTACCTGATTCACCCAAAGGAGATTCTTCCCTAGAAACTTCCACCGATATCCATGTTGTAGAGGCATTTACGACCAAATCTAAAACTGGTAGTAAGAAGAAAGGTAAGAATAAAAAGAAAAAAACTTCAAAAGAGAAAAACGATACAACTGAACCAACTGACGAAAAATGCAAACCTCGATATCCTTGTCTCATCTGTGACCAGGATCATTTTACAAAAGAGTGCTCGCATAGAGCCGAGGTGTAAAAATTTGTTAAGGGTTCGGCTATACTTGCTGTCTTGAAGGATCCCTTTCCCATTCAAGATAGTAACATGGTTGGATCATCCTCCAATCCGGTTGAGGATATCTTGATGGTTGTGATGCGATCACAAGATTATGGTAGTAAAAATATTGGTAAAGAAACAGAAACATCCAATTCTGCATCAACTACATCTCCCTCAGTTTCTGATCCATTACAGATCGAGAAACAAAATCCTGACTTAGTGATTAAAACGCCTACAAAAGGTGTACTTTGAAAATCAGTTTTCAATCCACATGCGAAAGCTGCTCAGAATTACAATATTGTTGAAGATTTGGCAATCTCCCCTTTAGCAATGTCGGCTTTGGAAGTATTACAATCATGCCCAGCCCAAAGAAAATTGCTTTTGTTAGCCTTAGGAGCCATATATCTCCAAGATTCAAACCTCATGATCTTCGATTTAGAGAGTTTTACACCCTACCTACCCCATCAAATGGCTTTTCAGATTCTGGTAATAGTAAAAAACAAACGTATCTTTCATACTGTTGTTGATGAAGGGGCTTCTACGTGTATTATGTCGTTAAAATGTTGGAAATCACTTGGTTCTCTGACTATTAACCAATCACCAAATATTCTCAAATCTTTTGATGGATGAGGTTTTCAGCCATATGGTATTTTACAAGATCTACCAATAGAGTTCGAAGGCAAAGTGGTTAATCTAGATGTGGAAGTGGTTGATGCCCCTCTGGATTACAACCTTCTCCTAGGTCACAGTTGGTCTTATGAAATGACTTCTGTTGTATTATCGATCTTTCGTCTCATCATGTTTCCTCATAAAGGAAAGATCATTAAGATATATCAGCTCTCATATTATTCATCCGACCCAGCCTCTACTGATAGCATCCAACATATCGGAAAATCGAGTATCCCTTATAAGGATGTTGGGGTAGGTTTGATTAAAGATTTAGCTTTACTGGGAACTTTTTCCCTGCCTCCTCCCAACGTACAAACTCCTATTGCTAATATCAATATGATTTCTTCAAGTACTATGTCTTTTGATGATCCTTGGATAGTACCCTCAGAATTAGAATTGGATTCTTTCGATGGCCCGATGCCTTTGAGTCCATTTGAGTTAGCATATCAACATGTACAGTCATTTTCTCATACTCCTTCAACTGAGTCTAATCTAGTGAATGTGATCAATCAGGAGTCATTTTCAATATCGAGCTTAGCTTCGACATCAATTCGGAATCCTGCTCAACAAGTATTCGATACTGATGAACATATTCGTGAATTCTTGTCGGTAGATGAGTTACCATGGGAAGATCTTCATCATAGGTCTTCATTTTTACCTGATCTCGATCATTTTGAGAATGATTTTTCCTCCATTTTCATCACTGATTACGTCAAAGAACATCAAAATCCGCACTCACATATCGATTATGAATTGAATTTAGAAAATATTTCTGCAACGGTTCCTCTTGACATTTTAGTAAAACCTAGAATTGTTGAAAACATTCACATAGGTGCTTCTTGTACAACTGAAGAAATTCAAGCATATAAATCCCTATTTCAAGAGTTCCATGACAATTTTTCCTGTTCATATGAAGAAATTCTAGGAATCGATCCTTGGATTGTTGTTCATGAAATTAAGAAATACACGGATGCTAAACCCGTTAGACAAAAATTACATCAAATTCATCCGAGAAAAGTTGCCGCTATCAAAGAAGAAGTTGAAAAATTACTTCGTGCAGGTTTTATTTATCCGATCCCGTTAATAGAATAGGTATCTAATATTATTCCGTTCAATAAAAAACAAGGAACAATAAGAGTATGTATCGATTGTAGGGACATAAATCAAGCTTGTCCAAAAGACAATTATCCAACCCCTTACATCGATCAAATCATTGACGATTTTTAAGGAAGTGAAATGTTCTCGTTTATGGATGGATTTTCCGGCTACAATCAAATCAACATACTCCCTGTAGATCAACCTAAAATAACTTTCATTTGTCCATGGGGAACTTTTGCTTTTCGTAAATTACCTTTTGGCCTTAAGAATGTTGGCGCCACTTTTCAAAGGGACATGTCTTTTGCATTTCACGACATTAAGCACATTGTGCAACCCTACCTCGATGATTTTCCCGCTTATTCTTCACACAAAGAAGATAATATTACTCATTTACGAGCCATCTTTATACGATGTAGGCATTACAAGATTCACCTGAATCCTCACAAATGTGTTTTCTACATAGAATCCAGAAAATTGTTGGGATTTATTGTCTCAAAGGCAGGAATTCGTGTTGATCCATCGAAGGTTGAGGCAATCATCAATTTACCTCCTCCTTCTACTCTTCACCAACTCTAAAGTTTGCAAGGGAAAGCAAACTTTTTATGTCGGTTCATTCCTAACTACGCCGAGTTAACGAAAGGTTTCACTAGGTTGTTGAAACAGAATATTCCTTTCTTTTGGGACAAAGTTGTTGATAGATCTTT
Organism: Pinus albicaulis; assembly: GCA_034641835.2. Lineage (NCBI taxonomy): Eukaryota > Viridiplantae > Streptophyta > Pinopsida > Pinales > Pinaceae > Pinus > Pinus albicaulis. The sequence goes on along the minus strand of CM076584.1, from coordinate 1,412,158,966 downwards.
TGATGCTCTGAAAAATGCATTGACGCATGCACCATTACTGCATCCTCCCAACTACAACCAAGATTAATTTTTGTACCTCGCCACTTCCGCTTTCACGATAGGGGTGGTTTTAGTTCAGGAAGATGAATTTCATAGTGAACATGTGATTTATTATCTTAGTCAAAATTTTCATTCGACTGAGATCAAATATTCACATGTGGAGAAATTGGCCTTGGCAGCTATTCAAGCTGTCCAACGTTTTCGTCACTATATACTTTTATGCAAAACGACAGTGATCTCTGATTGTAACCCTATGATGTACATCTTGACCAAACAGTTTCTAGGGGACAAATACCATAAATGGATTGTTATCATGCAGGAGTTTCATTTGGAATTTGAAAAATCCAAATCCAAGAAATCATTGATATTTGTTGAACTTATGTGTGATTTCCTATATACTGATACAGAAACTATGGCGGAACAACCCATCGCGGATGAATCCTTGTTTCTTATTACTACCATTGATCCTTGGTATGGAGATATTATTGTTTATCTTCAGATCCAATCTTTTTGGCCTGAGCTTTCACGGTCACAACAATGAAAAATTCATTTCCAGTCTCAACAATATCATATTGTTGGCGACACACTATACCATCGTGGTGCGGACTCAATTTTTTGACGTTGTCTAACTCATGATGAAGCCGAAAAGGTTTTAAATGACTGTCACTCTAGAGCATGCAGCGGTCATATGTCTGGGTATGCCACAACCCAAAAGATATTGCATGCAGGTTATTTCTGGCCGTCATTATTTAAAGATTGTATTTATGCGGTTCGAAAATGTCATAATTGTCAAATCTTCGATCGAAAAATGCGTGCACCACCTGCTCCTCTTCACCCTATAGTTTCTATCGGTCCTTTTGCAAAATGGGGCATTGACTTCATTACATGTAACCCTCACTCGGTCGGGGGCATGGGTATATTATTCTAGCAGTAGAATATTTTACCAAATGGGCTGAGGCAATGCCTACATTTGCGGCAGATGGAAAAAATGCAGCTACTTTCCTATTCAATCATGTTATTGCTCGTTTCGGTGTACCCCAAGCGATAATTATTGATCACGGGAGCCATTTTTGAAATATCATGATGACTGAGTTAACAGACCAACTTGGCCTGCGCCATGATAGTTCTACACCATATTATCCACAGGCCAATGGTATAGTCGAAGCGATTAATAAATTTTTAGTCACCATGATCAAACGAATCACATGGAAAATTTTAGGGGCTAATATTCGCAGATGGGCTAATTTTCCATGATTTTTCCCAAAAAAAGATTCACCAATTTCCATTTTTCTTAAAAATGATTCGACTAAATTTTACAATATAAAATTATTTTACGTTAAAAATCGCCAACATTATATAGAGAGTATATATAAAATCATTATAAATTTCAAGAATTTTACAAATACATCAATAAACATTTTATAGTTTGCATATTAGGTACTAGAGAGATTCGCCAATTTTTTAAACTTCAAAATAATTTTCCATCCTTAAAATTACCCCTGACGAATCATTGGCATTCATAAGTCGAATTGGCATACCATGCTCTTTTCAGCACTTTGGGCATATCGAACCTCAGCAAAAACATCGGCAAATTTTACCCCTTTTCAACTAGTTTACGGTTTAGAAGTAGTATTACCCATTGAATGCGAGATACTGTCACTCCAACTATCCATAGAGTTACTACCAAAAAATTCTGAAGAGGAGAAACGTTTTTTATACTTGGCTCAATTAGATGAGAATCAGCGCACCACTGCATTAGCTACTGAGGCTCATGCGAAAGAGATGAAAGCTCAGTATGATAGAAATGTTACCCCTCGTAATTTTTCAGAAGGAGACCTAGTTTTGATTTATGATCAAGACAACGATAAACTAGGGGTTGGGAAATTTGAACCCATGTGGCATGGTTCTTATATTGTCAAGCGACAACTTGCAAAAGGGGCCTATGAATTGATTGATTTTGACGGGGTCTCTTTAGGTAAACCTAGAAATGGACTTTATCTAAAGAGATATTACGCTTGACTTTTGTGTGGAGATCTTCTCTGTATATTAGTTACTTTTTAGTTGGTGTGTTGTAGATTAGAAACACATGCCTAGCTTAAGTGTGCTCTTACTATTTTTCCTGCTTATCTGGATACTTTTGATATCGCAAATGTCGATGTCCTTTCAAACGTATATTGGTTTTGCTGATGGTGCTTGTCGTAGTACATCGAACATCTCTTCCACAGCTTGGGTTATTTACTCAGCCACTGACGAGTTAGTATCGATGCATGGGGTAAGCCTCGGTCAAACAACGAACAATATTGCTGAATATAGTGCAGTTATTGAATTATTATCGTAATCCATTTCATTTGGAATTCAGAGTTTGATCGTTAGGTTAGATTCTGAATTCGTTGTATTACAGTTAAACCGAGTATATGCCATTAGAAATCCAGTATTATTAAGATTATTTTTAAGGGTTCGTCTCTCGGAACGAGAGTTCAATTATATTGAGTATCAACACATTCCAAGAAGTTTAAACACATTAGCAGATGCAATTGCTTCTAATGTTGTAAATAGACATTTGAAATAACAAAGTAATAAATCAACATTCCATAACATGATTGAGAAGGTAACTAGAAATAATAGTATATCATAGTATAGATGTAGTGTTCAAAAAATAGTACATCGTCTTCAATCATAGGTTCAAAACACCTTATGATCAGAAAAAGTGGTATAAAAAATGAGTCTACAAGTCAAACATCCACTATCTGTGGTGATGATCACGATAATACACTACTGCTCGTGTCACCCTAGTCAAAAATCTCCTAAATGGTCCAGGAACACCAAATGACGTATCTCTGTAGACAGAGTGGGATGTCATCTATGGTAGTCTCAGGAATATCCATAGTGAGCCGCTCCAAATGGTGTTCTAAATCAGTCAAGATCTCTTCAGTCTGATCCTGTGGTGGTGGTGGTGCTGTTGCTACATCCCTTTGCCTCCGGTCAAAGGGGCGGAGAATGGCTGGTCAACTCAGACCCACATCTGCATTTGAAATTTCTGTTATCAGCTTTGGACGATTTAAAAACAAAATAAAAATTAGAAATTAGAATATGTCAAAAGAGATTTTTTACCTGAATCATCCCACTGAGCTCCAGGAGGAAGGGGCATATCCCGATCGCCACTAAAATCCATAGCCGCATAAGGAAAATCCTCTATCACAAAAAATTTGCGTTCTAGCCAACGAAAATAAGTCGAGGGAAAACGAACAATCTCCCCACCCTCATTGTGGTGGGCCATCAAAGCAACCCAACGAACCATCCTAGGCTCTCGAGGTCAACCAACATCAATAGGAATGTGTTGTGGGGCTAACATAGGAATCCTCTCTAGAGCAAAGGTGACGAAGATAGATCCATATCTGAAGTTGTTTAACTTCCCATTCTTTGCTCTGGTGAGTTGACCTTTCACATTCTCCAACACTGCCTCGCACCAGTTGAATATGGTGCCTCGAAAACAATCTACTGTGATGCGCATCTGAGATCCAATAGCTACATGCAAAGCTACACTTCCGTACAACTTGACAACGGTAAAAGAAATCACTTTTAACTCAGGACAGATGATCATTTTTATGTCGATCTGTTTGTCTCTGGGATTGGCTTCATCATTACAGAACTCTAATTGCAGGTTGGCAACATACTGGCCACCTGGCCTAGCCCTAAATAGAGATAGTGGTTCACCTCTCCTAGACAAACCAGTCAAAAAATATATGTCTTCCAGCTCAATCTTGAGCCGGTGACCTCCGATCATGAAACACTGGTCCTGAACATCCCATTTTCTCACCAGCCAAGTAAGAAGATCTACTTGAGCTCTCATGCCACTGATAGCCCAAAATTTGAAAATCCCACATGCTCTTAAAACTTGCAAAGTAGGTTGATGGATCATTGCTGCTTCATCTACCTCCTCATGTTCCCGTTCTCGCCAAATGAGCATTGTAAATATCCTACAATCAGTAAAATGAAGAATTAGAATCATTTTAAAGAAAAAGATTTGGGTAATTTAGGAGGAAAATATGTTTTTAAATTCATTACGGTGCCTTCGCACTTTACGCTCAAGGACTATGTGTAGCTCTGCACGGGCTCTATGTTAAAAGTGCGGGGCCCCGACATTTTCCTTTGTGAGAAAATGTTGGGGTCCGCAGGTACCTAGTGTCCTACCTGTGGACTCCCGAGGGTGAATTTTTGAACTTATTTTCCTCCCAAAAATGAAATTTTGACCCTAAATTAAAAAATTGAAAGGATGAAAAGCAAGAGAAAGAGGTTGTGGATTACCTGGAATAGACGGTTTTCAATTTCGACGGTCAGTTTGCCCATAATCTTCTCCGAAGCGTTTTTTTAGCAAAAGCTCTAAAATTTCACTCCAAACTCAAATGGTGAGAATGAACTTGAAAAACTCATTTTTATAAGTTTTTTCGAATAAATGAATTTCAAATTTGTTTATTTTTCACTTTAAAAAGATGATTTTTCAAAATATTCTTATTATCGAAACAGGTATGTTTAATTTTTCTAGTTTTTGTGCAGAATACCGAATTTTTCACGCAAAATGATAATTTTTGATGAAGAGTAAACTTTTATCACTTTTTTGGGCTCTTAAAATTTACGAAAAAAGAAAAACCATGGAGTCCTCTTTTAAGCCCTTTTCAGACTCTCTAAAATTGAAAATATTGCCGAGTACTTGACTATTTGAACTCGTTAAAGTAAATGAATGGTCATCCCTTTAGTATAAGTTTACCCCTTTTCCAGAATGAAATGGAATATTTACGAAAAAGGTATACGTTGACTAATAATGGTCAATAGAGTTCTCTCTTGCATTATTTTATCCTTTTTCAGGCATGAGAGACTAAATTTACAAAAAAGTACACCCACAAAGTTTTCTTAAGTTTTTTCTTCTGACTCCCTAAAAATGAAAAACACCGAGTTTCTCCTATACTGGACTCGTTAAAATTTAGCAGTAAAGGAAATGTCGATTACAAACAGGAACATACCACTCCTTCTTAGGATTCGATTTTAAACTAAGTTGGATTCATTCAAAGGATGAGCTTATAAACAAGCAAATGTTATCCTCCTCAAGCTTGTCAAAAATAAAGAGGTACTTGCCAGAAATGGTGGGGGAAAAGAGAGAAAAACAGATTCATTTGTTATACTTTAATTTGTAAAAGCATTACACCACTCTTGAACACGACACTTTTTGTCACACTTCCACCTGGGTTGGGAAATCCTTTGCCTATCAGTTGATCAAACCACATTGAAGGTCTTTAGCCGGTTTCTGGGTATTAGCTTAGGGAAACTGTCACCAAACCATCTGCAGTGTCATTATTTGTTCAAGGGATCAGTCAAATAAACCATTCATCTGCAAACATTTGTCTCCATTCGCGTTGACCATCCCTGAGTCAGTCCTTGCAAAAATTTCTTCAAAACTTAATCTATGGTTTCGTTTCGTGAGCTTGCTTACGATGGATCACTTTCTATCGACGACAACTCATCATCTAGGAAGTTGATCTAGAATCCGTCAGTACCTTGGAATCTGCATGCCTTAATGGCAGATTTCTTGCCTTCGATGACAGGTTGCATCATTGACCTTCGATCGAATGATTCAATGAAATGTTCGACTTCAGATCACTTATTCACGTTTCATCGATTGTACTGAGTACTTTAAGAGCCATTGTCATTATTGGTGGTTTCTCTCATACTTGTTAAAAATTCACATCATTGACTGGTAATCAAGTCGTTTCTACCATTTTCGACTTCAACACATTTAATCGCATGGATAGAATCATACCAGTTCAGGAAGCAGAAATCAAGACCCTGGATCTTGTTTCCACCATCTAGGCTACGAGGAGTTTTATTATTCATTATGCAGTAGATGATTCATTGCAGATGGTTGCATCCATACTGTGTCTACATTATTGATGTAATATTAAAATCATTTATGTATCAGAACAAATTTTAGTTAGTTTTTATCTGAGTATGGGAATGCCTACCTTAGCGATGATATATATATGTTTTGCATTGAATGTTTTTACAGGGTTCCATCTGGGGTGTCCATAGGCTGATCCCTGAAATGATAAAGCACATCACTCTTCGAATACTCTTAGGCTTCACACTTTAGGGGGGAAATTTGTTACACTGAAATCTGTCACTATGACATTTTAGTACTCCCTTAGAAGTCTACAATATCAAAGCTCCTAAAGTCAAGCCTTGAAATTAAGAGAAAAGCTCATAAAAGTCTTAAAAACTCTGGGACCACACTTTCTCTTAGTTTTTCCTGTGGTGCCATACCATTTTATTATAAATCTTGCCGAGCCAAATGCACTGTTTATTCATTAAGGGTGCGGACCCCTGTAAAAGATTAAAAAGGCGCAAGTAAAATCTAGAAGCTCAGTTTGAGTCATTTTTGGAAGCTTCTAGAAACATTCACGCAGTGGAAATTCTACTCTTTTCAGGTTCATGTATTCCTTCCATTAAGGAGCTAACCCTTGATGTAAGGAACTAATCCCTTTGAAGGAGGATTCTATCCCTTCTTTTATGGAGTTGTAAATTCCTCTCTTTCACTATAAAAAGAGGCATATGGCAGCCTCAAGGGGTTACAATTGATGAGTTGAAGTTTTAGTATTGTTGGAGGCGAAGTGCTATTGAAACTTAGACCCTTTTCGCTGAGATTTCATGTGGGAAAGATCACATACATGTATGTATCTCGGTTGGAAGAGTGCAAGGCTGGTCAGAGTAAAGGAAACGCCTGTTCCAGACCCCAGGAAGGCCTGTATGACATCAATGCGGACATGGTTGTAAGGCTCTTCTTTATTTAAGTTAATACAAATAAGTCCATTTTTCTCAATAAGTTGTCAATTGATTGGTTTATTTTATGGATTCCTTGATCACCATAATAGATATGATTTATGAATATATGCTATGCAGGTGTTATTTGATGTTTTTTTGTTTGTGATTACAGATCTTCGAAAGAAACTCTTTCAGGCGACTAAAGGACTACTATTACAAACAAGCGTTGGATCAAAGGTAAGATCGTTAAGCCTTTATAGCATTTAATTATGAATCACAATATATCTAGAGAAAGATAGTTTTATTTTTCCATTTGTTGCTAGCTGTCTATAGGACACTTGGGAGGTCTATCTTGTCCGCAAGAATGACTTATCCATCCAACAGGTACATCAACCCAAAAACAAGTTTAATGGTTATCCTCTTATCCTAAGAAGGCCTTGTTTGGCCACTATTGATGCCTATATCAATTTTAGGGTTGGAAACATGATATTAAGAATGGTTCATTGTCAAAACAACTTGTATTATATATTCCTTCTTAGCCTTCTATTGAAGATGATCTACCTTTGTGGCTAGAGGATGAAGAAGAGGATGAAGTGTACCATGCAACACCATACCTTGTTTGTACCTTAGATGTTTTTATCATAGGGGGGAAACCTAACAAAGATGATCTCATAGACAATATCCTTCAAAACCAACCCCCCACTTCCATTCCCCTTGATGAACTCATGAAAGAATCTGAAAGAATTCCTTGGACTGAGCTATGATCTATTGAATAAGTCCCTAAACCTACCAATATTGTAGATTTTTTCCCATATAGAACCCTAAATATCAATCCCTCTCTCTCGGCCAAAGAGGAAGAAAAATTGTGCTAGTTGCAGAGAGAGAACTTAGGTGCCTTTGCTTTGGATTACAAAGAAATGAGAGGGGTGCATCCCTCAGTCTACACACACCATATTTACATCAAATAGGGATGCAAGCCTGTGCACTAGCCCCATAGGAGAATGAAACTAGCCTTGAAGGACATAGTAAAAGATGAGTTGGAAAAATTGTTGGATGTATGGTTCATATACACCATATCAGATAGTGAATTTTTCTCTCCTCTAGTATTAGTCCCAATTAAGAATGAGAAATGGAGGATATGTGTTGATTACAGAGAGTTGAAAAAAGCTACAAAGAAATACCATTTCCCTTTTCCTTTAATTGACCAAGTCTTGGATGGTCTTGGAGGGAAGAAGCTCTTCTCTTTCTTGGATGGATTTAGTGGTTACGATGAGATCCATATCAACCATGAATACCAATAAAAGACTACATTTACATGTCCTTGGGGCAACTTTCTTATAGAGTTCTTCCAATTTTCCTATGCCAATGTACCTGCCACTTTTTAAAGAGCGGTCCTGAGATTTTACATGATTCTATGGAAATATACATGGATGATTTCACTCCCTATGGGTATGATTTCCAAGAGTAACTCTCTAATCTGGGTAAATTACCAAGGAGATGCATTGAAATTCATCTCTCTTTGATTCCTGAGAAGTGTGAATTCTTGAGAAAGGAAGGGATTGTCCTTGGCCACTCCATATCTTAAGCAAGGATACAAGTAGACCCAAAAAATATTGCTATCATAAAAAGGGTGCCTACTCCTCAGAAACAGAGAGATGTTAGGATAATTTTAGAGAGGAGGAAGAAAATTAGGACTTATTAGATATTTTCATCGTAGAACCAAACATTTCGGAGCAGCTTAGAATAACATAATATAAAGATGCAAGTCACCTTTTAAATCAGTCTTTTCTCAAAAATTGTACTATGCAATCACTTTAAAATACATTTGAAAGTATTTTTCCTGTTAACTGAATTAAAAATTCAAAGAGATAAATCATTAAGATCAGTCCTCGGAGAAATTTGAATATCGATAATAACTTACAATCATCACAAGAGCAATAGGTAATAACATTTTTACATAAATACTCAAAATATTTTGCCTGGGATTACAAAGATATGAAGGAGATTCTTCAAAAGGCATGTATCCATCACATTTACACTGATGATCAAATTACACCTGTAAGGAAACCACAAAGAAGTATGAATCCTATGATGAAGGAAATAGTTAAAGAAGAATTGCAGAAATTGTTACAAGTTGGATTTATCTATCCTATTTATGATATTCAATGGGTTTCAACCTTAGTTGTGGTACCTAAGAAAAATGGAAAGTGGAGAATTTGTGTAGATTACATAGAGCTCAATAAGGCTACATTAAAAGATCATTTTCCTTTACCATTTATTGATCAAGTGCTAGATTCATTAGCTGGGAAGAAATTATTTTCATTTCTTAATGGATTTATTGGGTACAATCAAATAAATATAGTATTTTAAGATCAAGATAAGACAACATTTACATTCCCATGGGGAACATATGCATACAATGTCTTACCCTTTGGTTTATGTAATTCACTTGCTACTTTTCAGAGAGTAGTCCTTGCAGTCTTTGCTGATTTGATCCATTAGTGTGTAGAGGTATACATGGATGATTTCACTATGTATGGCAAAAAATTTGATGATTCTTTACAAAATCTTGAAAAAGTTTTGAAAATATGCATAGAGACAAATCTATCACTCAGTAATGAAAAATTCTTTATGATATTAACTAAGGGAATAGTGTTGGGACTTCATATTTATTCTTCAGGAATTAAGGTAGACCCAACAAAAATTCAAGTCATTGTGAATTTAATACCACCCACAACACAAAAAGAAGTAAGAATTTTCTTGGGTTATGCAGACTAATATAGGAGATTTATTGAAAATTTCAGTAAAATAGCTTTTCCTTTATTCAAGTTACTTGTGAAATATGTGGAATTCCAATGGAAAAATAATTGTCAAAATGCATTTGAAAAATTAAAAGAAAAAATGTCAATTGCACCCATTCTTTAGGGACCTAATTGGACATTGCCATTTCATGTATCAACTGATGCATCTGACACTGCTATAGGAGCATCACTTGGACAGAAAGAGAATTAGTTTAATTATGCCATATATTTCATAAGCAAAAACTTAAAACCAACAGAATTCAAATATACTGTTACAGAGAAAAAAATGTTAGTTGTATTTCATGAAGTTAATAAATTTAGACATTACATAACAGGTTATGAAGTATTCATCCACACGAATCATTCAACCATAAGATATTTAATGAACAAAGTAGTTACAAATGGCAGAATAACTAGATGGTTGTTATTGATGCAAGAATTTAAGATTACTGTACAAGATCGGCCAGGTAAAGATAATCAAGTTGCATAATTTCTATCAAGACTTCATTCACCTGGTGATCCAAATCCAGTTTTAGATAATTTTCCATATGAACATATATTTTATATAACTGTCAAAACTCCATGGTTTACAGATATAGAAAACTATTTATCATCTGGAATCCTACCATCTCATTACACAAATAAATAGAAAAGAAAGATAATTAGAGAAAGTGCTAAATATAGTTGGGTCAATGGTGACCTCTTTTATATTGGTTATGATCTAATAATAAAAAAATGTGTTATAGAAGACGAGATTATTAATATTTTGAAAGCATGTCATGATGAGCCATGTGGTGGTAATTTTGCAGAAAAGCGGACGTCATACAAAGTGATGAAACTTAGCTACTACTGGCTGGCCATCTTCAAAGACTCCAAGGCCTATGTGAAGAGATGTGACAGCTACTAGAGAATTGGAAGACCAGTGGCATCAGATTAAATTCCATCAAGGCCACAAGTACTGATTGAACCATTTGAGAAATGGGCTCTAGACTTTGTGGGACCAATCAACCCACCGTCAAATTGAAAGAAATACATCCTGGTATGTACAGATTATGTAACTAAGTGGGTCGAGGAAAAGGAAGTGGCATGAGAAACAAAAGATATAGTTGTATATTTTTTATTTGAGGAGATATTTTTAAGGTATGGAGTTCTGTGATATATTTTAACTGACCAACACACATAATTCACATAAAAACTTGTTCAAGATCTTACGGGGAAGTACAAGATCAAACATAGAAAATCAACTCCATACCATCCTCAATAAAACAGACAAGTGGAATCAAAAAACAAAGTCATAGAGAATATCATGATGAATACTATACAAATGAATATAAGGGACTGGTTAGAGAACTTGAGATATGCACTATGGGCATATAGGATAACATGGAAAAACACAACTAGGTTTAGTCCATATCAGTTCGTGTATGGAAAATAAGTACTATTACCCATATAATTTCAAATACATACATTCAAGTTAGCGACAGAGTTGGGGATGGAATTATCTAAGGCACAACAAAAAAGAGTCATGGAATTAAATCAACTGGATGAGATACAAAAGAAAGAAGTAGAGCACACATATCTTATGCAAGAACAAATAATTAAATGGCATCATTGGTTCATCAAGAATAAAGTGTTTCAAAAAGGAGACTAGGCACTATTGTTTGACTCCAAGTTTAAGGATTTCAAGGAAAAATTTACAGTCATTGACTTGGGACATATGAGATTGAAGAAATCTTTGACAATGGAGTTGTGGATATAAAAACAATTGACGAAGCATCTATTTCATTTGTGGTTAATGGATATAGGCTTAAGGTTTACAATAAGCCTATAAATAAAAAGGACTTTATGAGAAGAATTTAAATAGATACCGATCTGGAACTAATGGGACAACATAGAAATATGCACTCCATAACTCCAGAAGAAGAATTAAAAAAATATATAAATAAATAAAAATAAAAATAAAAAATAATAATAAAGGATTTTGGTTGTGAAAATCTAGGAAATTGGCACAGTACAAACTCAAATTCATATCGGAAAACCAACTGGTTTGGCCAATATGAATTATTTTTTTGTTTTTATTTTACTTCAGTACTATTTTTGCAGATTTACCCTCTGTGCCATGCAAGGCTTGAGGAAAAGTCTTAACATCAACAAGGGGGAAACGTGTAATAAAATTATGTAAATAGTTTGAGCAGCTGAATCGAAGAAGGAATTTGAATTAGAAGTATAAAGGGGCATGATACGTCACTGAAAGTATTGAGTAGAAGGGACCTGATACATCATAGAACATACTATGCAGAAGGGACCTAAGATATCATTGAGAATATCATCCAGAAGGGACCTGTATCATATGACAAAAGAAACTTCAAGAATTGTTGAAAATTATGTCAAAGGGACCTAAAATTACAAAATGTCAGAAGGGACCTGAACTACATCAATATTCAAGACTAAAAAACATGATAGAAGGGACCTGAAATGTAAAAATTCAAACTGCAGAAGGGACCTGAACAACATCATTCCAAATCAATAATCAGATGCAAAGCAGAAATAAGTCTCTAAATTTCTACATATCCTAGAAGAGCCATTGTTATAAAAAAGACAATGTCGACCATCATTTGGCCAAAGGAAATCATGGACATCAAACTATTTGTGGGAATACAAGTACAGTAAATGAAGTTTTTCTCTTAAAATTTCAATTTAAAAAAAAAAATTTCTAGAGATTGTTAAAGCTAATTTGGTACTTGATATGCATATCTACCTTCATTCCATTACCTACATTTCACTACCTTCATATCATATTTATTACATTCATATTCCTATTCATTATTTTACCCATTATATTCTTATCCATATCCACTATCCTAATGTAATATTCTCAACTGGGGAAATGAGCAATACAAGGCACTAAAAACACATTTTTCAGAAATTGATGCTATAATAGTTAAGAAAAACCCATGAGTCCATTATTTTATACATTATAGAAACCAATTATAATAGGAGATCAGAAAAAAATCGTTACCACTTAGTTAAACAAGCCTCCCAAGCCATAATAACTCAAAAATGTGGCAATAACAGGTGCTGCAACCATGTATAAAAGTTGCGAAACCCTTACATTGTTATTTTATAGCCTCTGCAATAGCAGTAGATGATACATCAAATATAGAGCTGCTATGTGCATAAAAAGTTAGATCTATACCAGATCCATGCACCATACAAGCTCCTCTAAAGAACCCCCTTGGGGTTTTTAGCAAAACACCAAGTACAAGTTGTAGATCTAAGATCTAGGACTGTAGATCCAACGAAAAATTAAAGATCTGGAAATTTTGGCTGAACTGATATAGGAAATAGAATAGCCTCCTCTAATAGATCTCCAAAGTGAAGGGCAAATTCCCAACACTTAGAAAATCACCTCTCCAATGCTGTGCTGAACCACCCTGCAACTGCACCTACAGAAATAACGCAGATCTGGTTCTATAGTACGTTGTAGGGATCAAAACATGGTTGGACTAATGCCAAGATATGAAAATTAGGCCCAATACCTTCAATAATGTCCTCCCAATGAAGTAGAAACCTCCTCCATTGAAAATGAGCACTAAAATGGCCTAGATCTAAAAGATCTAGTCTCCACTTGTTGCAGCTTTCAAAAACAACCAAACCCTCAATAGGATCTACACTATAGTTGGAAGAAGAAGCTTGGACCTAAGCTAGATAGTGGACAATGCAATACAAACTCTCCCAAGAGCTACTCAATGGGAAGAGGTGGTATTCCTGACCAGGAACACCCAATGATAAACAACATTCAATCTCAGTTAAACAACAAGAGAAATATATATGTCTAAATAGACCATATATTCAGAAAACAATAATCATAAGCTAACCCCATATGGTTTCCATCCTCTTCATTATAAACAATGTGAGGCTTCTCACCTTGGGTCCCACTCATTAGGGTTTCCATCATCATGCAGTTAATCTCCCTCCAAAACTGCACTATCCCATCATCAATGCCACTCCTCCATAACAACGCTGTTTGATTTGGTCAAGCTTGAATTAATCTCCATGCAATGTCTCCTTCCACACTCAAGGTGGTTTTATTCTAACTATATAGACTGGTCCACATTTCCACTAGGTTATCTGTATTAATGATCCACTCCCTCCATACTAGCTTTGTTGACTTGGTCAAACTTGACCTTGTCCACATGCATTAGCCTTTGTTCACACATGAAGGTGCTTTATCCAGCTAGGAATATGATCCCTTTTCACATTAAGAGGGATTTTATGCCTACTAAAGAGATTTATGGCCCTCCCTACCCATCTTATTCCTCTATCTACGAACAAAATCAAAATTTAAGATTCAAATTCGCTGCATGTTAATTTAGGAATATTACAGTCCTCCCCTCCCAAATGTTACTTGTCCTCAAGAAACTGCAAGGATAGAATTGAAGAGCCCCTCCTATTCCTCCTGTAGCATCTTCATATGATAGGTTCCTCCAAAGAACAAGATGCTCTCTCAACAATATGTCCTCAATTTGTTCCTCCCATGTGTATAAGTATGCCTTTGGTGCAAATCCAAATGGCTCTCATCATGAAAAAGTGGGATATCCATGGAAACAACTATATGTGGTCTTGAGGCCTTCTTGAGACATAGAATCTGAAATATATTTGGAACCATCATCTCCATTTGAAGCCTCTATCCCCAAGCTATCATCCACAAAAAATGAGTCACCCTCCAACATGGTAACTCCTGAAATATATCCTCTACATTAGGCTCCTGCAAAGAAGGCCGACTGCATAGCTGAATATGATGGATCAAAATTTCCATCCCATGCTATCTCTCTTTCCACTTATGATAAGTGTAGAACTGCTGCTGAATATGGGCTGCAACAATGTTGCCTTCATGGATCAAAAAGGCAATGGGGTCCTCAAAGATCCACCCTTTGGTTCTTGCACAAATTATCCCATAGAAAATGAATATGACATTATCATCATCTGGAATCCAAATAAGAGAATTACTGAAGGTTTTACATAGTGCTGGAAGGTACCAACAGTTTCTCAAGTAGTCACAGCGCAATTTTACGAACTGCGGTTTTAGAACATGATGTGGCAAGTTGTCTCCCAACAAATTGCTAGTTGTACATGTCATCACACTTTCTAGTGAATAGTAAATGGAATTGTATATCAACTCAACATACAGGAAATAGTACAACACTTGCCCAAATCCATACAAGAAATGGCTCTCTCCATCATAGATGTTGGTCCCAAAATGACCATGAAGCCCAAATAGAGGCTCGCCCTCTTGTGGAGCAATGCACTGTATAAGGATGGTAAAAGAATGCAAATTCTGTGTTAGATAATAAATAAGTGAAAAAACACAATTCTTACCATGTACTAAGAGTAATCTGATAATAAGATCCATGAATGAGCCCTCCATAGTGGTATGATATATTCCCATGAAGAGGAATTAACTATGTGCTGCATGAAGATCTACCTTCTTATGCTTGAAAATCCAAGTCAAGAAGATCATATCATGGTAATATATGTCTCCATCCACTACTCCACCACTCTCATCGCCTACTTGCCCATCAAGTGCATCATATGTGAAGTGATCCTGGGGACACTCCATCAACAAACCCAAGCCCCCAAGTGACAAAGTTGTTGGCCTTTGTGACAATGCACCTGTCATCTCATAGCTTCATCCTTTGACATACCACATGTCAAAGCCATCAATCATAATGCTACTATATGTGGGAGATTCCTTCCAAAGTGGAAGTACCTCCTGATCCTCCAGGGCTAAGGAGTAGCCCCTTTGCACCATAATATTTCCATCTCCTACTCTTGCAACGTCATGCAAACTGTGGGAGAATATCAGCCCATACTCTCTCAAGAACAACCAAAGAAACAACAATTCTTGTTGCCTCCCCACACCCTCACCATATAAATCATGGAGCAACAACATGATAGTTGATATGAAAGATATCGTATCACCCCAATACATCAAAACTCCTTGTTTTTATATGATTCAAGTGTCATGCGAAGGTCCATCCACCAACCTACTCTTTGAAATAGAATGAGTCATATGATGACCAAAATCTTTCAAAAGCAACCAATGCAGTCTTTCCTCCTGCTCCCCGGTGTCATAGATATGCAAGTGGCTTCCCAACCTCTTGCTCTTCAACATCACCCATCCAACCAATGGTTAGTGTCTAACATCATGCTCAAAATTGGCATCCCTCCAATGGATAATACCTACCTCCCAAATTAGATTTCTATCTTTGCATTTCATGGGATGTTGAAATGCAATCTCCTGGAGATCTCCAAATTAAGACCACCCATGATGAACAAGTTGATCCAATAAGGATCCAAATAAGGTGTAGGCAAAAACTTCTCATCCAAATGTGAAGTGCTCATCAATAAATATCCCTCATCATAATAGAAGATGTTATCCATCATAAGATGTCCTTCATCAACCACCTGCCTATCCTCTGCTATACATGTATAAAGGTCACTGGAATGCTCCAATAATGGTTGCCCCCCCAACTCATCACTACTGCTCAATGACAACACTATTGATATCCATAATGGTGCATCTGATGTCTCAAGATCATGCTTAGTGTTGAACACATAGTTCTGTGTTGTATTGTTCAAGACAATACTCATCCCATCCTCCACAAATCTATACTCCAACCCCAAGAGTTGTGTGCAACTCAATAATGATACACTAGGATGACTGTATATCTTCTCCTTGAAAAAATCAAGGCTACTCAGTGCAGTGATAGTTTGCTGCTTCAAATCAGCAATGTACTTTGACCCTAGGTCATGCAATCGTACATTCCCACAATCCTCCATATGATGTGTTGAAGTAACAAAAAGTGGAAACATATGAATACCTTGGTAAAGCTTGGGAACACCTTGTACTGCTACAAGGGTTCCTCCTTATGGTGTTATGGCTTCCCCCAACTACTGATGATGATGGTTTCTCTTCCATGGCTGCATCAACACTGGTACAAGTCTCCTCCTCCTCATGCATCTCCAGAATAGTGCATGGGATCCCAAATGTCAAGAGATCAAGACCACTTGGCAAAGATGCAACAATTATTTCTCCTAATGTAAGTGCTCCTACAACAAGTGGTGGTGAAGACTCCTTGATCAACCTTTGAGTAAAATTTGCATATGCAGTCACTTTTGCATGACTCAAATGGCTGAACCACCAAATGTTTGCTTCACCCTCAAGGTGCAGTGCTAAAATATCAACAACTTCTTTCTCTATTATTGGATGCAGCAGGAAAAATGCATCCAACTTCATCCCCCAAGCCCTTTCTATGCATGTGGATGACCCATCAAAGGTAGACAATAGAAATCTATTGCCCTCTTTTCTTCTATTGATGCAAGGTCTTCTTTCTTCTTTGAAATGAATGAGTTGTGGGAGAGTTAGATTCTCCTTGAAAGCTCTAGGTTGAGACTTATATTATGCAAGATACTCACTTAGAATCTCATGATCTAAGTGTCCTCCATCTTCATGCCTCTTGTCTTAAAAATAAAAGGGAATAGAATGTATCTTTGGAGCTCTATGCAATACTGGATCTTCTTTTTGCTGATAGGAAGTACATGGACCTTCCTCATCTTGAAACCTTAGTGTGGTTTCATTGCTTTTCTCCACTTTTCTTTTCTTGACCTTCTTGGTGAGGTCCTTCTTAGATCTGAAAAGAGATGAGATGAAACTCATCCTCTCTATCATTATGATCTATTTATCCTCCTTCTTAATCTTCTGATAGCATAATGGTTGAGATCCACAGGCTGAGCCAAGGTTATGCTTTGATACCATTGTAATATTCCCAACTGGGGAAATCAGCAATACAAGGCACTAAAAATGATTTTTTTTAGAACTTGATGCTATAATAGTTAATAATATCCCATGATTCCATTATTTTATATATTATAGCAACCAATTATAAAATGATATCAGAAACAAATCATTATTTCTTAGTTAAACAAGCCTCCCAAGCCATAATAACTCAAAAAAGCTGCAATAATAGGTGTTACAACCATGTATAAAAGTTGGGAAACCATTACAACATTATTTTATAGCCTCTGCAGCAAAATTAGATGATACATTAGATCTAAAGCTGCTATGTGCATAAAAATTTAGATCTATACCAGATCCATGCACTATACAAGCTCCTCTAAAGAACCCCCTTGGGTTTTTCAACAAAACACCAAGTATAAGTTGTAGATCTAAGATCTAGGACTATAGATCTACTAAAAATTATAGATCTAGAAAGTGTGGCTGAACTGATATAGGCAATAGAATAGCCTCCTCCAATAGATCTCCAAAGTGAAGGGCAGATCCCCAACACTTAGAAAATCACCTCTCCAATGGTGTGTTGAACCACCCTGCAACTACACCTACAGAAATAACGCAGATCTGGTTCTATACTGCATTGTAGGGATCAAAACATGGTTGGTCTGATGCCAAGGTCTGAAAATGAGGCCCAATGCCTTCAATAATGTCCTCCCAATGAAGTAGAAACCTCCTCCACTGAAAAGGAGCACTGAAATGGCCTAGATCTGAAAGATCTAGTCTCCACTTGCTGCAGCTTGCAAAAACAACCAAACCCTCAATAGGATCTACGTTGTAGTTGGAAGAAGAAGCTTGGCCCTAAGCGAGATAGTGGACAATGTAATACAAACCCTCCCAAGCGTGACTCAATGGGAAGAGGTGGGATTCCCAACCAGGAACACCCAATGCTAAACAAAATTCAATCTCAGCTAAACAGCAAGAGGAATATATATGTTTAAAAAATACCATATATTCATAAAACAATAATCATAAGCTAACCCCATATGGCTTCCATCATCTTCCTTATAAACAATCTGAGCTTTCTCACCTTGGGTCCCACTCATTAGGGTTTCCATCATCATGCAGTTAATCTCCTTCCAAAACTGTGTTGTCCCATCATCAATGCCACTCCTCCATAACAACGTTGTTTGATTTGGTCAACCTTGAATTAATCTCCATGCAATGTCTCCTTCCACACTCAAGGTGCCTTTATTCTAACTATCTAGACTAATCCACATTCCCACTCGGTTATCTCTATTAATGATCCACTCCCTCCATACTAGCTTTGTTGACTTGGTCAAACTTGACCTTGTCCACATGCATTAGCCTTTGTTCACACATGAAGGTGCTTTATACAGCTATGAATATGATCCATTTTCACATTAATAGGGATTTTATGCTTACTAAAGAGATTTATGGGCCTCCCTGCCCATCTTATTCCTCTACCTACGGACAAAATAAAAATTTAATATTCCAATTAGCTGCATGCTAATTTAGGAATATTACACCTAACCATTTAATAATCATTCCATAAACCATATATTATTTCTTATCCACAACACATTAACCCTACTTTTCTTAAACATAAAGATCATAAACAAAAGACTCAATTATCGAACCCTTGTTGGACCTACAAAAAGAAAGAAAAAAGGTTAGTTTCATGTTAAATGGTAAACATTTAATTTTAAAATATGACCATTCTTTGGTCATTTTCAAATTAAAATAAACAAAGGTCAAAACCTAAGTTAAAATCTTGTGAGAGCGCAATATGAAATTCTCAAAACAAAACAAATATGCAAACTATATTATTGAGAGCGCAATCTTATATATTATTAAAAGCTAAGGTAATGAGCGGAGATGAAATTATGACACAAACAAAAATGAAAATGCGATAAACTAACCTAAGTTTTAAAATGAGTGATGGAATGGAAATACGATGCATGGAAATGATGCATGTGCAATAGGGTCAATGAAAATATGATGAGGGACAATGCATGTTCGATGGGGTATAATGCATTTTGATGGAGAGATGAATGCGAACATGGTGGTCAACATATACCATGAATACAAAATGAAAGGTAGGTTGTGTAATGAATAGAGTCGAGAACATGGATAATGGAGATAACACTGTGGAGCCAGCACACCAAGCCAGTCATAAAATTTAAGCCATGAAGGCATCAGTCAAGCAGTTGATGGATAAGAACGGTCAAACAAATTCAAAAATGCAGTGTTGCAAACCCTGTTTAAACTAGTAAGAGTCTCTGCCATTCTCAAACCTCAGACCTCTGAAAAACCGTGCGTTCTTCACCATCATAGCCCTTTGCAGGCTTAGTGAGGGAGTGGAATGCTGTGAAAACCATCAGCCTGCATTCGAGAGACCTTGTGAAGAGAAAATTGAAAAAAGTAGACAAAGGAGGGTTGTGAAGGAACAAAGAAAATTAAGCACAGAAGAGCGAGAAAAAGATATAGAAATATAAGGCCGGAGAGATAAGGAGAATTGACTCGTATTTTGAGCCAAGAAATATGACAGTTGTGTCAATCAAGCACACTGTCAGGGTGCGGAGATCTCGTGGAGCACGAAGGTAAGAGAAAACCCAGATTTTTCTCATTAAAAAAAACAGTTATTCATATGAACAAATATCGGGATTTTTATGTGAACTATGAGTTATAAATGAATTGATTTCACCACTATTTTAACTTGTCATTACAATACAATGTGTCACTTCCACCATTCACATAAACTCTTCCACCAGTGAGCGCACATTCTTCATTGATTTAATGAGTGAATATTTGAGATATTAAGGGAGATTTTAATTTGAGATGACATTGTTTAAAACACAGGAGCTCAAGTCAAGCTTAGAGAAATCACGAAGATCACTACTAGATCAGGTAAATTTGGAATTTTTTTTATGTGTGGTTGCATATACAGTCTTTGATTTTGATTTGAATATAAACAGAGAACAAAGTGTTCGATTTTTAACACATAGTGGCATCATTTGTTGCATTTTTGAATGGTTTGTATAAACAAATTAATTTCATTTACACACATAGTGAGAAATTTTGAAACAAGAAAAAATATTTATGGTGAATGTTTGCAATAACAGCGATTGAATTATGGGTTAAGAGATGGTAAAAAGATGGTTAAAATGTTTTGTATACAGAAAGCAGTGTTTCATGAAAACACAATGAACCCATTTTTTATGAGATTTTTGATGAAACATTGAGCTATTCTTCAAATTTTCTTGCGAACAGTGATCTTAGGACATGTCAGATTGAATGTATAATTATTTTTCCTTAGAAGAGAAGGAATTTTGTGTAAAATTGAAAGATAAAAAGGCACTTTGGTATAAAAAAAAATTAATTTTTTTACACAGTGAACAAAAGACAAAATTCTACAAATAGAGATAGAGGATTTATTTTTTTATTTTCGATGAGATAGAGGATCCAATAAGAAGGTTAGATTAATAAAAACATGTTTTTTATGTTTTTATAATCTTTTCTACATCAAATCTTTGTGTTTGTAGAAGCAGTAAGTTCATTTCTTTCAAGAGAACAGAGGATTGGTTTCACTTCTTTGTCAAGGGAATCAAAAACAGAAACATGGCAACAAAGATAGAGCCTAAAGAATTTCAGATTGAGCATTGGGGTAAAGACACAGTATAAAAAATTTACCAATAAAGTTGAATAGGTTTCCTTCAGAAGTTTAAAGGGCATAATGAATACATTACAAGGGAATTCATAAATAAATACAAACAAGAGAAAACTATGGTGGGCATTTTAGTCATTCCCTTAACTCAGGAAGTCAATTTATCAAGCCCTAGATTTTCCATTATCAGGAGAACATTATCACAAAGAGTTTCATTTTAAAGATAAGGGATGGTCCTTCTTGCTAGACAAAAACAGAAAGGGATCCTTTTATAGAACAAAGGGGATTCCCAAATAATGGTTCAATGAGCCTTGGGCAGAGTTAGTATTGATCATCCAAAAATTCTTCACATGTGACAGTAGACACAACATAGTGCACCTATACCGCATTAGGTTGCTTCAACACATCAAGGGAGACATAAGAATCAATTTGCTATACTTCTTCTATAGAAATTTGATCGAGATGATAGAAAATGTGAAGTATAAAACCAAACCTAAGGAGGCACAATTCCATCATCAAGGGTTCATTAAAATTATTGTTTATTATTAGTTGAGAAATAAGGGTGTGATGTGGAGAGAATTCCTAACTTAGAATCAGTTTGTAGAACAAGCCATAGAAGACAAATTCAAACCAATTCAGGAAACAAAGAGTATAATGAATTCACCCCTTTATCCAAGAACAAGATCTAAGAAGCAACACGAGACAATCATGATTGAAAGAGAGAAATCATTCCTATCCATTCCTAGGAGGCAAAGAAGAAAGAATTCAATAGACATAAGCAATAATGAAAGAGAACCTGAAGTGAAAGTTATTGAAACATCTCCCTTGACCAAACAAGCTAATGAAATTCTTGAATGATTGCAGAAGGAGGTTTATGAAAACCCATTACAAAAAGACTCATATTTTGAAAATTATGATATTGAGGCCACTTCAGTTGCTAAAGACACCAAAGAGGAATAAAATGCCCAAAACCTTAGCAAAATCAAAGAATTAACTGATAATTTGGACGTAAGCAGGATATTGGAGAGGCATTTGAAGAGAGAAAATGAAACATACAAGAAAAATAATGAAAAATTGATCAAAGAGAATGAGATACTGAATGAATAAGTGGGAAAACTAAAAGCAAAGGATAATCTTCTTACCATGAAAGCATTCAGAAGGCTCAAAGAGAAAAACTCTTGGAAGATCTTATAGGAAAAGC
Source organism: Pinus albicaulis (assembly GCA_034641835.2). Classification (NCBI taxonomy): domain Eukaryota; kingdom Viridiplantae; phylum Streptophyta; class Pinopsida; order Pinales; family Pinaceae; genus Pinus; species Pinus albicaulis. Next base: position 1,412,136,635 of record CM076584.1, on the reverse strand, counting down.
AGAAGGTCAAAGCCTCAATCTACAAAGAGAAACAATACAAAGGTATAGACTCTCTTTTGAAAGCAGAACAACAAGAAGACTCAGGGTCAGGTATAGGATCAACATCAAAACTTAGGAGGTTGAAAAGGACGAAGCACACATGAGGACATGCTTGAACATCAGCTTGGGGAGATGTTGGCCTTCGTTTTTTTATCTCTTTTTGTTTAAGAAAATACACTTTATTACCATGCTATCCATCCATACACCATAATATTCACTCTAATTTGTAAAATTAATGCATATCCAGGTATTTAAATTAATTTTTTCAATTCTTAGAATTTTTTATAAAAATTGAATTTTAAGTGCACTTTTGGACCAGATCAGAAATTCTCGTAATGGCTTCATCGTTGTCATATTCGCAGGACACTTGGGCTTGATTTGGATAAATTTATAGAAAGCTTGGGAATTAATATTAAATGTACACCTGTTGGTTTATTCAAACCAAGCTTAAACAAGCCCGGTCAAAGGCAGTCAAACAAGACTTTTTCTTTTGGAGATCCCTAGGAATTAGGTCAAATTTCTTATTTTATGGGATTTTCTAGTTTTTTAGGGATTAGATGGATGATCTCTACCTGATTATATATGATAAGAATAGCCATGGCTGTAGGAGATGTTTTAGATGATTTTGTTTCATATTTTATCTATTTAAGCCTAAGACATTGAAGGCATTCATATGTATCATTTGTGTAACTTAACTTTGATATTTCTGAAACTTTGGAGAGTTAATTGAAAGTCTTGTTCTATTTTATTTTCTATTGTTATATGGTGAATTATTGACTGAATTTTTAGTATCTAAAATCACTTACAGTGTGAGAGGCAAGGGCGGAGGCCCCCCACATCGAGCTATGTGCACTTTCTAGTTATTTTAAGTTGCAGTTTCTAAACCAGTTTGTTTTATGCTTAATTTGTTAATTAGATATATGTTGATTTTTTATGAGTGTTGATGAATCTAATTCTAATTTATATTTTTCATATGAATCAACAATCCAATGTTTAAGTTAAACATTCCTTCTATCTGATTAATATCTAGAGCTAGTGTTCATCTTTCATGCTTTTTAATGATTTTCTAAAGTTCATGTTTTCTAACAATAGTATTAATGATGATGAATCTATAATGAAGGACAACCATGATATCTTTAGGTAAGAGCCTCTTCATTTATTCTTTCATGCATCTTGATCTATTTCTCATTAGTGGTTTTGGTTTCTAATTCATGAATTAGTTTTGTAAGAGAAGGAGAAACAAGTCTCCTAAGTTAGGAGCTTCTTTTGCTACTGATTACATAATTGAATTTATAAATTATTTAGTTTAAATTTATATTTGTAATATGAATTTCCTTTATTATTAATAAATCATCTTCTAACTTGATCATAGTTGAAACCCATATATCTTGGAGATGCTTATAAGTGCTACAAGCCCGGATTTATAATAAATACTTGTGTTTTTTTACCCAGTAAATAACCCAACAAAGACCATAAAACATAAAAAAGATATACACAGAGATTTTTCCCCTGGATCCAAAATCAGGACTACGAGCTCGATTTTTTATTATATTCCTTTTAGTGTTACAAAACATATATATACATGCCAAATCATTCATAAACCCCAATCCATTAACCCTGGATTAGCACATAACCGTAATTTCCTTGACCGGATCTACAAAATACTAGGGGAAAAAAACCATCATGCCCCAAAACCATGTGCAAACCCATGCACAAAACTATAGGTGGGTGAAAACCCCTGAACAAGGGAGGCTGCCACCATCCCTGTGGCCCCTTGAATGCTCCTGACACAACGGACAGGGAGGGGCTATCACCCCCCTGTTACTCCCCCCCCCCCGCGAATGAAATATTCATGGAAATAATATAACACACATCCAACATTCTCCCACTTGTTTTTTTCTTTCCATAGGGGGACACAAGAGAGTTTATTCATTAGTCCAACCCTGCAAAATCCATTGTTTCTCTACACCAAGAGAACTTATGAGTGCTCATAGACTTCGTCAATGCATCTTCAACATTCTTAAAAGTGTCCACCTTTACTAGCAACACCTTTATATCCCCAACCATATCTCTCACAAAGTGATATTTAACATCAATGTGCTTTGTCTTTGAATGATATGTGGGGTTCTTAGCCAAGAGAATTTCACTTTGGTTATCACATTCTATCCTTATAACTAAGTGTACCAACCCAATACTTGAACACAATATCTGCAACCAAACAGCTTCCTTGCTTGCATGAGTGGCTGTCATGCATTCAACATTTGTAGTTCAAAGAGCCACTACAGACTGTATTTTACTCATCCAAATGACTACACCTCCAAATATGCTAAACACATACCCACTTGTGGATCTTATTTTTTCTAGATCTCCAACCCAGTCTGTATCAACAAAACCACAGATGTCAAAAACTCTGTCCAATCCTCTTCTTCCCTGGTAGCACAAACCATAATCACTAGTGCCATGCAAATATCTGAAAACCCACTTCACTTCTATCCAATGCTCCTTCCCTAGTTTTGACATAAACTTGGTCAATACTCCCACTACATGTGAAATGTTTGGTCTAGTACAAAGAATTACATACATCAGGCTACCCACTGCACTTGCATATGGAACACAGGACATATCCTCCTCTTCTTCTTGTGCCTTGGGACACTGTTCAACAATTAGCTTTACACCTACAGGAATATGAATCTTCACCAATTTACTATCATGCATATTTAACCTCTACAATATTGTCTCAACATACTTCCTCTAGCTTAACCATAGCTTCCTCTTTTCTCGATCTCTCTTAATTTCCATGCCCAAAATATAGTTTGCAACACCAAGATCCTTCATGTCAAATTTGGAGAACAATTGGGTCTTCAAATCCTGGATAATTTATTTGTCATTTCCAACCATCAACATATCATCCACATACAAAACCAAATAAATAACATGGCCACCAATTAATTTAAAATACACACAATGATCCTCTTTGGTTTTGGTAAAACCAAGTTCCTGTATATAGGTATCAAATTTCTAATAGCACATCCTTGGTGACTGTTTGAACCCATATAGAGAATTTTTTAAGCTGCATACCAGTTCTTTATTACCATTCATCGTAAATCCTTCAGGTTGCATCATGTAGATCTCATATTCCAGATCCTCATGAAGAAATGTTGTCTTCACATCCATCTTTTCTACCTTAATAACAATAGATAAAAGTAATCTAATAAAAGTAACCTTGGAAACAGGAGAAAAAGTATCACCAAAATCGATTCCCAGCACCTGGGAATAACCTTGTGCTACCAATCGAGATTTGTATCTCTCCACCTTGCTTTCGACATTCATATTATTCTTAAACACCCATTTTCTCCCGATGGGCTTCCTTCTAGCTGGAAACTCCACCAGATCCCATGCCTCATTTTTGTCCGAGGATTCAATTTCATCAACCATGGCATTGATCTAAAATAATTTTATTAGTTAGGTTGTGCTAAGTGTCTTTCAATTTTAAAAACATGTGCATACTTGCTTCATTAGTTTGCATAAGGATTAAGGAGTTTTTCCATGTTTTGTAAATGATTTTTAGTGAATTAGAAGCATGAAATAAGCATAAATAACACTGAAAAGCAGTGTAAAATAGAGAAACAAGTCACCACATGAAATTTACACAGCAGGCATGATGAAGCAGTTCACCCCTCCTGGGATACATCTGCTGGTCCAGCTCCCAATGGCTTGTCCATCTTTTATTATGCTCAAAATTTTTCTATTGCATGTAGTTTGAGTGCTCTAACGGATTTTTTATCTACACCAATGGCTCCAGAATGCTCCAATTAGTCAAAAATGACTCTTCATTCACTTAGAATGGTTGAAAATTGGGCCTCCTACACTTTTTCCCAGTATCTCCTAAGAAAGCTCCACTAAAAATGGAGAAATCCAGTTAACTGGAGATAAAATTGGGCTACCCAATAATTTAGGCACGCCTCTATATTTTCCGCCAATTAAACCATGCAATAAAATTCACATTTTGGGCGGTGTCCACATGTGCTCGTTGGTTACAAAACAATTAGCAGAACTTAAGTTATAACTATGGTTGACTTTTTGAACTGCGGGTTTGTGCTGTCGAGTTAACACATAGACCACATGGAGGTTAACATTAAATTTTCACCATGTGACTATACATTGCTGAACCACTAGCGGGTTGGGACCATTGGCGATTCCCAACCCCCATGCTCAATTTCAATAAATAATAACACAAACCCGCGCCCATAGACTGTTAAGAAACATTGCATAGAGTAGTTGGTAAGCCATGCACGTGCCCGGAGGGAGGTCAGGGGGTTGAGCCCTACGGATGCTCACAAAATTTACAATTCCATTTCAGGGACACGTGGCGCCCTTAGGGCTGGCCACGTGGAACCCTATAATTGGCTCATCCAACCCCGTACCTTCAAATAGAAAATTGACACTTGTCATCCAACGATTGGTCTTGAGAAAGGAATATTCTGAGGAATATTCTCTTTTTTGCTGACTGTACATCCACCTTGCTGATTGTGCATCCCATTCAAACCTGGTCAAACTGTCATAATTTTACCTGTTTGGCATTTTGATCTGAACACAATATCTTCTTCATACGACATCAGTTTTTTGACATGTTCGCGACGCCGGAATCAAGAAGATGAGATCTACGTAACCATCCTGGTTTTAACCCAATACTATAACTTTGAATTTTGAGCAAAATTTATGAACTCCTGACCATTCCTCCCCATTGGGAAGCTTTTTGACCCTAAAAGACTTGATTACTTGTTTAGTAGATGAGGTTACAACTCCCTCACCTTTCCAACCTCCATCCATTTTGCCTTTCTTGGTTTAGTGCATTTGAGCCCAACTCAAAGGTAGTCAACACTTCCCCTCTTTGATGCTCTTGTCCTCCTGTCAAGAATTGTATCTTCTTTGAGCTCATCTAGAAATTATGGCGATAAATATTCAATAGAAGGTAGCTGAACATCACTTCCTTGATCATCAATAAAAGGGTGGCTCATATAAGCATAAGTTTTCAACATTAATAATTGAATACATTTTCATGTAAGAAGGCAAGTCAAGTTCGAATGCATTATTACCAACTTCTTTTATGATCTTGAAAGGACCATAGCGTATGGGTTTGAGCTTTTTACCTTCCTCTTGCATCCTTTCTTTGATAATGTGCAACCATACCTCATCTCCCTCTTGAAACTTGCGATCAACCCAATGTTTGTCATTCCTCTCTTTATATTTGCTTTGACTTTTCTCAAATTTTTTTTTAACTTGTTGATGTATCATCTAATTTTTCTCAATGAACTTTCAAGCCTTATCAATATGACTATGGCCATCAATTGCAACATCCTTCCCTAAGATGAAGTCTAATGGAAATTTTGGCAAATACACAAATCATACTTCAAAAGGTGAGGTTCATGTTGAAGAGTGTTTTTCCCAGTTGTAAGTGTGTTGAATATAATGCAGTTGTTCATCCCACAACTTAGGATGTCTGCTGCAATATCCTCAAAATAGATGCACAATTGCTCTGTTCACTACTTCGTTTTTTCCATCTATTTGTGGATTAAAAGCGATACTCTTTTTCAACTTTGTGTCCATCATTATCCATAGATTTGACCAAAAAATCCTAATGAACCTGGAATCCCTATCACTAACAATAGAAGTGGGCAATCCAAAATGAACCCAAACATTTTGAAAATAAAGTTCAGTAGTTTGTTCAGCAGTAATGTTTTTCTTACATGGCATGAGTATACAAATTTTACTAAATCTATCCACAACTACAAAAATATAATCATGTTGCTTTCTTGACATAGGTAGACCTCCAAAAACTTCGATGGAGATGCTCTCCCGTGGCCTTGATGGTACTGGTAGTGGCTTGTACAATCCAAGCTTCCTATTACTAGGCTTACTTGTTGCACACATAGAACAACCTCTTATAAAACCTGACACACTATCTAACATGATTTCCCAGATGAAACAATTTTTTTTTATGTATGTGATAATATTTTTATTCAAATTGATTCCCTTCACTCAAACTAGCATACAAATCTTGGAAATCAATGTCATGTGCATATTGTTCTATGTAACTCTCATGTACAATAGAATCATTTTTGAGTAAAGTAGAAGCACTAATGATTGGAATCGAAAGAGTATATGAAACTTTATTGAATATACTTTTTTTGTACCTTATTACCAAGTGAAACTGTCGAAGAAATCCCATCCACCTAAAATGTCTTGATTGTTGCAATTGATGTCTTGATTGTGACTGCAAGTATTGTAATGGTTGGTGATCGGTGTGTACAATAGTCTCTTTTCCCATCAAGTAGTGTTTCCACTTATTGACACTTTTTACCAACACATATACTTCTGTGTCATATGTAGGATAATTAGTCATAGCACCATTAAAATTTTCTCAATGAAGGGCGATAGGCTTACCATGCTGCAAAAGGACTGTGCCCATGGCATAATCACTAGCATCGATTTGTATCTCGAATGGCTGTCTCAAATTTGGTAATGCAAGGGATGGATCTGAAATGATATTGTCTTTTAAAGCTTTGAAATATTGTTGATGTTTTCCTCCCCATTGGAAGCCTTTATTCACACTTTTCACTGCATGCATAGGAGCGGCGATGTAAGAGAAGTTAGAAATAAACTTCCTCCAATATTAAGTTTCACCTAAGAAACTTCTTACCTCAGTAACTGTTTTGGGTGTGGGCCAATTCACAATGGCCTCCAATTTAGAAGGATCAATCCTCAATTCTCCTCGTCCTACAATATGTCCCAAATATATGAAAGAAGTCTTTCCAAACTCACATTTTGACATCTTAAGAAACAATTTCTCTTTCTTCAAAATATCAAGCACTCTATTCACATGCAAGACATGATATTCTCTTGTTTTGCTGAAAATTAAAATGTCATCTAAGTACACAATAAAAAAGTCATCAAGGAATGGTCGCAAAACATTATCCATCACTCACATAAAAGTTTCTGTTGCATTACATAAACCAAATGGCATAACTAGCCACTCAAAGAGTCCTTGTTTGGTTTTGAATGTAGTTTTCCATATATCACTTTCTGCAATTCTTACTTGATGATATCCACTTCGTAATTCTAACTTAGTGAAAATATTTGCTTCTTTCAGCTGATCAATCAAATCATCTATTCTTAGGAGTGGGCAACGAATTTTTACCGTAATCTTGTTCAAAGCTCGAAAATCTACACACATGCACCAAGTCCCATCTTCCTTTGGTATGCGCAAAGTGTCTTGGCTCTGAAAATCCACCCCTAATAGAAGATCTCTTCTCCTAAATTATTGAGTGTATTCTTGCACATTTTGTCCCTTTAACTACCTAAAGTTCTGCCAATTCATGATGGCTTTATGCATATGAGATAATGGACAAAACTGTTGTTTAATAGCAGTAATAAAATCTGACCATGATAGAATAATCTTACATGTTTCTTGATTTCCTCCTTTGTCTTGGCTTCCCACCAAACAAGTGTTGCATCTTCCATTCTCAAAGAAGATAATTGAATTTTTGTATGATCATCTTGAAGGTTCTGTATTCTGAAATAGACCTCCAATTTTCGAATCAAATTATCTAGCTTGTATGCATTTACTTCACCATTAAACATTAGCAATTTGAACTTAATATCAAGTTTTAAAAAAGGATTTTTACTAGTTCTCTTGGACTTGTGTGGCTGATGTATTTAAGAAGAAGTAGAGGATGATGATGATGATGATGAGGGTGAAGATGATGGCTCTCCATTTCCTCCATTTCCTCCATTTCCCTTCTTTGAATTATCTTCATCACGTTGACCTCCTGAAGATTCTTGTCCTTCCTTGTGAAGTTTAGATCCTTCTCCTTCCAGTCTCTCATTTCTTTCTTGATAAAGAATTCTAACCATGTCAGTCATGTCAAGGAATGCTTTCTTGAACACTCTTTCTTCCTCTTTAGGGTCAAATTCTTCATGGGTTTCTCCTTCCTCATGAGGCATGCTTAATGGAGCTTGTTCTTCTTTAGGAGGTGAACTAGAAGGTGGAGATTGTGACAATATTTCTCTCCTTTTGAGACCCTACTTCTTCCACAAGTTTTCTTTCTCCTCTTTTGAGGTTGAGCCTTGTAAGCATATAAAAATTGCAAATATTTAAACAATTATTTGCACTAAACAAAACCAAAGAATAAAATCTGGCTCTAATACCAATATGATCTGAAATGACTGTATTAGTTTTGTTGTGCCTTGTCTTTCAGTTTTAAAAACATGTGCATACTTGCTTCATTAGTTTGCATAAGAATTAAGGAGTTTTCCATGTTTTGTAGATGATTTTTATTGAATTAGAAGCATGAAATAATAATAAATAACATTGAACAATAGTTTAAAATAGAGAAATAAGTCACCACATGAAATTTACACAGCATGCACGCTGAAGCAGTTCACCCCTCCTGGGCTACATTTGTTGGTCCAGCTCCCAATGGCTTGTCCATATTTCATTATGCTCAAAATGTTTCTACTAGATTTAGTTACAATGCTCTAATGGTTGTTTTCACTGCACCAATGGCTCCAGAATGATCCAATTAGTCGAAAATGACTCTTCATTAACTCAAAATGGTCAAAAATTAGACCTCCTACACTTTTTCCCAATATCTCCTAGGGAAGCTCCACTAAAAATGGAGAACTCCAATTAACTGGAGTTAAAACTGGGCTACCCACCAATTTAGGCACACCTCTATCTTTTCTGTTGATTACCATGCAATAAATGTCATGGTTTGGGTAGTGGCCACATGTGCACCCCCAAACCGTTGGTTAAAAAACGATAGTGGAACTTAAGTTATAATTGTGGTTGATTGTTTGAACTATGGGTTTGTGTTGTCAAGTTAATGCATAGACCACATAGAGGTTAACCTTAAATTTTTTCCATGTGACTATACACTGCAGAACCGCTAGTGGGTTGGGACTGCTGACGGTTCCCAACCCCCATACTCAATTTCAATAAACAATAATACAAACCCACGCCCATAGACTGGTAAGAAACATTGTGTAGAGTAGTTGGTAAGCCATGCACGTGCTTGGAGGGAGGTGAGGGGGTCGAGCCCTGCGGACCCTCACAAAATTTTACAATTCCATTTCAGGGACATGTGGCGGCCTTAGGGCTAGCCACGTGGTACCCTATAATTGGCTCATCCAACCCCGTACCTTCAAATAGAAACTTGACACTTGTCATCCAGCGATTGGCCTCGAGAAAGGAATATTTCAAGGAATATTATCTTTTTTTCTGAATGTACATCCACCTTGATGACTGTGCATCCCAGTCAAACTTGGTCAAACTGTTGTAATTTTACGTGTTTGGCATTTCGATAAAAACACAATATCTTCTTCATACGACATCGGTTTTTTGAACCATTCATGATTCCAGAATCAAGAAGATGAGATCTACGCAACCATCCTAGTTTCAACCCAATCCTGTAACTTTTCATTTTGAGCCAAATTTAAAAAATCCTAATCAGGCCTCCTTCTAGATTTTTCCATCCTCTGATTCCACTGCCTCCCTAAAAGTTCTGGGATCATCATCACTGATATTTAAAGAAAATTTTGAACAGAAATAATATGGAATATACCTTTATGGTTTCCTTCTTTCCCGAACTGACTTTCTCACAGCTGAAGTTTGTAGCTCTTCCTCTTCTGAATCTTGTTCTTTTATAGAGTATGATTCATCCTCCTTTAGCTAAAACTTTGTCTTCTCAGGTTCCTTTGGTAGGAATTCATGTTTAACAACATATTTCACCTCTCTAAACACCACATCTTGACTCTACACAACCTTCCTTGTTTATGGGTTCCAAAGGTTGTAAGGTTTTAAAACATCCTTATACCCAATAAAGATGAACATTTCAGATTTATTATCCAACGTGGTCCTTTTATCCTTTGGAATTTGTACATATGCATCACCTCCAAATACCCTCATATGTGAAAGAGAGGGTTTCTTACTAGTCCATACCTCATGTGTATTCTTATCCTCCAATGTTGACGAAGTTGATCTATTAACTAGGTAACATGCAGTCTCTACTACCTCTGCCCATAATTCGTGTCCTAACCCGGTACCACTGAGCATGCTTCTTGTCTTTTCCATCAACGGTATGTTCATTATTTCTGAAAATCCATTTTTTTAAGGTGTGTATGGAGTATTCATTTGGCGTGCTATACCACACCTCTTATAGAACTCTTCAAATTCCTTCGTGCAGAACTCTCCACCATTATCTTTCCTCGGCACTTTTATCTTCTTCCTTGTCTGGTTTTCCATCAGAGCCTTAAATTATTTAAATATGTCAAAGACATAATATTTCTTCCTCAAGAAATATATCCATGTATTCTTGCGAAGTCAACTATGAATGAAACATAGTGTAATGTTCCAAATCTGGAACAACTACACTATTGGGAATAATATGGGTTATTACCAATGTGGAGCTATAGAAATATGTCATATATAGATAAAAAATCACTTAAAATTCAATAAAATATGAAGCAACAACTTTATACAGCGTTTTATAAGGCAAAAGGTGGGGAAAAGTGAGGATTTAGGCCCTAAAACGAGTATATTCAGAGAAATGCGTAAAAATAAGATGGAAAAGTGGTTGTATCTGATAGATAAAGTTATGAGGGACTCCCATGTCAAATTTTAGCAAAACAAAATAAGTTTTTCTATGTTAAACAGTTCCTCCTTTCCTAACTAGGCTAGAAAACCCTAATTTCCCATGACTAGAAGTATGTAGAAATTTTAATGAAGCATGTGAGCATGATTTTCTGAAGCATATGACTGAAATAAGGTATGAACATTGAAAAATAATATCAGATGCATATATCATACATTTTACAGAAGAATAATGAAAGAACACAGGAGAAATCCTCAGAAATGAGGTGCTACAACCATGACAAAGACTGCATAACCATGAAAGCGTTATTTCTAGGGCTGAAGAAGAATTTTATTGATTTTTCAGATCTAGATCAGATCTGTAAATAAAAATATAGATCCAATACATATCCATGTACAAGAAAGGTTGATCTATACATTCCCCTTGGGGATTTTCTCAAAACATGAAGCACCGGAAGTAGATCTGAGATCTAAGAATACAGATCTACAGAATGATTCATAAAATCACTGAATCATGTACATGTAGAATATCAGATCTGAAATAGAACATAGATTGGTTGGCCAATCTATGGATCACCACAGTGGAGGAAGAGTCCCAACACCAGAGATCTCTTCTCCAAAATGCAAGCAAAGCACCCTGCAGTTGTAGATCTGCAAATAACGTTGTCCTAGGGAGAGGAACAACATTGTAGCTTCTAAGAATTATTTTTCCTGATGCCAAGATGTAGATACAAAGTGCAATCAGAAAATGAACTCTTCCATGAGGTTAAAAGACACACTCACTGAGAAGAGCCACTGTTATCATCTAGATCTAAGAGATCTAGTCTTCCACTTGCTACAGCTCACAAGATAGCTCAAACCTCAACATGATCAGTGCTGTAATGTAAGGTGAAGCTTGGCCCAAGCCTGATAGTGGACAATTTTATCAAAATTCTCCTCCAAGAGCTTCTCAAGGAAAGAGGTAGGATTCCTGAACAGGAATACCCAACAAGGGATGTCTAGCAGACAATTCCTTGTGAAATGATAATCTTCAACAACCCTTCCCTTGTTGCCCTGCTCTTCATTTTATAATATAGGAGTCTTGCCAAACCCTAAACCAATTTGAATCACTTAACCCTTTTCACATTACAACCTCCTTCTAGAACTGCGTTGTCCCTCAAAGAGGTTCAATGCATCTAGACTGCGTTGTTTGACTTGGTCAAAGATGACCCATTCTTGTGATTTAACCCATTCACACCTGCAAGAGTTTATTTACGTAGCCCAGATATGTCTCTGTTCACATAGGCATTGATTTATTCTTGATTTTCAGGAGTTTTACATGTCCTCGTTTACAATTTATTCATCAATACATGAAATGAAAAATAAACAAGGCAAAATTAATATTCCTATTAGCTGCAGCTAATTTAGGAATATTACAGTCTCCCCCTCCCAAATGTTTCTTGTCCTCAAGAAACTAAAAGGTTGCTGCAAAATCTCCCCCCTTCTTCTTGTGGCCTACTCCTTCAACAGTCTCCACCATTGCTTCAAATTTTCTGCAATAATTCCATCTCCCAATGCTTCCTTCCAAGTGTGCAAAGTGGCCTTTGGTAGATAAACCAAATAGCTCTCATTATGAAGTATAGGAAGGTCTATATGGAAACCTTATTTATGATCCATGGCCTCATCAAGATGGAAGTGATGGTCATAATGAGGAATTTCACCATCAATGAAGGTCTTCCACCTCCATGCTATCATCCAAATGAAATGAATTACTTTCCAGTGTGGTAACTCATAATGAAGCTCCTCTCGAATGCCCATGAGAGGCATGCTCCAAGTATTACATACAATTATATGGTCCACATCATAAAGAGACAAGTAATGTGCTATAGTAACCATATGGTCTCCCATGCTCCCCCTAGAACATGTAGTGCAAAGAATGTGGGAAACTCCTTTCCCCAAGGACACATTCCACAAATGTGTCTCTCCTCCAACCATGTTCCCAAGAATGAGAACATCTTCAGCATGTGGAATCATGATTAAGATCATGCTAGCTTCCATATATGATAAAGGAGAAGGAATATGCCTCCTCATGTGCAACCACCACAGTTTTACCCTCAACTGCCATAGAATAAAAGATGACAAGTGTTTCCTCCAACACTTTCTTGCTGCCCCATCCTTCTTGCATGCTTGGAGAAGATGTTTTATGATTGGTGTAAAGGAGTCACACCATGGGAAGTGTATCTCCCCTCCAATATCCTCTAAAGGATGATCATCATCAATAAAGTTCATGGCCTCAAGTGGCCCATGAAGCCCATCATAAATAGTGTTCCCTCTTAGAGCGAAGCCCTGCAAATGAGTGTTATAAAAATACAAGTATACATCATGAGATTCAAAAATATAATATTTGTCATGCACTTGTTTAAAATCAGCAAGGTTGCTCATGGATGAGCCTCCCCTCACACTCAATGAATAAGGAGGTGTAGATGATAATTCTTCCCAAGAGCTATGTTCATCCTCATCTAACAAATGGTCCATGCACTTCTTCATATGAGAGTGCACATCCTCTTTGAAATTCTCCCACATGAATCCATCAAAGACAGTATGATATGCTCCAATGAAACTAGTGGGTTTGGAAAGCAGGATCTCATAGGTTGCATTTAGCATTGAATTTCTCCTTGAGCTTGGAGCCTTTAACGAAATAGATGACTGCTCCAACTACCATATACCTCCCATCCATTACCTTCCCATCAAGAACCTAACATGTGAAAGGGTCCTTGTTGTACTCCATTAAAAGTTGAGAATCCCAATAAGGATCTAGGCTCCCCAAGAATGATAACATTGTAGATGTCTGAAATGTAGCCCCATCATGTAATGACTCTCCTCTTTGACATACTTTATGCAAAGGTCACATGTTGGAGTCCCATAAACTTTCTTTTTCTGCCTCCCTTGGATCTGATCTTCCTCAAGACAAGATTGAAGCATGTGGAAATCAACTTCCCCTTGGGAAGTTCTTGTCCTCCAATACTTCCTCAATTTGGCCTATGCATGCAAGAGTATTAAGATCCTCTTGTCATGTTTAGAAATCTAATTTTTAAGTGAGAAGACCATGGGCTGCCCCAAAGATATGGTTTTTCCACGTGTCCTCATATCCATACAATCATATATTTCTAATCTTTCATTTGTCAACGGACATGAATGAATGGAAGATAACAATGTCCCATTCAGAAAATTGGTTACCTCTTTTCTGAATTCCTGAAAGATCCTCTGCACTGTGCTTGCTTCTCCCAAGGCTCCTTCATTAGCCAAGTATGAAAATGCTGCCCATAGTTGAGATAAAATTTTAGTTTTCCTCCAATCAGGAGGTCTTCCTGGTGGAATGCCTCCTTGCAAAGAGGCATCAAGGCATAGAGAAGAATGTCGATGTAGGTGGACATATTTTCCCCTACCATTGCTGCATGGATTCTCTTGCCTTATTTTGTTTTCCAACCCTTGAATTAGAGAAGGGTATATGCTCTTCTTCTTGAGATGCTCTTCCTCCTCTCTTCCTCCTTCTATCTTCAAGACTTCATCATTTGACAATGATTATGCATGCTGCGCTTGTGTTGTATCAAGATCTCCATGTGTGAGATCTTTTGGCACTCCTTGCAAGAATACACGAGTTTCTTCCCTTGGAGAAAGTGCTCCAACTTCATCTTCATGAGATGCTTGAGGTGTCATTGTCATGACTGCGTTATCTCCTGCCTTCTCCTTCTCCTCTCCAATGACTGAAATTTCCTCATCATCAACAAGAGACCTTAGATCTTGGTCATCTATTGAAGGAGAAATCTCCATGCTTCCTTCTTGAGAAGAGTTCCCTTCATTCAAAGGAGATCTTGCCCTAGGAAAGGCATCAAACAAACTCACACATTCTCCCATGCTCTTCAAAAATGGAGTTGGATTCATAGACCCTTCCAACTCATGCAAAATATTTGACTGATATGGTTTGATAATGTCACTAGACGATGTTACACATGGGGCTTCATCAAAATTTTCTATCAATATTGCAATAAAACTTGCATAAGTAGGTGTATTTGCATTCTTCAAGGAAAAGGACTCAAACAACCACCAAGCATATGCCTTACCTCCAAAGTGAAGCGTTGCTACTTTGATGGCTTCGATTTCAGAGACTTGATGTTGTTGCACAAAGTTGTTTAGCTCCTCCACCCAAACCCTGACTGGACATCTAGGTGATACATCAAAGATAGATAGATAGAATCTACCCATGTCATGTTGCTCCTTCTTTGTGCCTTTTCTCTCCTTGATCTTGCATAACCCTTGGAAATTCAAATCATCTTTGAACTCCTTGGATTGAGCTTCATACTCCTCCAAACACTCCCTAAGAGTCTCCTTCTTAGATACACCTCCTTTCTTCCTCTTCATGAAGAAATTACTGATAGAAATTTGAAGCTTAGGTGATATGGCTGAGTGCACATATCCATGAGATGAGGATTCAGAATTTTCCTCATGTATAGATCTTGTAGATCTGATCAAAAGATCTTTCTGCTCTTGAAACTTTCTAGGAGTTTCATTGCTTCGTCTTTCTCTTTCTTGTTCAACCTCCTTGGAGAGGTTCTTCTTAGATCTGAAAAATGATGAGAGTAAACTCATGTTATTCATCATTCTAACCTTGCTCCTTTTTCTACAGCACTTTTTCTTGAAGCCACAGGCTTAGCCAAAGATCTTGCTCTCATACCACTGTAATGTTCCAAATCTGGAACAGCTATACTATTGGGAATAATTTGATTTATTACCAATGTGGAGCTACAAAAATATGTCATATATAGATACAAAATGACTTAAAATTCAATAAAATCTTCTTCATAAACTTTATACAGTATTTTATAAGGCAAAAGGTGGGGAAAAGTGAGGATTTATGCCCTAAAAAGAGTGTATTCAGATATCTGTGTAAAAATAAGATGGGAAAGTGGTTGTATATGATAGATAAAGTTATGAGGGACTCCCATGTCAAAGTTTAGCAAAAAAAAATAAGTTTTTCTATGTTAAACAGTTCCTCCTTTCCTAACTAGGCTAGAAAACCATGATTTCCCATGACTAGAAGTATGTAGAAATTTTAATGAAGCATGTGAGTGTGATTTTCTGAAGGGTCTGACTGAAATAAGGTCTAAAAATTGACAAATAATATCAGAGGAATTTCTCATAAATTTTACAGAAGAAGAGTGAAAGAATATAGGAGAAATCCTCAAAAATGAGGTGCTACAACCATGACAAAGACTGCATAACCATGACAACGTTATTTTTATGGCTGAAGTAGAATTTTATTGATTCTTCAGATCTAGATAAGATCTTTACATAAAAATATAGATCCAATATAGATCCATGTACAAGAAAGACTGATCTATACATTCCCCTTGGGGATTTTCTCAAAACATGAAGCACCATAAGTAGATCTAAGATCTAAGAATACAGATCTGCAAAATGATTCAAAAAAACACCGAATCATGTACATGTAGAATATCAGATCTGAAATAGAACATAGATTGGGTGGCCAATCTATGGATCACCACAGTGGAGGAAGAATACCAACACCAGATATCTCTTCTCCAAAATGCAAGCAAAGCACCCTGCAGCTGTAGATCTGCAAATAACGCTGTCCTAGGGAGAGGAAAAATGTTGTAGCTTTCGAGAATGATTTTTCTTGATGCCAAGATGTAGCTCTGAAGTGAAATCATCAAATGAACTCTTCCAGGAGGTTAAAAGACACACTCACTGAGAAGAGCCACTGCTATCATCTAGATCTAAGGAGATCTAGTCTTCCACTTGTTGCAGCTCACAAGATAGCTCAACCCTCAACATGAGCAAAGCTGTAATATGAGGTGAAGCTTGGACCACGCTTGATAGTGGACAATATTAGCACAATTCTCCTCCAAAAGCTGCTCAAGGAAGGAGGTGGGATTCCTGAACAGGAATACCCAACAAGGGATGTCTAGCAGACAATTCTTTGTGAAATGATAATCTTCAACAACCCTTCCCTTCCTGCCCTCCTCTTCCTTTTATAAGATAGGAGTCTTGACAAACCCTAAACCACCTTGAATCACTTAACCCTTTTCACATTACAACCTCCTTCTAGAACTGTGCTATCCCTCAAAGAGGTTCAATGCATCTAGACTGCGCTGTTTGACTTGGTCAAAGATGACCCATTCTTGTGATTTAACCCATTCACATCTACAAGAGTTTATTTACATAGCCTAGATATGTCTCTGTTCACATAGGCATTGATTTATTCTTTATTTTCAGGAGTTTTACATGTCCTCCTTTACAATTTATTCATCAATACATGAAATGAAAAATAAACCAGGCAAAATTAATATTCGTATTAGCTGCAGCTAATTTAGGAATTTTACACATAGTACACAGACTTTCCCAGTGATGGAACCGACACAGGTCCAAACACATCATTGTGCACAAGATCTAATATCTTATTCGCCCTCTTAGCACTAGAAGGAAAAATCACCCAATTCTACTTCCCATATATACAATGTTCATAGAAATCGAAATCCAGAGAGAAATTAGACATACCTTCTACGATATCATTACCATGCAGTATCCGAAGGCCCTTCTCTCTTATATGTCCTAGCCTTTGATGCCGTAGCATGGTATTTTCACTAGAGACCATTAGGCTTTTCGCTCCACTTTCAGGAACCACAGAATCATTTCACCCATCAAGAACAATGCTACCCTGAAGCTTGTACTGATTTCCAATCTGAACTCCCCGCATTCATTATAGTGCTCCCTGAACCATCTTGCAAGTATCTTTCTCAAACACTATTTTTACACCTGCATCATCCATTTTTATTACATAAATATGATTTCTGGCCAATGTAGGAATATGTAGAACACCAAGAAGTTTTCTAATCCTTCCAGCTTACACCTTCAGATCTAATTTTCCACATCTGAATATTCTAGCCTTCCTATCATCCCCTAAGAAGACATCACCACCATCATAGTTTTCATACTTGTAGAACCACTCCTTATGGGGAGTGAAGTGAAAGGATGCACCTGAGTCAATCAACCATGCCTCATGATCTACATGTGTATTTGAATAAGCTAAATACACACCCCACCTTCATCTGACGTGGTTTTTGCCTCTGTAGAAGGAGCATCATTAGTTCCCTTTCCTTTCTCAAGAGCTTTATATCTGCAATCCTTTTTGAAATGCCCTTTCTTTTCGCATTTCTAGCACAACTTTACAGTCTTTCCTAGATATTTAGATCTCCCTCTAGATTTAGATCTCCCATTTGAAAAAAAAAAAATTGTTTATGTTCAAGGACTTTCCTCGTACAAAAAAGGCATCTCCATTCAAACCCTCCATATTTCTCCATCTCATTTCCTTTAATAACAAGGTTGAGGCAATTTCATCAAAATTAAAGGTAGTTGTATTGCTACCTATTACAATAACCAGACTGTCCCACGAATCTGGTAGAGAACACAACAAACTGATGCACTTATCTTCATCTGTGATTTTAATATTTTAATATCAACAGGTGAAATCTGACTTACCATACTATTGACGACGTTCATGCTTTGTCACCCAGTCTCCATCCTTATCCACAAGTTATACAACTTTTTTTGCAGAAAAATTTTATTCACCAGAGGCTTAGATTGGTACAAATTTCCTAACTTGACCCAAAAATTCTTTGTCGTTGCTTCCCCAGATACATTCAACAATACCGAATCTGAGATACACAATTGTATTGTGCTCTTTTCCTTTTGATCCAACTTCGCCCAATATTCATTTGACATTGTCGTTGGTTTATTACTTGGATCTACCATAATCCACTGATCTTTATCCACCACCAGATCCTCCATATTGAGCTTCCACAACTCAAAACTCAGACCATTAAATTTATTTATATCTATCTTTCAACTTCTCGCTATCTTCTTTCATCACAAGAATCAATCCCACAGATCTCCCACTAAACAGGGTCTATCGTAGGCCTAAGCAAAAAACCCCTCAGCAACAAAGGTGTCCCCTTGAAGATGAAACAACTCTGATACCAAATGTAGGTTTTAACCCTCTACAGAAATTATTTTCAAATGAATTCTTAAAAACATAAAATAAACATTAGCGAGAGCATAAAACATAAAATAGATATACACAGAGATTTTCCCCTAGATCCCAAATCAGGACTACCATATTGATATTTCATTATATTCCTTTTAATGTTACACCACATATATATACAGGCCAAAGCATGCATAAAACCCAATCCATTAACCCTAGGTTAGAACATAACCATAGATACCTTAACTGGATCTACAAAATACCAGGGGCAGAAAACCCTCATGCCCGAAAACCATGTGCAAAATCATGCACAAATCCATAGATGGGTGCAAACCCATAGACAGGGTGCGCTTCCGCCCCTACTGCGCCCAGTGAAATGAACAGGGAGGGGCTATCGACCGCCCTGTGACCCCCCCCCGTGTGTGACTATACGTGGAAAGAATATAACACACACCCAACAATGAAGATACATGACAAAAGCACATGCAATATTACAAACTCAGTTGATGCCACTCCAATGGTGTATCTCTAGCACACATCATCATGCAACAACTCGACAAGGAGGTAAGGCTCAGGTATGACACTCTCATTAAGGGAATTTTCAGGTCTAAAATGGGACTCCTGAGAAAAATGTACAACGAAAATAAACTTTATAATAACTGATAGGATTCAATATAACGATATCAACCATGGGGGATGATTCACCATTTTTGGAGTAAAAAAGTAAAAAGATTAAAAAATAATAAAATATTAAAACTACTTTTTCAACTCAGATTTTCAAATTATCTCCCTAAGGTTTTACTCCAATTTCAAGCGGGGACCACTCGTTGGATGAAAAAATTAATTCCTTATGTAAGGAGTACCCATGTTGTATACTTTCGATGGACCCTGCTACATGAAAATGAGAAATAAATAAAAAATTGTGATTTCAGACATGATTTTCATGTATTTCTCATTTTTTGTGTAGCAAGGTCCATAGAAAGTATGCAACATGGGTACTCCTTAGATTAGGAATAAAATTATGCATACAATGAGTGTTTTCGATTGAAATTTGAGTAAACCCATAGGGAGATAAGTTGAAAATACGAGTTAAAAAAATAGTTTTTTATTTTTTCCCTCTAAAATTTGATGATGTAATATAATATTAATTTATTATTTCCATTATTATTTTATAATTTCCTTAGGAGGCCCATTTTAGACATCAAACTCCCCTAATTCTCACCCTCTCCTTATGCATAAGTGACTAAATGAACGAATGTCGAGAGGGGAAACTTTAATAAGCTGAAGGTGGCCAATTAACTTGGCCACCCTGGACTAGTTAAACAAAAAGTGAATGGGGGATTCCTCATGAAATGTGTAGCTATAAAATTAGTTAAGGTACGATCACCATGAGTGGTTGTTGATTATGAGGGAGAAGAAAATGATATCTTTGAGTGGGACCAACGGTCCAAATGAGGAAACATCATGCAAGGGACAGATTGACACAACACTACCAGCCAACTCGAAATAGCATATCACGTACTTAAGCGTGCTTCCCTTCACATATTTTTCCATTTCAAGAATAGTTAGAGGGAGGAAAAACCTTGAAAGCCACCGAGGAGCTTCGAACGGTGACCCACTGTTGCTAGAGGACAGTGCTAGAGGAAGTCCTGTAACTGCTATAGGAAGTCTATGACTGCTACAGAAAAAGCTGACAAGTGCTACAGGAGGGAAGAGGAGGTATATGGATGCAACCAAAGGCCCAAGTGGTTCAGAAAATTCCCATTTTTCAGCTCAAAGCATCATTTTAAGAAGTAATTTGTCATCACCTCACCTATCCATCATAATTTCACACAAATTATCCTAGAAAAATTGCAGTCAATATTCATAAAATTCTGAAATTTAAGGGTCCGTGTGAAGGAAATTTTTATGAAACCATCTCACAAAATAGAAGAAAAGATAGATAAATGACTTTGAAATCAGCCTCTTCGAGGGGGAAACCTTGTTTAAATTACATAAATGAAAAATTGTTGGATGATAAAGATGACAAAACCTACTTTCTATAAATAGGATTCTAAGGGGTCCCAATATAATCAGATCCTACATAATAATAATAATGTAAGGGAACAACAGAAAAAATAGTGGGCTTCTATGGGGCACAATAATAAAAAATATGGGGGCTACATAGGCATAATAATAAAAATAATGGGGTTACACTAAAAATAACAATAAGGGGTTATATTAGTATTATAGGGACCTAAAATGCCCATGATCTTCAAACAAGTGTTTTCCTCGACGTTTGAGTAGTTATGGATGATTTTGTATAAAATTTCTCATCCTCTAATGAGGAATCTCTAGTTCGTATGTTCCTCCACTTGATGAGATACTTTGAAATTGATCGATTTTATAGTTGTCAAGTTCTTGTTTCCATGACTAGTTCAGTTTCCAATATGATTTTTCCTTCCTCATCAAGTTCTAGTAATATTGTTTGAGTTGGGAGCTTGTCACCTATAACCTTCTTTAAGAATGAAACATGGAAAATTGTGTGCATTCGGGAAGATTCTGTAAGCTCCAATTTCCATGCCATAGTACCAATATTTTGCAACACCTTGGAAGGACCATAATAATTTGGTGTTAATTTATTATCCTTCTTAGATTTCTTGAGGAACATTTGTTTGTATGGTTGTAGCTGTAAAAATAACCAGTCTCCTACATCAAAACTTCTTTCAATTCGATGTTGATTTTCGGATTGTTTCCTTCGATTCTGTGCCAAACTAAGGTTATCCTTTAAGAGTTGGAGAACTTATTATTGATTCTCAATGTGATATTCCACTACTTGAACCTATAGTGAGCATAATTGTGAAATTTACGCCTTGTTGTTATTTCTTCATAATCTTTTTCATGACATTAGAACTGATTATCTTTCCTGGTTTCCCTGCAATACCCCATCATTAAAGTTCCTTTCCTTCCCAAAAAAATTTCAAGAAAAGTTCTTGAAAATTAAAAGCTATACTCCCCAAGGATTGTAACCATTAGACTCCTAGTACAACATCAGCACCACCCATTGGAATAGAAAGCATTGAACTATTCAATACATATTCCCCCATGGTTAGCTTGATATCATGGCATGTTCCAGAGAAATTTACAATTCCTCCATTTGAAACCATCACTTGACACTCTGGTGCTGGATATTGGAAGAAATGCAATTCCTTGGTTATCTTATAATGAATTAAATTATGGGTACTATCCGAATCAATCAGTACTATTACCTTTTTCTTCTTGATATTTCCTTCAATCTTGAGAGTTTGTGGAGGGGTAATTCCTACCAATGCATTACAAGATATCGTCGGGTTCATTTCTTCTTTCTCTAGGGTTGTTTACTTGTGTATATCCTTTTATTTTGAATTTTCTTGTACTTTTCTTCCTCCTCTTCACAATCTGTGTAAATTAATTTCTTCTCAGCACACTTATGACCCTTAGTGTATTTTATATCACAACTGTAACATAACCCTTTTGCTCTTTTTTCCTCCAATTTTTATTGTTTTAGCCTTGTAAGTTGTGGAATGCTAGGAGCAGCAACATTTCCATCTTATAGTTGTGATTGGTAGACTTAATTTTTTCCATAATTTTGCCTTCAACTTTTCTTGCCACCCTGAATGCCTTCTCCAATGAATCAGGTTCCCAAAGGTGAACTTCACGTTGGATCTTATCCTTTAAAGTTGAAGACATCAATCCTATGCTCCTCTGGAATATCTGCTACCCTGACATTCAGTTTTTGGAAGTCCTCAATGTGCTCCATCATTGAAAACTTTTGTTTGAGATTTATCAATTGGCTAAGAAGGTTTTTCTATTTGTATCCTCATAATGTGCTATCTTTTCCTCCATAAAATTGACCAAGTGACAAGTGATTTATGAGAACAAATCCATCGATACTATATGTTGAGCCTTGCAATAGGTATGTATTTACTCTTGATTATTGTCCTTTTTCCTCTTCCTTATCCATCTTGTGCCATGATATAATAATATAATGAAAGGATCTTGGTGAAGAATGAATGAAAAATGATCTTGATCCGATTTAATCGTCCAAAATAATTCACGTTTCTTTTTATGCTGAAAATAACAGAAGGAACAGCAGGACTTAATCATGGGAAAGAATACGCGGTCAAATCGAAGATAAATCAGTAAGGATTAGCGCAAGAACAAATGAACTGTCTGAGGATAACATTTTGTCATGGATGGATCACACTTATCTTTCCTTTTAGTTATAAAGGGACAGGGAGAGCTAGTTCTAAAATATGATGTATCTTTCACTGTTGCATAATTCGTAATTGTAATTCACAGAACATAGTTCTGAACAACAAGATCGTATCGTGATGTCAATCGATTGTGATGATTAATATACAATTCGTGTTCTTTTTCATTCAAATATTTTGGAGTAGTTAAGCAGTATTCACCGGTGGCTGAGGGCCTGGTCTCTAGTGAATCTTACTGTTGTTCCCTGTGTCATACTTTTCCATTTATTGCAAGTGTATTCTTCTTTTCTGCTTTGCATTTGATAATTCAGATTTCTGGTATTTATTTCCATTGAATACGCATTTCCAATTTATTTCCTTAAGGAAATAGTTGCTAGTTAAAAGAATGGGTTTTCGTTACTTAAAGCATAGACAGTTATTTCCAACACTTTCCTTCTATTCAATAGTTTAGATCCAGCTGAAAGAGCTCGGTTAATGCTTTAGTGCTCTCGGTTGATTATCATTTGAATTAGTTGAATTAAAAATGAATCACAGTTTTGGGTTATAATGGCTAGATGAATCACTTTCTTTAAAGCTTTAAGATTTATGATTACATCTATATTAAACGATTGGATTTAGAATTACTCTTTGTATGAATAGCTTGCACATATTATGTACACACTTGAGATAAAAGGACTTACCCTGGTTGATAATTAATGTGAGGCAATTAGGATTTTTTAAAGACCCTGTTAGCACCCAACATTTTTGTGTCGTTGCCGAGGAGTGTGTTGCCACTCTGTAAAAAGAGTAATGTATGATTGATGTTTTTTTCTTCTGAGGGAGAATTGAGTATTAAAAAGGGAAGGTAAGAACCTGCATAAAGAACGAGTAAAATTCTCGCTCATCCGCTTGCTTTCTAGCAGAATTGCGTAAGAGTTTAAGGTAGGAATGAATGTTTGTATTTCTAAATGACTAAAAAGGAAAGGCCTGAAAAAGACAAAATTCCTCCTCCTAAACCTGAAAAACCTAAGGGACCGGTGACCCTTGGACGATCAACTTTTATCAATGAAATCTTAAGAAAATCTGAGTCTGAGTCATCATTAGGACCCCGAATTGTTGCTACCAAACATCCTACTGACTTCCTTCAAGTTGCAGGATCACCATATGTAGCTAATGCTGATAGTCACAGTAAGATTGAAGGGATTGAGCAGAGTTTTCAAGATACTGAGAATTCACAAACTTGGCCTTCACAAGAAGGAAATTCTTGCAACCTCCGTGAAGGAAAAGGAGAAACCGACAATTTTGAAATTAAATTATCAGAACCTAGATCTCCTGAAGTAGTGACTGAGTAGAGGACACCTAGTATTCCAGATCAAGGTAGTGCTGCTAGAACCATTCCAACCTCTAGGCTCTTATAGACATCCTAGGAATAACTCTCCAGCTCCGGAGATCCCTGAAGAATATTGGCATATTTTTTACCAAATGGCTAATAACCAGCAACCTCAAACTTCTACATTGCAATACCATATTTTTGACACAGCTATCAATGCCCCCAAGAAGGCTATCCCATTACAAAATATTCCTACCTTTCATGGGCTAACTTCAGAAGATCCTGATGCATTCCTTTTCGAATTTGATGTCTTATGCGGAGGTTATGAATACACTACTGACCCCCAGAAGCTGAAACTATTCCCCTCTACTCTGAAGGGAGCAACTCTATGTTGGCTCATGGGACTTGGTGGAGGAACCATCAATGACTGAGACTAAATGCAAAACATCTTTCCTTAAAAAATACCAATATTACTGTCGAACTAGAGAAATAAAGATGAAATCTTTAAAATGGTAGCTAAGCCTAGTAAGACTCTGGAATAATATGTAGAGCGTTTCCAATATAATCTACAAAGATCTACTTACACAAATCTGCCTGATAATTTTTTAAAAACCACAATGATCAGAGGTATGAAAGACCAATGGGTAGAGACACTAAATATAATGGGTAAAGGTGAAATTTATCAAGAAAGCTATAACAATATTATAGATTTGTGCATCAAGTGTTCCAGGGGCAGTACAAGGCTGAAACCAGTGAGACGTGCTGTAAGCCCCAAAGACAGCAAAGCCTCAAGAGGAGGCATTACACGAAGCAAAACTGACAATCTGTTGGAGGATTTCAAGACTGATATCCTGGGGACCTGTTGAAGCCTAGAAAATCTCTGCTTCAAACATTGGGGAAAACCACCCGGTCGAGACCTTAGGACAACTCCTTTTTCGTTTGGTATGGTGGCTCCGACTGGATTTAAAGGACCAGTTTCCTTATAACTAAATGGATTGGTTTGGATGGGTGGAAATGGGACTAAATTAACTGAAATAAAACTATCTAATTTAAACTAAATACTAATAAAGAAATTCTAACACTAACCCGGGTAATTATATGTGAATACAACTTAAGATTGTTCCAGTTTAACAATAACCATGAAAATGTATTATTATTTAAATTGAAATATGCAGAAACAAATAAAGATAACTCTGTTTAAGAAATTAAACAGAGTTGTATTAGCATATTTCATTCATCATTGTATACCATCTATATATACTTATGAAAGATAACGTTTCAATTATACTCAGAAATGATATATAAAAGGAAGCGTTGTGAAAACAAAGATATATAAATGATAGCAATATTTAGAGCGAATATTATAAGACAAAAGAAATCAACAGTGAACAGATAGAAATACCTTATTCATCTTGAAGACTTTCAAATGAAATCTGATACTCTAATCCAGTAATTCTGATGCAAAATCAAATTTCAAGGTACAGAAATGCAACACTTCAAAGATAATTCCGCATTAAAATCACCAGATGTGATCCTTTTTAAAAATATATAAGACAATGGAGTACAGAAATGCAATCTCCAAGTCAAAAAATATTAAGATCCAGGACCCCTCTCTAAATGCATGAGAAGGGTTTAAATACTACTTAGCTAAATCTAAAAATAGTCTTATTACAAAAATTAAGGATTTGGTTCAATGACCGTCCTTTTCCTAGGCTAAAATACAGTAAAATTAAAACTAAATCTAACTATCTATGAACTTGATCTTTAAACTTGCAGGCATCTAGCATAGTTTTGAGAAGACGTGGTTGACCGACTTCAGAATTCAACTGTCCTGAAAAGACAGAGTCGGCAAGCGTAGGAGCAATCTTCTCTGTTGCATTGATGATACAATTAAGCACACTGTGCTGACTGTGTGGCTTCACCAAGTACATCTAGTATGAGTCCCAATTCAATCTTGTCAGCCCTTGGATAGATTTTTCTCTTTCTTCTTCCCTTTGCCTCCATTCTGTTTGCAGTTGATGTGCCTGTGGGAGATATCCGGGAACAGTTTCTGGAATCAAATTAGCTTTGTGTAAATTGTCATTTACACAATCAGTAAGAGTGTTTGCCGCTGTAGCCGCCTCCTCTGCTGCCTTCTTTTTGTGCATTTCCTTTTATTGGAGCTTTTTGCTCTGTTATCAATTTTGCAATTCATCTTGATTTTGCTTCACCATTTTCTCATATCATACTTTTAGCCAAAGTAGTTTCTTTTTATCGATTTTTCCTTTCGCAGTAGTTTTTCTCTGTGCCGAACACGCTCTACATATTTTTCCTTGCTCAACATTAAGTGCCTTGAATTTGGTCAATGTTTCCTCATTTTGTCTTATAGTTATTTCAAGTCTCTTCGACTCTCGACTTTTCTCAAGAAGAGCTTTATGTTTCTCTGAGAACTCTTGACCTCCACAGCTTCTTCAATAACTTCTAAAAGCTCTATAGAAGCTAATTTTGGCAAACTTACATACCTTATCTTGTGGTAGAAACTGTGTCAATTTTCCCACTTGGATATTTGAACTTGTGAACAGCGTCTAAAACATCCTTTTTTGGTACTGTCCACTCGTGTTTGATTTTCTTCAATGGTTCATCTCTTTTGGTCCATTCCTATGTGCATTCTGACAAATTCGCATGTTCTCTGCTAAATTCTTCCATAAATTGCTTATTATAAGGCGCATGAGGTTCCGGCAATTTATACATCAGCTTTACATCTTCCGTGGTGAATGACCCGATTAGCTCTTCAAATGGAGTTCTAAATTTCCTGTCTGAAATATCAGTGCTGTCCAACACCCATTTTACCATGTCCGTATATGGGAGAATCCTCGGCCTTGCCGCTATCCTATGGAGAAATGAACAAGCCAGTTCTTTGAGGGTTGCTTCAGATGTATTACTAGAACCTGCTGTAGCCACAAGTTTCATTACCACAGGATTTTCTTCTTCTAACAGATTATACATTCCTTCCCAAGTGGATATACCGGCATCCTTATTACAAGCGGTGTCTGCATACAGCGAAGCCATTTCTCTGTTTTTAGAATTTGAGCTCTTCTCCTTCTTACCCATAGTGTTTAGTGAAAGCTTTGTATAGACGTTTTCTCCTTCGTGCCTGCGTTTTACGAGTAAATGAGAGTAATGGCATAAGAAAGGTGATGAGACTGTTTTAAATGTGAAAGCGGATGAAATATAATATTTTAATCGTGAAATGACTTTCAATCAAAACAAAATCTTATTTACCATTAATTGTCAATCCAATCATTTAATTTAATCATTAAGGCGCATAACAGATTTGATATATGGGAATATTGCCTTTGGACAACGTGCCTACATGAATCTGCGACATTGCGATCTGCGATTTGCTGTGCAATATCGCAATATCGCAATATCGCAAAATGAAGCCATCACAGTTATGTAAAATAGCGCAAAAGTGGAAATTGCGCAATAGCGCAAAAACGCATAGCGCAAATCTCGCAAAAGTGCAAAATGGTAAACAACGCAAAAGATATTCGTTTAACATTTCTGTTTTCTGCGCTATGCGATCTACGACCAATATGTTTATTGTATAGGCTTTTTGGGATCGCATTATTGCAACAGCGCAAAATCGCATTTTCATTTTAATAAAAGATATATATCATCTTGCGATGGATGCACTATTTTGTTTAAAGAACAACTTTATTGTAATCTATCATAAACTTAAGTGTTTCTTAATGTTCTTTCTAAGGGATTTCTCTAAGTTTATGATAGAAAGTTTTATTTGAAAAGGAAAAAAAATCCTAATTGATTTTTTGGATTTTTAAACTAAGGGTCCCCATTTATTTAGTATTATTACTAATATTAAATAAAAAGGGGGGTTTTTGCTGGTCACAACAGGACCCTAGCGACACAATTGGATGTCATGCAAGCTAAGAAAAAGCAGGATATAACATAATAGAACTTATTTATTTTCTTCCCCCGTTGTAGACAAAAGCACAATCATAAAGAATTCCCTCTAGATACAATACAAACATGTGCCATATTCACTAAAGAATACGCCACAGAAAGTTGCCCATCACTTCCAGGATTAAAAGCAGTATTCAAGGAATCGGAAGAAGAAGTGGAACCAGTATATCTGTTGAACCAGCATCATCAATGGCAAGTGCGTCAGATAGGTATGCCTACCGATCCATCTTCACTCTTTCCTCCCTTGCAATATAATTTTCAGCAATATTCAGGGGCAACATGGCATAATCAACCACCTTTTTTTCCACCTCAAGCATTTTTTATTCCACCATGGCCCAATCAATCAAATACAAATAATAATAATTGGCCAAATTCCCCTTACCCACCACCATTCTGGCAAAACAACTCCTATTCCTCCCAATGGTCCCCTTCCACCTCAAAAAACCAGAACTGGCAATCAAATTGGAAAAGATCTACG
Source organism: Pinus albicaulis (assembly GCA_034641835.2). NCBI lineage: Eukaryota > Viridiplantae > Streptophyta > Pinopsida > Pinales > Pinaceae > Pinus > Pinus albicaulis. The sequence continues at coordinate 1,412,107,922 of CM076584.1, read as the reverse complement.
AATCGTCCTATGGGGATAGCTCCTCTGCCTCAACCAACTTTACCAGCATTTTACACGTTGCAACAGAATCCTCAATCTAATATAAAACTGCAAATTCCAGCTCAACCTAACCCAAATCCTAACAACAGACCAGTTCATTCAATACAAATTATTAAGGGTCTAGACCCTGAATATGAGTTGAAAGAATGTAACGAACTTAAGTTGAGATTTGGATGCATAATCACTCTAGATAAGGATAAATATTTGCAGCCTGAAAAAATGCACACAAATAAGCTTCTGACTGTAGATGATCAAAAAATAAAACAAGGGGAAGATACAGTTAGACAAAAAAACCCTGAACAAATCATAACCACTTCCCCCCCATTCCCAGAAAGATTGTTGATACCACACCTGATTGAATATCCTGACTTTGATCTTCTGGGTGAACTGAAGAAAATTTGTATAAAAATTCCCCTCCTCCAGGCTATCCAAGATATTCCAGTATATGCCAAAACTATTGAATAATTGTGTATAAATAATTCTATGAGGAAAACAAAAACAACCCCTACTGTCCATGTTGTCGAAACTTTGTCTGATTTATTTCTAGGCAAAGAGACTCCAGTAAAATACAAGGATCCTGAAAATCCCATTGTCACAGTCTAGATAAATGGCCATTCTTTTCCTAATCCTTTAGTTGACTTAGGGGCAGCCATTAATATTCTCACAACTACAACTTGCAACATTCTTGGCATCACAACCTTAGAACCAATAACTACCTTACTGGAACTAGTTGATTGATCAGTCATTCGACCAGAAGGAAAATTACAAGATGTGATGGTCTCTGTAGAAACTTGGGAATACCTGGTGGATTTTTTGATTATTAACCCTAGGAACCAACTAGATGGACATCCTTTAATATTAGAAAGGCCTTGGCTAGAAACTGCTGATGCTTATATCAGCTGCCGGACAGGCAGTATGACTATAACCAGGGGGAATGATGTGAAAAATTTAGCTTTATACCCTCCTGCTTAGCCAAGCTTGATTATTATGAAAACCAGGAAGCAACCTGCAACATACTTAACAGAAAATATTCGGTCACCATTGACTGTGGTAGATGCCCTTGAATTCAAAGACCAAAATGAAGACGATGTCATTAATACTTTTATGAATCATCCTACCACAATATCAAGTTCGAAATGCCACATGATTAAAGCAATCCTTGACAACGAAATCGAAGAAGATCCCCTGAGAGATATCAATGACCAAAAAAATACCAACAACCACTGTTTACAATAGAAAACCTATCGAAATTGAGCCAGGGAAGATCTTGAACATTAACAGTAATCTGAGTGATGATCAACAACATAAAATTATTCAAGTCATTAGGAAAAATAAAGGGGCTTTCACTTGGGATTACTTAGATATGAAAGGGATTGACCATCAGCTATGCATGCATCACATCGACACTAAAAAGGATGCAAGAACAATTCGACAACCTCAGTGTAGATTAAATCCTCAACTAAAAGATATTGTTAAATAAGAACTTCAAAAATTGTTAGATGTGAATTTTATCTATCCTATATCTGACACTAAATGGGTTTCTCCATTAGTTGTGGTTCCCAAAAATAATGTGAAATGGCGAATATGCATTGACTATAAAGAAATCAACAAGGCAATGCAAAAAGACCATTTTCCCCTTCCAGTTATTGATCAGGTCCTAGATACACTCGTAGGGAAGACATTTTTTTTCTTTCCTGGATGGCTTCAATGGCTACAACCAAATTCAGATTGCCCCTGAAGACCAGGATAAGACTACCTTTACCTATCCGTGGGGAACATTCGCTTACAGGGTATTACCTTTTGGATTGTGTAACGCACCTGCCACATTCCAAATAGCCATACTCAGTATTTTTGTAGACTTGATAAATGAAGGATTGGAAGTATACATGGATGATTTCACACCTTATGGAGATGACTTCGAGCAAGCATTACAGACATTGGAAAAAGTTCTGGAATGGTGTATTGCTACTGGCCTATGTTTAAGTCATGAAAAGTGCCATATTATGGTGCTAGAAGGCCTGATCTTGGGTCATTACATTTCAGCAGCTGGAATTCAGGTAGATCCGGAAAAAATACAGGTAATTCTCTTACTAGCTACTCCCTACACTCAAATAGAGGTACGTAGTTTTCTGGGATTTGATTAATATTATCGTAGATTTATCAAGAATTTTTCACAGATTTCTGCACCATTATATGCCTTAACAGGAAAGAGTGATTTCATATAGACTGACAAATGTGACACTGCCTTTACAAATTTAAAACGGCTAGTATCAATAGCACCAGTATTACGAGGCCCGAACTACGATATACCATTCTAGATTTCATCATATGCATAAGACACATCCATTGGAGCAGTTCTTGGCCAAGAATAAGACAAGAAACCCTACGTGTAATGTTCCCAAAATTTTAGCTTCCAAGATAAATGGAACATTAGAGTTAGCAACAGCTGTAGCTGGTAAATAAATAGGTAGAAAAGCCCATAAGTCTCCGAAGGAGGATAAAAACACTCCAAGTGTGAAAGGAGACACTCTTTCTAGCTCCATAAGACACCTTCATGTGTGAACAAAGGTAAAATGAAGCTGCTTTGACCAAGTCAACAACGCAGTTTTAGTGGAGGAGGAATCCTAGGATGGATAACGCAATTTTGGAGGGAAATGTAACTTGGGTTAGAAGTAACCTAAGTGAGTGGGGCCAAGGGAAAGAAAACTCACATCTTATATAAGGAATAGGATGGCAGCATTATTCCTCATGTTTTAGAATTACAATTCTTGTCTTCCAAGAATTGTTGCTGCTTTGCTACTTAGTAAAGCTGCAGTGTTGTTTAGCACTGGGTGTTCCCGGGCGGGAATCCCACCTCTTTCCTTTGAGTAGCTCATTGGGAGAGTTTGTATTCATCATTCCACATCAATTTTTTAGGCCAAGATTTAGCCATCTACATCAACACAGCTTTTCCAGAGATTGTGCAGTGTTGCTGGGTGCAGCAGTGGAAGGGATTGGAATCCCAACTTCTGAGCTAGTTTCTCATTGGAGGAAGGTTTCCTTCACTTGAGAGATATGTTTGGAGAGCTCTAAGACTTATTTCAGATTTGTGGTATCAGAACACACATTTCTCATACCCTCCCACCATTTTTTCTCCTAGGGAGTGCATTATTTTGGAGGCAGTGTTCATTGCATGGTTTGGTGGCTCCATTGCAGTGTTTCCTTGTGATTGAGAGGTTCATCCTTTCATGGGAGGAATCCCTTGAGGGTTATACATTAGATCAGACATATTTCAGCCTTCTACACTCATTTACTTTAGTGTTGTAGTGATTATTCAATCATTTCCTGAATATCACATTTTATATATAGAGTGTTTGACAAGAAACCCTTGCCGGTTTCTTTTGTATTTTGTATAGGAGATTAGATATTTGTACTTCAGCATTATTTATCAATATATGAGTAGATATATTGTTATCCTATGATTTTCCTATCATTTTTTGTGTAAAATCCCTTTCAGATCGCAGAGCCTCGAAAGGCCTACTCCTATATTTTGCAAATAATTTTAACACTTTTTGGCACTCCTAGGTGTGGGAGATTTGTTTAACCCACCTAGTTTTCTTTGTTTCATCTTTTTTATTGTATTTAAGTTTCATATTGTATAATATATGGTATCCAGGAGTCAATTTCACTATTTGATAACATTTGTTGCTGGAAATGCGTTTTTCATGTATGAATTATGAGCAATCCTGAAAAAGGGATATTACAGTGGTATCAGAGCATGATCTCTTGGCTCAGCCTATGAGATCAAGCTATAAAAATAAGGAGAGATGGACAGAAGCCAGGAAGCTTTAGTTTGTGCAAGAATATAGGAAGACAAGCTTACAAAGCTTCTTCCAAAATCTATGAAGAGCTTTCAAGGAGAGCTGAAGAAGATGAGATTGGAGATGAAATATCCAAAGGAGGTTGATTCTAGAGCTGAATCTAGATTTTCACATGGTGAGTGTGATCATGCAGCTACACTCCATGATGCACAACACAGTCAAATGCCTAGAGCTATCCTGAGATGGATGGGAGGAAGAAGAATGCCTAAGAGAATGACTCTTAGTGATTTGTTGCGGGAATATGAATCTCAAACTGAGAGGTTTAGAGATCATATTGATTTCCAATAGTTTTGCAAGATCCAGATGGAGAAGAGCCAGCAGTAGGATGCAGATATATTTCTTCTATCTACTTTTTCCGGATCACCTACATGTTTAGTTGGAGCTTGGGTGAAGGAGCTAAAATCCTATTTGCAGCTGCAACATATTTCCGCAGATGAAGTTATCAGAGTTGCAGCGCTGCATTTCATAGGTAAGGCTCATGCATGGTGGATTTGTGAATCTTGTTCCTTAAAAAATTCCAATACTTTCTCATATGCAAGATTCATAAAAACATTGATGGAGAGGTTTAGTGAAAAACTTCCTAAGACACAGGAGCAAGGAAAACTTGATAAAAAAAAACCCTTGCATGTGATGGATGAAAATCCATTTCAGAAAACCATGAGAGGAGTTGATGTCTTGCATTACACATTGCTGGAAGAAAAAATTCTAGTTCATATTCTTGAACAAGAGGGCATGGGGATCAATTTTTCACAAAGGGCTCCAATTATTGAGATGTTGCCTACACACATTGATTGAGAAGAGGGAAACTGCATTGTCACATCTAGAGCACATCCAGTGCCTCATGAAGAGGATGGAGGAGCACATGCTCCCATAAGAGGGATTCTTGTATCTTTGCAAGAAGTTCCCCAGGATCTCATACATAGAGGTCCAAGAACAATCAGTGAGCAGCATGATTGTGCAGCATTGCAGCTGGAAGGAGGAGGAAAGGAGGAAGATCAACATCAGTTGATGAGAGGCATACACCCTTATCTATTTCAGAGAGCCAATGCAAGGACGAGGTAGACTAATTTGCGTTGTAGAAGTAGAGGCAAGATTGCCCAATCACCTATGCAGTCTACTCTTGACATTGATGTCTCACTTCATGGAGGCATTCCACCTGGGAGGCCACCTGATCTTCAGTTGATGAGAGATGTCTTGTCTTTAGTTTCACCACTCTTGGATTTTGGAGAGGTGAAGATTTTTGAGGAGAACTTTGGCATGGGGGATGTCAAAGTAGCAGGCAGCGGCATGAGTGGAACCTCACATGCTAGATCACCAACACTGTCACTGAGGAGGATTGATCCTTATTGGAGATCTTAGCTTTTGGTAGAGTACTCCAAGGATCTTGGTGCATGCATGATTCTTGATGACCCAGATGGAGATGAAAGATACATGGTAAGAGATGTAGTCATCTATTCCTATGGCAGGATATTCTTGACGAGATATTCTAGTTTCAAGGAGAAGCTGCTACATGCAGCACATGAGGACTTCTCTTCTATGCACTTTGATGCATATTTCCAGTTGATGGAGGATTTCACTTGGGAGGGAATCCAGCATGATATATATTAGCAAACGGAGAGATGCATATCCCATATGGTGATAGAGAGGATGACACAGCCACCTTCCTACTCATTGGGAGTACGAGACAATTTCCAGTTGAGCCATTTCAGCTCAAGACCTCAAGTACATGACAGAGGAGGTATAATTTCACATTTTGTATTGTACTTCTTTTCCTTATTTGAGCAGCATGATGTATCAGGAAGAGTTGCTTTTTCTTGCATATTATATGATGATGTACTTGCAGCTACTTGTAGCATTGATTTTGGCTATCCTTTTGATGAGCTGTGGGGGAAGCCACATGATTCTTGGTGTGCACCATTGACACCATATTGTAACTTCATGTTTTCATCTTATGAGATGACTGTGGCAACAAAAAAGTGGCTGGTAAAGCATTTGTTAATTCTTATTTTGATGCAGGCCAAAGGTGCACTGTGCTGGTTCCATGAGAGGGACCAAGATTCACTCTCCGGTTGTCATTTGGCAACTTTTTTTTATTGTATCTTGCTTCCATTTATTGCTGATGTGTTTTTGTTCAAAGGAAGCTGGTATGAGGGAGAGATGAGGCAGCAACAAAGGTTTTTGTTGCTATGGTTGCACTTGGGAGAGTATGGGAAAAGTCCTCCCCATACTTTTCATGATATTTTTGAAGAGAAGAAGGGCACATTCATGGTGCAAGGAGGCTACCCTTCAGCATTGAAGGATCATGAGAGACTTCCATGTAGGAAGGAGATATTATCACATAGAAGCATGAGGGTGGATGACTTTGGCATATGGAATGTCAAATAGAGGAGTCATGGAGCCTTATTTCTAAGGCCTACAATGTTGTCACATGGAAGAGTGTTCTTATTGATGGAGTGTTCCAAAGAGTATATGTACCCTTTCTTCTTACAGATTTTTATGAGGGAATACTCATGGGGGAGCTTATAAATGGACCTCACTTTCAGCTCACACATGATGCATGGTAGGAGAGACATTGACGTGCTTATTGATTACTCTATTGAGTATTTGTACTTTCTCACCATATGTAAACAGTGCATTGCTCCATATGAGAGCAAGAGTATTTTTGGGTTTCATGGTCACTATAGGGCCAATGTTTATGATGATAGTAGCCCATATATACATGACATTGGGAAAGTGTATTGTTATTTTATATATGTACAGCTGATATACATTTATGCTTACTTCCCCATGTTGGGAGAACATACATATCCAGCTTGTAACTTGTTGCAGGAACACTTGCCATATGACATTCTCAAGCAATAGTTGGGAGAACTGTGTTGTATCCACCAAAGATACCATATGAATCATCCAAACTTGCACATAACCTTCAGCCATTTTTTTATTTGGATTCCATTTGGTGATGATGTTCCATTCATCTTGAATGGAATGGTTTGGGTTGGCATGACTCATGATTTTGGAGGAAGAGTCTTTGGAGACTCCATCTTCTTCTTTCCATTGGAGGGCAATCATGTTGCAGCCCAAGATCAACATACCTTCTACACTTACCATAAGTGGAGGGGAGGACAGCGTGGGATAGGCCTTCTTTCCAATCATGTACATTCATTCAGCCCACCTTCATTTCAGGAGCACAAGGTGGAGGAGACTTTTCATGAGTTACCATGTTGGAGGGTGACTCACTTCATTTGGATGATAGCATGGGTGAGGGAGGCACTCATTCACCATGTTGGTCATCACTCCCACTTTGTGGAGGCCATGAGACAGATAGCATGTTTCCATTCACACTTTCCACCTTTTATTGATGCAGACACCTTGGTTTTGCACACTTGGGAGGAAGCATTGGATGACAGTTTATTTGCAGATTCTCTTGATGCAGTGATGGAGGCTATTGATGAGAGGCCACATGAGAAGGAGGGGATATATTTTTCTCTCCTTATGCATTTTCTTGAGGACAAGCAAATATTTTCAAGGGGAGGACTGTAATGTTCCCAAAATTTTAGCTTCCAAGATAAATGGAACATTAGAGTTAGCAGCATATGTATCTAGTAAATAAATGGGTAGAAAAGTCCATAAGTCTCCGAAGGAGGATAAAAACACTCCAAGTGTGAAAGGAGACACTCTTTCTAGCTCCATAAGACACCTCCATGTGTGAACAAAGGTAAAATGAAGCTGCTTTGACCAAGTCAATAGCGCAGTTTTAGTGGAGGAGGAATCCTAGGATAAATAATGCAATTTTGGAGGGAAATGTAACTTGGGTTAGAAGTAACCTAAGTGACTGGGGCCAAGGGAAAGAAAACTCACATCTTATATAAGGAAGAGGATGGCAGAATTATTCCTCATGTTGTAGAATTATAATTCTTATCTTCCAAGAATTGTTGCTGCTTTGCTGCTTAGTAAAGTTGCAGTGTTGTTTAGCATTGGATGTTCCTGGGCGGGAATCCCACCTCTTTCCTTTGAGTAGCTCATTGGGAGAGTTTGTATTCATCATTGCACATCATATTTTCAGGCCAAGCTTTAGCCATCTACATCAGCACAGCTTTGCCAGAGATTTTGCAGTGTTGTTGGGTGCAGCAGTGGAAGGGATTGGAATCCCGGCTTCTGAGCTAGTTTCTCATTAGAGGAAGGTTTAATTCACTTGAGAGATGTATTTGGAGAGCTCAAAAACTTATTTCAGATCTATGGTATCAAACCACAAATTTCTCATACCCTCCCAGCGTTTTTTTCTGCTAGGGAGTGCGCTATTTTGGAGGCAGTGTTCATTGCATGGTTTGGTGGCTCCGTTGCAGTGTTTCCTTCTGATTGAGAGGTTCATCCTTTCATGGGAGGAATCCCTTGAGGGTTATACATAAATCAGACATATTTCAGCCTTCTACACTCATGTACTTCAGTGTTGTAGTGATTATTCAGTCATTTCCTGAATATTACATTTTATATATAGAGTGTTTGACAAGAAACCCTTGCCAGATTCTTTTGTATTTTGTATAGGAGATTAGATCTTTTTACTTCAACATTATTTATCAATATATGAGTAGATATATGATTCTCCTATAATTTTATGTGTAAAATCTCTCTTAGACTGCGCATTCCCTTGAGCAGCTGCTCCAGCATTTTGCAGTCTTCGGGTTTTAACACTTTTTGGCAATCCTAGGTGTGGGAGATCTGTTTAACCCACCTAGTTTGCTTTGTTTCAGCTCTATTCTTGGATTTAAGTTGCATATTGTATAATCTATGGGACCCAGGAGTCCATTTCACTATTTTATAAAATTTGTTGCTGGAAATGAGTTTTTCATGTATGAATTATGAGCAATCTTGAAAAAGGGATATTACACTACGCTATATATTACATTAGCAAAAACTTAACCCCTGTTGAATTGAATTAAACAGTAACAAAGAAGGATTTTTTAGCTGTTATTTATGCTATTAACAAATTCAGACACTATATAACTGGATAAACTGTAATTCTGTATACGGATCACTCTGCTATCAAATACTTAGCTAATAAACCCATTACGAATGGATGAGTGACACGTTCGTTGTTACTTTTGTGGGAATTTGATATAACTATAAGGGATCGACCAGGGAAGGAAAAACTTATGGCAGACTTCCTCTCCTGAGTACCAAGAACAGATGATGCAATAGCAATAGAGGATCAGGTTTTGGATGAACACCTGTTTGTTGTAACCATGAAAACTCCATGGTACGCAGATGTGGTGAATTATTTAGCAGCGTGAAAACTACCTAAACATATGACACCCAGAGAAAAGAAATTGATAGTACAGTGCAACACTCGGTTCTCCTGGATTGGAGGATACCTTTTTCACATAGGGGCTGATATGCACATCCATAGGTGTATCAGGGAAGACGAAATTTATGATATCTTAAAATCCTGCCACGATGGACCTTGTGGTGGACATTTTGCAGATCGCAGAACCGAACATAAAATATTACAAATGGGCTACTACTGGCCCACTATTTTTAAGGATGCTAAGAAATTTGTTCAGGCCTACGATAGTTGTCAAAGGATGGGCTGCTCTGGCTAATCTGATGAGATGCCCCTGCATACACAGCTAGTCACAGAACCTTTTGAGAATTGTGCATTAGATTTTGTTGGGCCAATAAAACCATCGTCCAACCAGAAATCATATATATTGGTTGCAACAGAATACGTAACTAAGTGGGTAGAAGCAGTAGCATTACCAAGAGCCACAGAAGAAACTGTGATTAAATTTCTTTTCGAAATTTTTGTATGATATGGGTTACCTAGAGAAGTAATCACTGATGGAGAGCCACAATTTGTAGGCCACAAGATCGCTGCTACACTAAAAAATCATCATGTTATTCACAGAATTACCTCTCCATACCACCTGCAAAAAAATGGGCAGGTAGAAAGCACCAACAAAGTAATTGAAGCTATTCTAACAAAGACAGTCTCATCACACAGATGAGACTGGGCTGCTCGACTACCAGAACCCTTGTGGGCATATCACACAACCTGGAGGAATACTACTGGATACTCCCCATATCAACTGGTATTTGGTAAGGAACCTATTTTTCACATAGAGTTTGAGATAAAAAAAACTAAGGATAGCCCAGGAAGTGGGACTAGATTTAATAGAAGCCCAGATTAATATATTACAACAAATAAATGAATTAGACGAAATCCGGCTTTTGGATTTGCAACATATTGCACTTATTCAACAGAAAAGAGCCAAATGACATGATTCTATGATCAAGAAAAGGACATTTCATGAGGGTGATAGGGCACTTCTCTACGATTCTAGGTTTGAAGACTTCCGTGGTAAATTGCAAACTAGGTGGTTAGGTCCCTATGAAATAAAGGAAGTACATGACAATGACACTCTTACATTGGCCACCGTTGATGGGTCTGATTGTTCCTTTAAAGCAAATGGGCATCGGGTGTGCCTCTACCAAAGACCACTCACAAGACAATATTTTTGTCAACAGATATGCAAGGACTCCACCATGAAAGTTTTAGCTGTAGAAGATAATCCTTCGGCAACTTCATCTTTGTAAAAATTCATTTCTTTGTTCAAAAAAAAAAAAAAACTGTAAATAGGATTGTTGATTCAATTTGTTTTTTCTCTGCCTATTTTGTTGTTCCATATTTGGAACAACACTTTTTGATTTTGCTGTTCCATCTTCGGAACATCACTTTTTGATTTTATTGTTCCATCTTCAGAACAACACTTTTTGATTTTGTTGTTTCATCTTCAAAACAACACTTTTTGATTTTGTTGTTTCATCTTCGGAACATCACTTTTTGATTTTGCTATTCCATCTTCGGAACAACACTTTTTGATTTTGTTGTTCCATCTTTGGAACAACACTTTTTGATTTTGCCGTTCCATCTTCGGAACATCACTTTTTGATTTTTTTGTTCCACCTTTAGAACAACACTTTTTTATTTTGTTGTTCCATCTTTAGAACAACACTTTTTTATTTTTTTGTTCCATCTTTGGAACAACATTCTCTTTTTCTTTTTTGTTCCAATTTTGGAACAACACTCTTGTTTCTTGTACAATTTTTGTGTGTTCTGAACATCACTTTTTCTTATATATATTTCACAAACACCTCTTTCCCCTTATGGACTTATTCCTAGACCATTTCAGCCTTATTTATTTGACTCCTTTTATGGCCTGAAGTACAATATCTTCATGTAGATAAGAATTATGGATTTTATTAAAGCAAGTGAATATTTTTAACGTTATGATCTTTGACAAAGACAACTTCTTGATGATAGACTTAAAACAATTGAAAGGGACACAATTATTTATATTTCAATTTACTATATTGATTTCTACTGTATATTATACTGATTGATCATCTTTACCATGTTAGTTCTACTCTCCCTGGTTATAATTATCTCTGTCTATTATCAATGGGATTATTGGTATAATTTTTCTTATTATTGATATTCTTCAACTTCTTACACCATCCCTACTCTTAAGGAGTACTAAGCCTCCCTCTATTTATCATAAAAATATGTAATGACAACTAAATTTTATCTACAGATAGAGGATAGGGGGTCTCATTCAGAGCAAGCCTACCATGTTCATAAGGATATAGCAATGTGACATTCCCACTATGGCCACCACACCAAGTTTATGATCCATTGGATGGCTAAAACATCCTTGGAACAGGAGGTCTCATCACGAACCGAACTACTCACTTTTGTTACTTCACAGTGAATGGCAGTATGGTAATCTGGTTACCACGCCAGCACACTGGTCTCTCTGTTGGAAATATGATGCAGAGTGTTTTCCTTGATGGCAACCCACTGAATGAGGATGAAGGCATGCGACTGTTGACAGATGTTGTCCTTGATGGCAATCCACCTGATGAAGTTATTCTTGACTTGATGGACTTGGTAAATGATGTAAATCTGATGTGATATGATGTTTGTTGACAATACGATGCTGAGTGTTGTCCTTGAAAGGCAACCCACTTGATGAAGATGATGACAACTTACTTGATGAAGTTGTGCTTGATAGAATATGGTTTGATGAAGGAAATATGATGTATCTACAGTGTGAACAGAAGGCAATAAAGAAAGGAATTCAGAATGTGCTCAAAATATAATAAAAAGAGTATGTCACTTGGTATACGCGGATTGGCCTAGGGGAAGTCGCGTATGCACGCGGAAAAGAACGTGCCAAGTCGCGTATGGGCTAAAGCGCTCAAAAAGTGCAAAACCAAGGGTAACCACCATGGTATTGACCCATTGTATTGGGTAATGATCCGCCTAATTGACCCCGTCCAGGTGGTTTTGGGCTTATGGTATTGTTTTGGTCCATGGTATTGAAAAAGGGGCTCATGGTATTGAAAAAGGATAAACCTATATAAGGAGAAGAAATTCATTGTGCAAATTATGAGTGTAGGTGCAAGATGTCTGAGCTTGAATGAACACTTCTCTCTGAAGTAGATCTGAATGAAAGGGTTACACTTGAAGATAAATCTGAATGGATGATGCACCAATGATGAAGAAAGGGATCTAGATCTGAAATGTATCTACTAGATCTGCTTATGGAAGGCTTAGATCTGTGATGAGGCGAACATCTAGGCGAACATATGTCTGAAGTGAAAGGGTAAATCTGATCTGAAAATCTGATCTGAAGAAGTATGCTGCTCTGTAATAATTGAAGATCTATACGCTACTTCGTCGCGGAGGAAGCGCGTATATATGCAGCTTCAGCGAAGAGAAAGCGTGTATGCGCAATACAATATACACTGAGGTATACGCTGGTTTGTGTGGACGGAAGCGCGTATATACGCGCCGTCAGAAAAGGGAAAGCGCGTATGAAAACTAGGGTTTGCTGAAGCAAGGGGTATGAAATATCTGATCTGTTCTGCTGTGTTTCTGCTATCTGATCTATGTTGATTTGTATCTGTTGATGATGTATGTTTGTGCTTAAAAGTATGGAAAGGGTTCGGTCTGGAAATATGATGAATTGTGGCCTGCAAGTTGTGTTCTATTGAAGTGGTTGGATCCAGTGTGAAAATTGATGAAACGTGGTCCAAGGTGGTGTTGAAGGTTGTAGCCTTCAGTCAGGGGGTTGTAGCTCCCTTCCAGGAGAGGCTGGTAAACGAGATCGGGGGGTCGTAGCTCCCTTCCAGGAGAGGCTGGTAAACGAGTCAGGGGGTCGTAGCTCCCTTCCAGGAGAGGCTGGTAAACGAGCGCAGGTGGGTGCCTGCGTGTTGGTCAAGTCTGCACCAGCACATATGTTGTAACATGTTTTCTCTATAATAAAAATATTCAAGGCTGAGCAACTGCAGCGGTGGTTTTCTCCCGATTTGGGTTTCCACCTAAAAATCCTGGTGTTCATGTGTGATGCTTTGTGTGATGGCTTATTCTGTTATTACTGCACATGTTTACTGTTTATTGAACATCTGATGAATGAATGATTGAATGATCTAAGTGAAGAGTTAATTACATATCTAGATCTCTGTGTATACGCGAGTTTAATAAAGGGGATCCGCGTATATACGCCGGTTTACTGAAGGAAAGTAGCGTATGGGTTTTAAGGAATGAAAAAGTAAAACTTTTTGAATATGCTGTAAATACTGATTCACCCCCCCCTCTCAGTATTTTTCCCAACAATTGGTATCAGAGCCAGGTTCCTTGTGGAGAAGCTTGATCGCTTAAAGGAGATCCGTCGCAATGGGAAGTCAAGAAGGAGTAATGTCTATAAAGCCACCTCTATTCAATGGAAGCAATCTGATATTCTGGAAGGTACGTACAAAAGCATATCTGCAAAGTCTTGGTGCAGATGTTTGGGCAATCGTGGAAGAAGGTTATCAATACCCGGCAAGTATTCCTACTGATGCAGCTGAAAGAAAGAAGTATGAAATCAATGCCAAAGCAGTGAATGTCTTATTGGGAAGCATGTCTGAATCAGAATTTTCTAAAGTGATGCAGCTACATTCGGCAAAAGAAATATGGAACAAAATCATTCTAAGCTATGAAGGAGACACAAAGGTAAAAAGTGAAAAACTCCAAACTCTTAGAATTGAATATGAAAATTTGAAGATGCATAGTGATGAGAGTGTTGCCAGTTTCTTTCTTCGTCTGGATGATATTGTAAATCGGATGAGAAATTTGGGTGAAACCATGGCTGATACTACTCTGGTGGAAAAGGTCTTGAGATCTTTGACTTCAAAATTTGACTCTAAAGTTTATGCTATTGAAGAAAGGCAAGATCTGCAAACTCTTTCTGTTGTTCAATTACATGGTACTCTGACTGCTTTTGAAATGAGACAAGGAGGTCCTTCTCAAATAAGAGAAGCTGCTTTTAAGGCATCTACAAAAGGAAAGGAAAAGGAGGTTATCAAAGAATCCAGCTATGTATCCGATGAAGAAGAAACAAATTTCGTGAGAAAGCTCCAACTAGGTACTGGAAGATTCAAAGGTAAGCTTCCCTTCAAATGTTTTGAGTGTGGTAAAGTTGGTCATTATGCTGCAAAATGTCCTTATAAAAGAAAAGAAGTAGTAAGAAGGAATAAGAACCGATCTAGCTCTAAGACAAGTTACTATGCTAATGAAGATAGTGATGAGTCATCTAATAGTGAGGAAGAATGTGAAGAAGATCTTAGACTTCTCATGGCATTTGAACAAAAAGAAGAAAATGATACTTTTATGGATGCTCTAGAGGAGAATGATTTTCTTGAAGAAAATAATCAACTCAAACTACGCTTAGAAGAAGAAAAGATAATCAGAGAGACCATTGAAACGCAGCTTGAAGAAGCAAAGAAACATATTGAAAAACTAGAATGTGAAGTGGTAAGTCAAAGAAAAGAAGTTGAGAAAGCAAAAACCTTGAATCTTAGATTTGCTAAAGGATCTGAAACCTTAGATGAGATCATCAAGGTACAACGTTCTCCTCTTATAAAAACAGGTCTTGGATATACCGGAGAATCTTCTCAAACTTCAGCACCAAACTATCTAAAAGCAGTTACAGGTGGTTTACATCATTCAGCCACTCAGCAAGGGAATAAAGGATCTCTACAGGGAAAGCAGGACCATCTCAATTCAAGGAACACTAACAGGGATAGCTTTCAAAGACACTACAACCAACAGGTAAATTCAAATAGAATATTCCATGATCGCAGAAATTTCTACTTCAATGGGCAATGTTTCACGTGTCACAATTTTGGTCATAAAGCTATTCAATGTGTTGCATATAAAACCATCATGACAAGAAAAGCAAGAAAGAAAAGGTTGGATACTGAACCAAAGAAGAATACCTATAACAATTTTTCTCCTCTTCAAAGTGAAGTTGAATGTACTTATTGTAATAACTTTGGCCATGAAGAATCTGAATGCAGGAACAAGATCCAGCCAAAAGAACATGTTCCCTAAACTCTAAAGTGTGGAAAAAGAAAGAAACACTGGTTGAAAATTATGGGATAGCGTTATTTGCAGAAGGTGAAGAAAATCAATGGTACATTGATAGTGGGTGCTCAAGACACATGACAGGTGACAAAAGCAAACTTCTTGCATATAATGCTCTAGAAAAGGAAAAAAAAGTTACATTTGGAAATGATACTCCTGCTGTAATTAAAGGAAAAGGGTCTGTGTTTCTAAAAGAAAAGGTGAAGGCTAATTATGTCATGTATGTGGATGGATTAAGGCATAACCTGTTAAGTGTAAGTCAAATGTGTGATCAAGGAGCAGAAGTGGTCTTCAGTTCCAAAGAATGTGTGGTTCGTGATCTTGATACAGGTAAAATCATTATAAAAGGACAAAGAAATCCAAGCAACCTGTATGTACTAAACGGCATAGATCAATGTTACTTGAGCAAGTCTTCAGAAAATTGGCTATGGCATAGAAGGCTGGGGCATCTGAGTTTCTCTCAAATCAACAAAGCAAGCAGACTTCAAGCTGTTCGTGATCTTCCCAAAGTCAATCTTCCGGAAAGTACCATATGCAAATCTTGTCAATTTGGTAAGCAGACCAGAGTACGATTTAATGCCAAAGAAGGATCATCAAGTAAGCCTCTTGAACTCATTCATACTGATATCTGTGGACCTATGAGGAAAAATTCATTACGTGGGGAAGAATACTATATCTTATTTATTGATGACTACTCTAGAATGTGTTGGATCGGGTTCATTAAACAAAAAGATCAAGCACTTGAAAAATTTCAGAACTTCAAAGCTTTGGCAGAAAATGAATCAGATCTAAAAATCAAATGTCTTAGATCTGATCGAGGAGGAGAATATTCATCAAATGAATTCTTTGAATTTTGTGAAGAACATGGCATTAAACGACAGTTCTCTGTAGCAGGCACTCCGCAACAAAATGGTGTAGCAGAAAGAATGAATAGAACAATTGTTCAAATGGCTAGAGCTATTCTTTCTGATTCAGATGTTCCTGACATGTTCTGGAGTGAAGCAGCACATACAGCAGTTAACATTCTCAATAAAGCTCATGTTCGGGTAAATAGTGACAAAACTCCATATGAACTCTGGTATGGCAATTCTCCCACTGTGAAGCATTTTGAGGTTTTTGGAAGTAAATGCTTTATCAAAAATAATGATGAAAAACTTGGCAAGTTTGAACCTAGATCAGATGAAGGGATATTTCTTGGTTACTCTTCGTCAAGTAAAGCTTTCACATGTTACAATAAAAGGCTTCGAAAAGTTGTTGAATGTATTGATGTTGTTATTGATGAGTCTCCTGCAGCTCCTAAAGAAGAAAAACAAACCGCAAATGAAGATGATGGCGACATATGGCCTTCTACATCAGATAGCAATGATATAGACAGTGGATCCAACGAAGAACCTGAAGATGACCTATCTGAAAAAGCTCCATCCAGATATGTTCAAAAGAATCATCCTGAAACTCAAATTTTGGGTGACAAGGAATCTGGTGTACGGACAAGGAGAACTCTTATGGGATCTTCTAATCATTTGGCACTTCTATCCACAATTGAACCACACAATGTCAATGAAGCTAGCAAATATGAATGTTGGAGGCAAGCCTTGGATGAAGAACTTGTTCAAATTGAGAAGAATGACACTTGGGATTTGGTTCCAAGGCCTCATGATAAAAATGTCATTGGAACTAAATGGATTTTCAAGAACAAGTTAAATGAGAATGGGGATGTTGTAAGAAACAAAGCTAGACTGGTATGTAAAGGGTATACTCAACAAGAAGGTATAGACTTTGAAGAAACTTTTGCTCCTGTAGCTAGACTTGAAGCCATCAGAATGTTCCTTGCTTTTTCAAGTTGTCAACAAATCAAAGTTTATCAAATGGATGTCAAATCTGCTTTTCTTAATGGTGATCTAGAAGAAGAAGTATATATAGAACAACTAGAAGGATTCATTTTGGGAAATGATGCAAATCTTGTTTGTAGACTTAAAAAGGCTCTATATGGTCTCAAACAAGCTCCAAGGGCTTGGTACTATCGTCTTGACAAATATCTTCCTCAACAAGGATTTTCAAAGGGGTCTGCTGATAGCAACTTATACACAAAAGTTGAAAATGATAAACTATTGATTGTTGTTGTATATGTTGATGATATCATTTTTGGGAGTAACGAAGAATCTATGAGTCAGAAATTTGCTTCTGTCATGCAGCAAGAATTTGAAATGTCTTTGCCTGGGGAACTAACTTTCTTTCTTGGCTTGCAAGTGCATCAATCTACAAATGGTATATTCCTATCACAAGAAAAATATCTTAAGCAAATTCTGAAGAAGTATGGCATGGAAGAATGCAAACCTGTAAGCACTCCAATGATAACCGGATGCAATCTCAGCTCTCATGATGATTCTCCCACGGTGAATCAACCAGATTACAAATCAATGATAGGAAGTCTACTTTATCTCACTGGGACTAGACCAGACATTATGCATGCAGTTGGGATTGTTGGACGATTCCAAGCCAATCCAAAAGAGTCTCACCTTCAGGCTGTGAAAAGAATTTTCAAATATCTACAAGGAACTCAAGACTTTGGTCTATGGTATCAGAAGAATGCTGATCTTACTCTTCATGCTTACACTGATGCAGATTGGGCTGGAAGTGTTGATGATCGGAAAAGCACTAGTGGTGGTGCGTTTTACATGGGGCCCCGGTTAGTATCTTGGTTCAGCAAGAAGAAAAATTCTATTGCCTTATCAACAGCTGAAGTAGAGTATGTAGCTGCCGCATCTTGTTGCACTCAACTCCTATGGATGATGCAAACCTTGCAAGATTTTCAAATCAAATGTACAACTCCTATCTCCATTATGTGTGATAATACAAGTGCCATCAGTATTTCAAAGAATCCTGTTATGCATTCGAAAACCAAGCACATTCCCATCAAATATCATTTCCTACGTGAACAAGTGCTTGAGCAAAGAGTGAAGTTGGAGTATTTTACCTCCAAAGAACAAGGCTATTCCACATCTTTGCAAACCTACATGGAAACGTTAGAGTATCTAAGACGAGCGGGAGTGGTCTGCAACGATCAAAAGAACAAATGCGGTTGAAATTTAGAAGATGTCTTGGGATACGCGGGTTTCCTGAAACACGGTCGCGTATACACGCGAGTTCCTGCACAGAAAACCGCGTATGACTGATTGCTGACAATTTTTGGTTGGTTCAGCTCTCTTCAGCACAGCTGCAGTGCTGTTTGGTATCTCTGATACTGTTTGGTATCTCTGGTGGTGTTCCAGTTCTCATAATTTTGTTTCTAATGTTTTGATGAAGATGCCTTGATGATTTGTTGGTGGAAGTTTTCAGGATGCACAAACTAAGGGGGAGCCTTAGTCTTTTGGAAAGATTTCTTGGTTGCACAGATTCAGGGGGAGCATTGGCCTTGCTGAGTATAATGCATTGTTGGCATTATGTTGATTCTGAAATATGTTCTCTTTCTTGAGGACTTTCTGGTGTTGGTCTCAAAGTTATTTTTGTAGTTTGGTGTAAATGTCTTGTTGAGACTCATGATGTAAATTGCTATATTCAGTCATGTAAGGACTTGTCAATTTTTGTAAACCCACTTGGTTGGGTAGCTGAGTTGAAATGTGTAAACCCACTTGGTTGAGTACTTGAGTCTTATATGTAAATCCACTTGGATGGATATTTGATGTAAGTATGAGTCTTTTGGTGATAGAAAGATCATAGAGTCATATACTTCATTGAAAAATATTCAGCATGAACTCAGGGGGAGCTTGGCCACTTCAGCACATATCAGATCTACAGAATGTTTCTTCCACATGAGGAGAAAAGGGGGAGAATGTTGGTTTTTGATCCACCCTTTGCCCTTGATGTCAAAGGGGGAGAGTGACATGGTGTTTGAATAAAGAGAAGATAATGATCTGACATACTTGGGAGAGTGACATGGTACCTATCTGTTGTGGTAACCAAACACCATCGTGGTTGCCATCAAGTCCAAAGGGGGAGATTGTTGGAAATATGATGCAGAGTGTTGTCCTTGGTGGCAACCCACTGAATGAAGATGAAGACATGCGACTGTTGACATGTGTTGTCCTTGATGGCAATCCACCTGATGAAGTTATTCTTGACTTGATGGACTTGGTAAATGATGTAAATCTGATGTGATATGATTTTTGTTGACAATACGATGCTGAGTGTTGTCTTTGAAAGGCAACCCACTTGATGAAGATGATGACAACTTACTTGATGAAGTTGTGCTTGATAGAATATGGTTTGATGAAGGAAATCTGATGTATCTACAGTGTGAACAGAAGGCAATAAAGAAAGGAATTCAGAATGTCCTCAAAATATAATAAAAAGAGTATGTCACTTGGTATACGCGGATTGGCCTAGGGGAAGTCGCGTATGCACGCGGAAAAGAACGTGCCAAGTCGCGTATGGGCTAAAGCGCTCAAAAATTGCAAAACCAAGAGTAACCACCATGGTATTGACCCATGGTATTGGGTAATGATCCGCCTAATTGACCCCGTCCAGGTTGTTTTGGGCTCATGGTATGGTTTTGGCCCATGGTATTGAAAAAGGGGCTCATGGTATTGAAAAAGGATAAACCTATATAAGGAGAACAAATTCATTGTGCATAACATGAGTGTGGGTGCAAGATGTCTGAGCTTGAATGAATACTTCTCTCTGAAGTATATCTGAATGGAAAGGGTTACACTTGAATGATAAATCTGAATGTATGATGCACAAATGATGAAGAAGGGGATCTGGTCCCAATCATCACTAGATCTGTATGGAAAGCCGATCGCGGTGAGCGAACAACTAGGCGAACATCGTACGAAGTGAAAGGTAAATCTGATACGAAAAATCTGATGCGAAGAGTATCTTTTACGCTGCGCCAATAATTGAAGATCTATACGCTACTTCGTTGCGGAGGAAGCGCGTATATACGCAGCTTCAGCGAAGAGAAAGCGCGTATGCGCAATACAATATACACTGAGGTATACGCTGGTTTGTGTGGACGGAAGCGCGTATATACGCGACGTCAGTAAAGGGAAAGCGCGTATGAAAACTAGGGTTTGCTGAAGCAAAGGGTATGAAATATCTGATCTGTTCTGCTGTGTTTCTGCTATCTGATCTGTGTTGATATGTATCTTTTGATGATGTATGTTTGAGCTTAAAAGTATGAAAGGGTTCGGTATGGAAATATGATGAATTGTGGCCTGCAAGTTGTGTTCTATTGAAGTGGTTGGATCCAGTGTGAAAATTGATGAAACGTGGTCTAAGGTGGTGCTGAAGGTTGTAGCCTTCAGTCAGGGGGTCGTAGCTCCCTTCCAGGTGAGGCTGGTAAACGAGATCAGGGGGTCGTAGCTCCCTTCCAGGAAAGGCTGGTAAACGATTCAGGGGGTTGGAGCTCCCTTCCAGGAGAGGCTGGTAAATGAGCGCAGGTGGGTGCCTGCGTGCTGGTCAAGTCTGCACCAGCACATATGTTGTAACATGTTTTCTCTATAATAAAAATATTGAAGGCTGAGCAACTGCAGCGGTGGTTTTCTCCCGATTTGGGTTTCCACCTAAAAATCCCGGTGTTCATGTGTGATGCTTTGTGTGATGGCTTATTCTGTTATTACTGCACATGTTTACAGTTTATTGAACATCTGATAAATGAATGATGGAATGATCTAAGTGAAGAGTTAATTACATATCTAGATCTCTGTATATGCGAGTTTCATAAAGGGGATCCGCGTATATACGCAGATTTACTGAAGGAAAGTAGCGTATGGGTTTTAAGGAATGAAAAAGTAAAAGTTTTGATTATACTGTAAATACTGATTCAC